>VWZS01009397.1:574408-605647 GCA_013397075.1 Rhabdornis inornatus | reverse complement strand
GAGGGAGGGGAGAGGAGAGGCGGAGGGGCGTCCCGCACGTCCCCGGGCACTCTGGATGCGGGGGGGGACCGCGCCCGCCCCGCCGGCACCGGCCGAGTCACTGCGGGTGCCGCCCGAACTGCGCCCGGCTGAAACCGCGACAGTCGGGACGCATCGCGTTGTCCCGTTCACCTGCCACCTGAACTGCTTTCTCCCCGCATGTTTGCATCCCTTCGTCCCTCCATCCCTCTGCCCGCAGCGGGACGGCCCCTGCGCGATGCCCGGACGGCGGCCGGAGCTCCGGTCCCGCCGGGATGAGCTCCCTGCCGCCGGCGGCACGCACAGCTTTCTGCGGGAGGGGCCGGGGAAAGCCCCGGCCAGGCAGCAGGTCACCTCAGAGCGGTCCCCGTGGCTTCCTCAGGCTCCCCGCGCCCTGTCTCGGCGGCCCAAAGACAGGCAGGACAACATCGCGGGTGCATCTTGATCTTCTGCACATCCAAGTGTAACCACAGCCCGTTACATCCTTCCCGGTTTTCCAAAGGCAGGCAGGGCTTGCCAAGTGGAAGGGGAGCCCTAGGAAGAAATGCCTTTAGCAGAGTTCAGGTTAGGTTACAGCACGGTATTCTGTAGTTTCCCTGAGTAATGACGGGTCCAAATCAAGTGGGTTTTCCCGCGAGAAAACTGTGATTAATTGCCTGTGATTTTCCGAGTAAACGGTGGTAGCACAGCGGGAGCTCTGGCATCGTAAACTGCCTGCGGAGATCTCCCCTGAAGAGAAAGTTGGGATCTCACCCACGTGTCTCCGAGCGGCGGGTTGAGCACCCGTCCTGGAAGGAAAGAAAAGAGAGATACAGGGATTACACGGATTGCCTCAGGGCAACAATCCGGTGTCCCACGCTCCCTCGGTGCGTGAGAAGGGTGAATTCCCCGCGGGCTCGCCTGAGCTGAGCGCAGTCTGTTTGGTCTTAAAGCCGGCAGAGCTGCAGGTCGAAGGAGCGAGCCGCCCAGTCTGATCCCGATCTGCTGAAGCTGATGGCCTGGAGGCATCGTATGCAAATAGGAAGACACAGGCTTCTTCCAAGAACTGTGGAAACGCCCTAAAAGGACTTGGGACTCTTTTGATAGTTTTTCTTGAAATTTAAGGAGGGGACATCAAGGTTTTTCTGTCTGTCATGCAGCGCTTCAGGACCAGATCTCATGTCAGTTACATCCCTGCGTGCATCCAGAAATTTTCTTGGAGATATTCGGGCTTTGCTCTGCTGTTGCTGAGATCAGGGTTCAGCCCTGTCGTTTCGAGTGTCTCTGATTATTTTCACCCACATCTATACACTTGAAGCTGGAAGGGAAATTAATTTTGTAAATGAAACCTTTCCCTGAGAATTGTTTGGATAGTCACATTAAAGTAACTATATCTATTTCTTAGCACAATGAAGCTAAATGTTTTAAGAGGCGAGATTATGAGGAAGACGTAAATCCTTTTCCTCTCCTCTGAATTATGAGTTGCATCCCACAGAGTTATTTTAAGCCCCCACACGTGTCTAAAGCCTTGTAAAATTATTTCTAATAGTTGTTTCTATTCCAGCTTTAGTATAATTTTCCATATATTAACTGTGCTAAATACAAATAAATTCACAAATAAATTACAATGCTTTGCTGCTCATCCCTACTTAAACTTCTGTTAATTTCCCTTTTGTTCTGGTATTTGTCACTCGCTCTGTTCTTCCCGTGTATGTGGATCCTTGCTATTCCCCCAGAGCTCTGCAAACTCCCCTGAAGTGGCTTTTTAATCTCTTGTTTTCCAAAGGCAGCAGCCACTGCCACGTAGCTTTTCTAAACCTCTTTTGAATAATTAAGTTCGTGCATCATTTGGACTCTGTTGCAACGTCCCAATTTGCAGCAACTCACTTCTCTAATGAGGTGACTGGTACTGGGAACTATATTCCAAATAAAGGCTCACCAGCCCCTTCTGCAAAGCCAGAATAATTTTATGTGACGGGGTCTGTTATTCCCATAAATCAACAAGGACCGATGAAGAAGAAGAAATATATCCTAACTTTCTGCAGGACAAAATTGGCATTGTTCTTAATAAGAAGTGTTGAGCATTTGAATAAGTAGGAAGAAAAGATTACAGAGATATCAGCAGTTAGATTAGGTGTTAAATTCTAGCAATTTTGTTTGGGAATAATTGAATTACTCCTCTGTGATGTGGTGAGATGGACTGATCACCTAGTTAATCCCTCATCAAATTGCTTTAAGGTAAATACAATGTGACTTTAATGTATAATTCCAGTTGGATCTATATTCCTGGAGACCTGGAGTTACTGCCTCATTGATGCAATGCATCTTGTGCCCCAAGACGTAGCACTTGTGATCCTTGAGGCAGCTGGTACCATTTACTGAACCTACACTGGTAATTTGGAATACAGTCACAAAAAGGTACATGGCAACACTTAGGTTACAGTTTTGATACAGGCTGCTACTACACTGCTGGGAGCCTGCTTTCCGTATGCAATGGGATGCACCACAGCAGTACAAGGAGCAGGGAATTACCAAATCAGCTAATGAGGCAGTGTCTGAGGTCCTGCCAGCCCTGCAGGGAGGTACCTTTCTTCAACTGGGGTGACAAGTCCCAAAGTCCCTCTGAGAGTCAGGCACTTCACGTCGTTCAAAAAGCGAGCCAGGCTGGTGTTCCATTGCTGGCTGCTGAGCACTGGCAAGACTCAGGTGCCTCTGGGTGTGCCCAAGGAGGAATAAGGCACCCACAGGGCATCCCTGGTGAAACACAAAGGCTGTCTGGACCTCGGCACTAGATGTTGGCTGAGCAGGTGCTTTGGTGATTGCTGTTGTTGGCCAAAGCAATGGTTAAGCACATAAAAGCTTGTGTGGATCTAACTTCAAACTTCTTTTTCAGATGTAGTGTAAGGACATAGGAACCTGACTGATCACGGAAGCACTTGATGGTTCAGACACCGTTCCCAAATTCGGACAGGCAAAGAATCCAGACATTTTGCATTGAAGCTCCTAAATTCCAGGAGCACAAGAATTTCCATTTCTTAATTTCTGCTGCAAGGGACAGTCACCCGCCCACCTCAGGTTGCTAGTAACCTTCAAGAGATACTGTGCTCCATCAGATCCACTTCCCATGGTCATTCCAGAGTGTCTGCTGGATTGGGCTTCTCACAAGTATTGCATGCACTTAGATTCATACAAGGCAGTGACGAGGACACCAGCCTGGGAGGTTGATGTTTCTTCCAGTGCTTCACCATTTACTAGATTTGGAACACGTTTCTAAAACTCTTTCCAGTCTTCCAGGAGTGTAGTCTCAGACTTCCAGATGTTGGGTGTTGTCAATTTGATTTTCTTCAGCTTGTTCTCTAGGATCTATTCTGATGTAAAACGCTCTCTCCCAAGAGACAGAAAAAAAACCAATCTGATGACTGGAGGAGCTCAGGGATAAGCTTTCAAACCATGCCTGTCACTGGGGCTGGGCCACCTTTCAGGATATGGGCAGTCTGTCCATCCAGAAGCAAACACAGGACACTCCTGCAGGCTACAGCTGGCCATCTGTATTTCTCAGGGAGGTTGTCAGCAGGGTGACAAGGAGGAGATCTGGCTTCAGCTTGATTTGCTGCCTGAGAAATACCAACCTGTGTTCCCTGGGGAGCTACAAAAATCTTCCAGGGTGCAAGATACCCAGGGAAGATGGAGAGAGCAGAGGAGAGCACTGTATGCCCTTATGCTGAACCTGTTCTTCTTTGCATAAAAAGAATTAAAGATTCATTGAGCTATAAGAGGAAGATCAAAGGTGAGTATAATTTTTAGTTTAGTGGTGAGAACACCTACCTGACCTGGAGTTTCAGTCTTCCTCCAGAAGCTGTTTGTGAATTCCAGCCAGGAGGACAGAATTCCTGTTCCTGAAAGATCAATCCCAGCTGCTAAACTAAAGACTCTTCTGCACTTGCTTTCTTTTCTCCCAGAAAGTTTACTTTTTTTTTACCTTCTCAGCTGCACATCCTTAGCACAAACTGAGCTCATGAACACAAGCATGTGGTTTGTTCCAAGTCCAACAAGAGCTGAACTATCTGTAACCCTGGCAGGATACAGCAGGATGCAGACCCACTGAGGAGGTGGAGGTTCCAGGCACAGGTGCAAGGTGACTGTTGTGCATTTGAAGTTCTTGGAGACTGAAGGTAGGTACCTCCTGAGTTAGGTGCTTCTAGGATTGGACTGGAGCTGAGAGAGCCTTTTAATTTCAATGCTGGATTTAGATGTTTCTAGTCTGCTTTAATTCCTTCTTTTAGCAACTTTTTGGATTTGGCCATTAAGTTGAAAATGTAAGAGCCATACCAGTTCAGGTACCCTATTTAGGAAAAATGTCAAGATCAAAGCAAGTCTATGCTCATAGTTCCCTGATATTTTCCCTTAATCTCCATCAACCAGTCTCTTAAGGACTTCCTGAGCCATGGTAAAATACTTTTAAGAAGCTGAAATCAAGATTACTTTGAGTAAAGGCACAGTACCCTTAGATCGGCACCCTCATCCATCCCAGTGTATAGCTTTGTTTTGCTGTCTGTTCTCATAATTGATGGAAATTATGGATAGCATTACACTCTGATCCTCTGAAGTGCTTCATTCATTGCCTTTTTCACGTCACAAGATATTTCTCATTGCCAAAATTAACTACGTGGAACTTGGTGTATTCAACAGCTAGTAAAACATAATACATATAGTCCTTACACATTTCTTGCTAAAAGCAAATTCAAATCTGTTAATGTTCAGAATGTGTATAATATTATTTTCATTCACAAAATATAAAATGTAATGACACTGATTATTTTTGCTTAATGGAGGGGAAAAGTTTAGAAATGGCTAGGTTTATTGTATTAGCAGCTATCATTCCCCACAAATATTGTGCACTTCTTTACGACCTATGCCACGGTTTCCAACAGGACTTGTTTTAAGAGCACAAAGCTCAATTTACTCCCATTTGATGGACCCCATGGGTGCATGAGGTCCTGCACAACAGCAAAAGCATTTTATTATATAGAAAAAGGAGGGGAGCTGGTCTTATGTGACTGTGTGTAAGGCAGAGTAGCAATAGCCCAGAGGCACTTGAGCTGCTGTAGCAATGCATAAATTTCTGTCCATATAGCCAGAATCATCCCCTGGTATCAGCACAGTGTCCATTAGAGATCCTGCACAAGGAGAAGCTTGCACACCACCCAAACAGACACTGCAGCTGCATGGGCTTTGTTGATATATTGATCCCTGTGAACTGCTGCTATTTGCATTTTGCCACATCCACTTGCTGTACAGGGAAGCTGGCTCTCCCCCTGTTGGACAAATACCTTTGAGTGTTTACAAGAGAGCAGCTTTCAAACCCCAGAGCTGCCTTCAGGGCACTGCTTGGAGAAATACCAAAAGGTGTGGAGAGGATCAGTGAGAACCAAGTGCCTTCATATTCCCAAAATAGGTACTGTTCACCAAACTCAGAAGAAATCAGCCTGTATTTTCTGGAAAAAATCTATCAGAGCAGCTGAGCTTGCTTCCACTTTTATCCCACTGGGACTTTTGCCCTTGCCTTCTCTCACAGCAGGGTCACACCCTGAAGTTGATGCATCAAAGATTAGATTAATTCTGTGAGAACAGAGCAGCCTCAGACAACGACTAAAGCTGGTGCTGAAGATGCCTGGTCCAAGAATATGTGGCTTCTCCTGTGCCCAGGAAACTGTTAGGAGCTATATTGGGAGCAGCAGCTGATGTTGGCCCCAGCAGCCAAGGTGGTGGAAGAAACATCAAAGGAGCCCCAAGCTGTTTGGGAGCTCCCTGCTCCCAGAGCAGGTCTTCAGTTGGATGTAAAGTAGGTTTAGAGAGAAACAAAACTGTCCTGAAGAAACAGCAGGATGTGAGCATCACTACCTGTCAAGCATCAGCTTTGCATGAAGTCTTGCTTAGAAACAATAAATTAAAATGAAGCTTGCCCCTAACCAGCTGAATCCAGGTCACAGCACATTCAACTCTTTCCTAATTCTCTGCTTCTCAGTATGTGTTTACAAACTGCTTGAGGAGAAACAGGTTGGCCCTAGATTAGTCTTGTTCAATTTGTCTGCTTAGATAACTGATGCTTTTCCAGTGTGACTGCTGCAATAACTCTGCACTATCTATACAAATAAGCATCTGTGGTTTTAATTGAGCTAGGGCCTTCCACACAAAATAGAAATAATTAAGTAATAGTTAAGCATAATTTTTTAACATGATTTGGGAGGTTTAGTAGAAGAAAGAGATCCTCAAGAGATCCTCCCCTTGCTTCTGAGTACAAGGTGTGCACTTGGTCAAGCTGCTCAGCAAAATCTGTGTGCATAAAACCAACCCCCTGGCAGGTTCTCCAGCTGAAAATCACCCATCACTGTTCCAAGCCCTCTGAAATTCCCAGCAGGATTCAGCTCTCAAGCCTTCATGACTTCCTTCAGAAGAGTTAAGAGGGAGGCTGGAAAGTCAGAGTACTAAATTCAGTCCATTTATGCAGACCCCTTGTCTCAATTCAGCAAAATTTCCATACCCAACCATGAGGCTGAATATTTCTATTCCATGAAAGGAAAAATTGCTGCAGGGAATTGATGTGCATGGACAGCTGGTTTCACCAGGATGAAAGACACACATTAAAAATGCTTTTGAAATGCATTTGGGCTTCCCTCCGGGAGTTTGCTAAGCCTGCAGTCAGGTACCAGAAAGAATTTGTCCCCTTAAGGCGAAGACAAGATTAAAATTAGTGAGAAATAATAGCCAAAGCCACAGGTGGGACAGATGGCATTGAATGGACATCTGTTGGAACAACATTGAGTTCCATGATAGACTTTTACCCTGCATCCCCTAAAATTAAAGGTGCTCCTCTGCTAATCAAGTAGCATGAAGAGGAAGATGTGTGGATTGGAAACCCAAAGCTAAGAATGGCAGGAATTGGCTTTATACCTCCTCACAGTGAATGGGGTGTAGAAGCTGGGGAAGGCATATGGGGGAGGTGGGGCAGATGGTTTGGCTCCCTGCTGCTCTGCTCTGGATTATTGGTGCCCAGGAGAGGAGTCTCTGCTGCTCTGTAAGGTCTGTGCACAGAGAAGGTGCTTTGTTACTCGCAGGCAAACAGATGAAGAGGTTTGACTGCCACCCCTGGAGTAAGGGCAATTTGGGGTGTTGCAGAGAGGAGACAGAGAGGTGGAGACAAAGGTCAAGGAGAAGCAGTCCAGTGGCATGGATCAGCCAGAAAACCTCCTGCACCTCTGAGACACCCAGGGAATTAATAACCAGACTAACTGTGACAACTGTTTTTGCAAAACCCCGCCAAGCTGAAAGAGTAACTGTGAGAGAAAAACATAAATTTCTATAAAAATGAAGCTTTAAATAAGCACCAAACCAAAGTAGGCAAGATGACTTTGTGAGATTAAAAATGTTTGATTAAAACACGGTGAAATTGTCTCAAAAATATGTAGTCATGTATGATGTCTTCAGTATAAACCCAAATTAAAAGCATGACAATAGGTTTTATTTATAAATATCCTGACCTTTCTCATACGACTCTTGTCCTGCCTTCTCGTTACTTGTCATTCTCAGTCACTGTATCTTGCTTAAATGAAAAGTGTAAGCTCTTCAGGGCATAGGGCTGCATCTCTGGGTTTTCTCATCCACTGTGTACAACAATGCATGCAGCAGGGACATTCTTAAAACTGTTAAACAGAACACAAAACATTTCATCTCCAATTTTGCAACTTTACTGAATTTCTTCACAAGAAAACAAAAAAACTTCACAAGAAAACAAAAAAACCCTGTAGTGTGGATATCAGTAAGAAGCTATTTGCTCACATTAGGAACACTTAGGGTAAATAATAATCACAGAAAAGCAGCACTCTCCTTGGTAATGATATTTATTGAATCACAGAGCAGCTCCTGGGGAAGGGCAGTAGAATCCTGTTGCTTGGAATTTTGAGAGCAAGGTTGGGCAAAGCCAGAGACAGCACTGCAGGGCTTGGTACCCCGCTGGCAGGAAGACGAATGAGAAGCCCTAAGAGTCTTCTCTATTTGTTCTTCTATGATCCTTATAAGAGAGATTGATGCTGACAGCATCCAGGTGGTGTGTCCGTGACTCAGCTGTCACGTCACTGCTTACGGCTTAGAGCCAGTGAGTCAAGGAATGAAAAACAGGTGGAAGGAGGAGGAGAGCCCTCCCCAAGTGCTCACCTCCAGCATCTCTTCCTGAGCAAGCAGGGCCAATTGCAGACCACAGGGACATAGGAGAAAGAGAGGCAATGACAGAAGGAACGGCTGGTCACCTTCCTCCCAGGGCAGCAGGGTTGCAAGCCCTTCTCCACACCTCACGTGGTGTGGAATAAAAGCTTGGTGTGAGTTAATAGACTTCTGTGAGCCAGAAGTGTCCACCCTGTGTGGTAGGTCTGAAGCCCACTGACTTGTAACTGTGCTCTGTAGACAAAGCTGTAGATAGCAAATATTAAATCCATCTGTTTTAGCTCCTGCTAGACAGAAAAGGCAACCTCACAGATGTCCGGGCACATATTGTCATCAATACAAAGTTTACTACTATGGATCTGATTCCACATCACCCAAAATTCTGTCTGAGAATGAGTCCTCAATGGTGACTTCAAACAGTGACAACAGACACTAATTTCTCTGAAAATCCAAGAATTCCTAGAATACAGAAACAAGCCACTTTGAAAGCAGATTCCTAGGTTCAGGTGGCTTCTGAGACACTAGTGTCTCTCTGGCTTCTGAGACACTAGTGTCTCTCTGGGTAGGTTCACAAAAGAAATCTGCCACACCTGAGATCTATACATGAATTTTAATTTTTTTTTTTTGCACTGCCTTGATTGCAAAGTCAGCTTCTTGTAATTCCCAGTAGCAGAAAGTAAATGACATTTCCAGAAGGTGGGTACTCCACCACTTTCTGTCTTTGGGTATGATCAATGTTTAATGCATGGAAATCTCTCCAGGGATAGAAACATCTTAACCTCCTCAAGAAATCTGCTGCAATGCTTCATAATCCCTACCATACACAAAAAAAAAAAAAAAATTGCATAAGGATCTGACCTTAATTTCTCTGCTATTAGAGGCAATTTAAGCCTCTAATTCCTTGTCTTATCCACCATGGACAGAGAAAGCAGGTGATTCCTTCCCTCTCTGTGACATCCTTTCACACATTCGACACAGTTTCCACCTTGCTTCCCGGTTCAGTCCATACTCCAGATGATCGATCCATTCCACATTTCTTCATCACTTTTTTTCCCTAGAGTTCTGTCCATTCCCACTGCTCCCCCTGGACTTTCTCTGATGATTCACATCTTTTTTGATCTGAATGACATTCTGGTTTACTCATGCAATTCATGATTTGCCACTTCTCAGCCTCTCCTTCAGCCTGCCAGCTGTCACCATGTGCTTGTAAGTTTAATAAATGTTCCCTATCCCATCATCAGTGCCTTTACTAGTGATCTAAGTTGTACCAGACCCAGATTCATGTGCTGGCTGTCATTTATCCCAATATCACATGAGTGTTGCATGGTTTGGTACCTGCCAAGAAGCTTATTATGAGTTGGCACTCTTTTGTGCAGAGTGCTAGGCAACATCAGAAATTAAAGATGGATCCTGTCCCAATAAATTAACAGTCTAATTTTTTTTTTTACCCCAAAAGGATATACCAACTCCTTCCTTATCATACTTTTCATCTGTGAAAATGAGACCATTCATTCTGCACACCTGTTTTATCACAAAATGAGATGACCACTTCTTTCTAGAAGTCTTGAAAAGGTAGTATTACCAGCATTATCAAGAGACACATCTAAGGCTTGGTTTTAACTGCATTAAGGCTTGCTTAAGTCTAAAACACTTGGTCCGTCTGCATCCCTCTTGCTGTCTTCTCACTCACTGCCTGCTCCAGCTCGGATGTGAGTCAGGCAGCTCCTTGGTTTTCAAACCTGACTGCTCCCAGTCTGAGTGACACATCTTATGGTGCCACAACTGCTGCAGGGTCTGCAGGAATTGTCTGAAAGCCAAGAGCTCTGTCCAAAGGAAGGAAAAATGGCAAGGATATAGTTATGTGAAATGAATGAGTAAAATGCATCAACTCCAAGGCTGCAAGGCAAAGTAACTGAGACTGTGGCATTCTGCACCGCTCCTGTTGTGCAGAGTAAACCAATTTTTAGAAGTGCTAAATCATGGCACTAGTTGTGGCAAGCAATGAAATCATCTTATTTTATGGAGTTTTGATCTGCACAGGCCATTACCAAGGTAAAGTATTCCAGCCAGAAAATCTGTGACTGTATGTTTGCAAAGCACCTGTGACAGCAAAACCCAGGCTCTGTTGTTGCCTCTGGAGCTGAAGAGTTAGTAACAACTCCTGTTTATACGTGCAAAACATTTGGAATTAAGCACAGGTCTGTGCTCTATTTAAGTGTGCTTTTAATTACTTTTGATTAGGATAAAGAGGATAATTTTCTTTTACAAATTCTCAGGATATTCAGAACATCTGGAAATTAAAGCAATTCTTTGCATGCCAGGTTATTAGTGTCAACTTCAACATTTGGGGAGGGGAGGGGAGGGGAGGGGAGGGGAGAGGAGAGGAGAGGGAAGCCAATGCAATGGGCTTCTCCTCTTTGTCATGGGATCACAGCAAGGATGTAATCCTTTATCATGGAAAAGCTCACTACAGCCAGGGATGTAGCCCAGACAGGCTGGTTTTGCAGCCCTGAGGCTTCATACAGGATCTCTCACCACCACAGTGCCCAAGCAGATCCATGCTGATGGAATTGGGAAGCAGGCATGGATGCTTTACTGGGAGTGCAGGAGGCTGCTTGTTTTAATATATGGCACATATAGCATGAATGTGTTAATGGAATTTATACTGCAAAAAATTATGTCCACACAAAGTATGGAATTACTTGGGTAGGATTTATGCAACAGGCATAAAATCTAATGGAAACAGTCTAACCTTTCTGAGGCTTATTAGGTTTCCTTTTTATTTATGGAAATGTCTTAATACATGCAAGGTGAATGCCAGAAAAAATACTATAGATTTAGTCAAAATCCAGATCTTGTTATTTATAAACTTTCATAGCTCTATTCTGCTCTTGTTTACATCAGGAGTAAAATTATTTTAAGCCACTGGGCCCCAATCCCAAATCATCTGCATGACTCTGTTGAATGGGCACCATCACTGTGGTGGTATCAGTTGACCCCAAAGTGATGCTAAGAATGAGCAAGAGAATGTGAAGCTAAAAATGTAATTAAGGGCATTAAAAATTTGCAATTTTCCTGCTTACTCTTGTTGTATGTGTTACATTAAATATACATCAAAGTAACACTCTTCCATTCTTGCCTGCCTGCAAGGAGGACAATGCAGGGCTCCCTGAGGCCTCTCTGAGCCCCTCAGGACCAGGATGGTTTTTACTCCTTGGTGATGAGGAGGATATTTATCCAGGTTACTAAAAAAGGAGTGGCAATTGAGTAACCACACTGTCTCTCCATCAGTGGGTAAGGCCCATATCACAGCTTCAACCAAACTGTGAAAATGCCTTTCAAAAAATTACATTCCTACAAATGTCATGAAAATCAGAGGCACAAATCAGTTCTCTGGTGAAGGAGACAGAGTGTCCCCAAGGGCTACACCATCTCTGGCAGGACAGGCCAGCCAAGGAGGCCACTTTGAGCCACCAGGAGTGTCACACAGAGGGTGGTGGTTGCAGTGCAGAGGGAGGAGGTGGATGGAGGAAGAAAAATGTGCAAATCCATTGGAAAACCAGCTTCTGTTCTTCATCAGTCTACACATCTTACTCAGTGCATCTAAATCCTGCACAAATTTCATCCTGTATTTTTCCACAGCTGTAGCACTGAAGCATCTTAATTTCTTACAGACACTAATGAATGCAACCTCAAAACACCTCCTGAGGTCAGCTGGGGTTACTAACTGGAGGTAACATTAAATGACCTCCAGCAAACCTTGCTCTGGTGGTGTCCAACACCACCTCAATCTGCTTCAGCTTCTCCCCAAAGTCACTGCTGCATGGCTGGCAGAGAAGACTTAGGGCTGGCTCCCCACTGCCCCTGGCTCCCCAGCCTGCATCCCAAAACCAGGCAGAACAGCACCAAGCAAGGCTGGTATCTTGGAAAAGAAACTTGAACATCAGCCCAAATCCCAGCATGTAATGCTAATGCAGGAGGAAATCAAATGGCACTGGGTAGAGTCCCTGGCCTTTGGAGACCTCGCCCCTGGAAATGAGTTTGAAGTGAAGCACTGTGTCTTTTCCTCTGATTTTTAAAAGCAAAGGATTTTTAAACTTTCCTGATGAGGAACTTCCTAGTTCCATGGGTCAGGGAGAGCTCAGGATGGGGGCAGATCGCAGCAGGGGAATTGGAATTCTAGAGCCCAGATTTTGCCATTCTGGATGATGATGAGCTGAATGCAGTGCATCCTGCTGGGAACCAGCCCTGGAGAAAACCTGGACCCAGGCTTTGTCAGTGGTTCTGCCTCACACTGAGGTCTGTCACCTGCATCAAATCTAATCCCCGTTTCTCATTTAACACTTTAAACACTGCACTCCACACAGCTCCCTAAAACAGCAACCCAGCAAGGTCCATCCCTCACTCCCCAGGCTGTACCCAGCATCCCAGTGGGATGGACAAGAACAGGGAAAGCCTGTAAAGGTCTCTCCAATCACCCTCCAGAGCAGGGTATGCAGCACTCAGAGACTCTGCTGGGTGCTGGCAGAAGCCACTGGGGCACCTGTCTCTCTCTGATGTTCATCTGATCGAGATTTTTCAGGCTTACCGCTTCACCCAGTCTGGAGTAGTAAATGGGGGTGATACCACCTGGAGAGCATCCCTGCTATCAAACTTGGAGCTGCCACTCCAAAGCATGGAGTTTCTTCTAGGCAAAACATCCATAACAACTCCTATAATGTGGATTAATTACCTGCATTTCTCTAAATTTATTCCCAAGAATAACTATATTCTCCATTCCTGAAAATTTGCATTGATACATATAAGCAAATATAAAATTACCATGTTTATACCAACTACAGGTTGAAAAACTTCCATCAAAAGAGGTAATGTTTGGTAAAGTTATAATCCAGTGAAAACCTTAATCTTATCATGTTTAGACATCATAACTAGACATCACAGTCTGTAATACTAATAACAGGGTAAGGTTAATTTCTACATCACTCTGTATCACAGAGAAATCTGAAAGCAATGCTCATATTTCATTTATTCTTCACTCCACTGAAACTCCCTATCAAATCAAATCAATGTTAGCTGAAAATAGTGCTTTGCCACAAAAAAAGCACATTCAGATTTGTTCTGCTTCCACCATTTCAGTTATACTTTTCTCAATTATTTTGAATGATGCCCTGCAAATCCTACCTTGTCCTACAAAACCGCATCAGCATCTCCCATCTCTCTGAACACGTCTGTTCTCCCTTTGCCATTATCCCATCAAACTCTGCAACATGGTCATGTCTGCCTCTTCTATAATGCACACTGACCCAGAATAACAGAGGAAAAATATTAGCGAATGTGATTCTTTTAACTGGGATCTTACATGTGCTGTCTAAATGGTGTCTGATGCAGTGCATATGCAGATCTGACTTTGAAAGTGTCATTTAGGGGAAATCCCTGTAGGATTCTCATCCTCTGAGTTTGCCAGCACTGACAGAATCTCACTACAAACACATTTAGACAAATGGGAGGGGAGGATGGCTTTTAAAATCCTCTTCCAGGACTTCCGCAAAAACTATGTTTGCCTGCTCAACAGATATAAAAATGGAAAAGGAGAGGGTGGAAAATGTAATAAGTGATTTGTCTGCCTTACTAAGCAGTTTTAATTGTTTGTGGATTGCAGCTGGCACGGTGGTACAGCCCCACATGGGGATGCAAGGGGCTTTCTGCTGCAGATGCAGCATTGCTGAGCCTGCAGAGCCACCACGAAATCCCACCTCAATTCCTCTCCCCATTAACAGCAAAATATGTAGAAAAAAGATGCTGAAAGGATCTAGTGGGCTTTTCTTGTTGCTCTGACAGAGCAGTTGTGTACAACACAGTGTAACACTGAAGTTCAGCTGTTACAAGGATGTGAGACCAGCTCCTCACATGAAGTCCATCTTGTCCCCACTGCTCTGCTCCCAGTCCCATTTGATGCCTTGCTTGCTTGCTGACACCCTGATGGAGTGTGGAGACCTCTTGGTTGGTTCAGTCCCATCCTTACTCGTCACACAGAGTTTGGGATCTAGGCAGTGTTGGATAGGACACAAAGCCAAGGCAGGGACCTGCTTCAGTTAAGGCAGGGACCGTAACACTTCAACTTTAGTTCAACAAGGTCATGCTCAGCCCCACAGTCAGGCAGACACAAGACAGAGCTGGGACAAAACTGACATGAGGATCCTCAGGAGGAAAAGTCCAAAAGTTTTATGGTCCAAATGCCCCGTATTTTTGCCTGCTGGCACACTGGTTGTCAGTGAGGGAACCGAGGGACAAGGAGCACACAAAACATTGCCACAGGTGGGAGGGAGCTGGGCACAGCTAAACAATCCACCAGCAGTGGTTGCAAGGTGCCACAGAAAGACAGAATCCTGCTGTGGAGCCAGCACTGGAGAACCTCCCCTGGACTTGAACACTGTTTTAAGCAAGCAAAAGCCCTGTATGGCTGCTCAGGAGAGCGTGTCCGAAGGCTGGCAGCAGCACCGCACACAGAGCTGCTCCAGGCTCGCTTTGAGCGACAGCTCTGCAGTGAGAGCTGAGCTGCACAACCCCTCCTCAACACAGATACAAAAACAGAAACAAAGCACTTCAAATTTGTCAGTGCCCTTTCTTCATCTCTGCCTTGCGCTTTGCTTTAGCACAGCGATATCCTCCAGGGTCTCCCGATCAACCTGTGCCTCCTGCACCACGGCCATTCCCACCCCATGTCCCCAGTGCAGGGACCCTGCCCCCAAATCCTCCTCTCCTTCTCCCTAGTGCCCATAAGAGTTGTCAGCCTTGAATTAATGCTGACTTAAATGTTTTAATCGCTCTTAGGAAGCTCCTGGTCCTCGTTTGTTTTTTTTTTAATTCATTGACAATTTGGGATGCTTTGCATATTAGCATCAGCACTGCCTTACACAGTGGCCATCAGAGGTTGAAGTTGTCACAGATGCATCCCAGTGGCATACCAGTAATCCTTTTCCAAGTTAATTGGCCCGGGCATGCTGCACACAGCATTGCATAAAGCCGTGGTTTTACGTCTCTGGCAGTGTCGGCCAGAAGCTGGCTTTGCTCCCGGGCTGATGTCCCCACAGGGCAGCGTGGAGCCCCCCCGAGCCCATGTCAGACACCCTGTCACACTGCCACCAACAGAGCCAGCACAGCAGGCAGCCTGCAGGGCTGCAGATCAGGGTGAGTGCACACAACTAAAAATAGTTCAGGAACTGTGAAACCAGGGCATCCACCTGGATACCAAGGAAGAGACCTTCTTCCTTCCAGGGATCACATGCAACCAGTGTCTCTGCAGAGTGAGAAGGAAAAGGAGGGTAGTTCACAGCACCCACAACACTGCTGTGCTCTGGGGAAACATCTCGGTCACTTGTAGACAGACTCAGACACCAAGCCTTTAAATCAGGTGTTTAGCATCACCTTAGCATGAACGTTCTGTATGTTTTTATCTCCTGTGTCTGCCACTTATCCAGTAAATAATTTTACTATGTAGCTCACATTAAAGAAAAAAAGTTTTATACAAAAATAGAGCCAGAACACATCTTTACACATCTCAGGCTACGCTGCATGATAAATTTGGTTGGCTGAGCCTTCACCTCCAGCTACATAGATCCCAGCCGTGCTGCTGGGTTTCCTGGGGCTTGACCAGAGGAACTGCATCCCAGCTGGGGTGGGCTGACAGGGTTGTCACTCCCCAGTGAGACAACCCTGGTATTACACCTGCTGAATACTGTACTTTAAATCACACCTCTATTTCCTCAGCATCCCCAAACCCATATAGTGCCAGGCAAGCTGATTTAAGCTTTTAAGTGTCTGACCAAAATGGTTTCCTCCTCCCTCCCTGCAGCTTTGCTCCCCATAGAAAGGCACCAAGTGGTATATTTGAAACACACTAATGCACATCTATAGGTGAACTGCATATTATCCTATAAATTGGGAATTAAAGATCCTTAAACTCTAACCCAATAGCAAAAAGACAGCACATCCATTAAGAGATGCATCCTCTTTTCTGTTTCTGAATACATTATGCTTGCTTAAATCCCAGGCAGTGCCTGGTAATCACCCCAGCTGTGTTTCCAGTGGTATCAGCAGGTACAGTGCTCATGCCAACACACAGAGCTGGGCCCCCCAAATCTCCAGGTGTCTGCAGAAGGACTGACCAACTCCCCTGGCACCAAGCAGCAACATGGCTTGATGAGTTTGCCACAGCCATGATGAAGGGAAGGATGGGGCTGGATAGGGCTGCACTGCATCCCTTCCATTCCAAACCCAGGAGACCTCGAGTGAATTCCCTGGTCCCCATCAGTGCTGTGAGACCCAGAGCAGGGAGCTGAGAGCTGGAAGGGCTGTTTCAGTCACTCCATGCTTCTGATGCTCAGCCATGGGGATCCTGAGTGGCACAGGTTAATGGGCTGCACACATTTCCTAATCCTCATGAGCAAACACTGCCAGGAATGATTACTAGCCCCTGACAAAGGTCATGCTCTATCAGGGCTCTACGCTCATTGCATCGGGATGTGTTTTCTTTAAACTTGCATGTAGCTGCTGAAGCTCCATTATTCTCATGCATTTTATTTCTGACACAGCTTTTTTATTGGTAATACCCAGTGCTTGGTGCTGAGCATGGCTTTCAGCCCGAGAGGAGAGGAGAGGAGAAGGAGAGGAGAGGAGAGGAGAGGAGAGGAGAGGAGAGGAGCACTGGGAATGGGAATTAATCAGTGTACTGAGTGGTTTCAGTTTATAACAGGCAAGGCTTAATATGATCAGGAGGAAAAACAATCCTTCAAAATGGAAAGCAAAATTGAAGGAATGAGTGCTTTTAAGTTACAACCTGCAACTTAAAGGTGTCAGAGTATCCCAGGGACCAGGACAGCTCCTCTCATACTCATGCAGCTCCACCTAACCTGCTGCTGACCTCACCTTCCCTATGAGCATTTTTCCAGGAATTTCCATTTTGTCCCTTATCACCTTCCTCTCAAGTTTCTTCCCTGTCCTTTCACGCTATTTTTCCCTCCCCTGGCTGCAGATGTGATGTTTTCCCTCTCTGCTCTCCAGCAGTAGCAGAGCTGCTTGTGTGGAGTGCTGGTGACATATTGTGGCTGGGCTGGTTAATCACACATATTCCCAAGAGCTATCAAAGCTGGTTGGATCCGAGCTCTGAGCTAACACAAAATACTCATACTGCCCCCCAAAATCTACACAAGCCAGGGGGGTTGTGGTTATCCACGTGCTCTGGGCTCAGCCCTTCTGCCTGCTGTAGTTTAGGGTTGAAGTCTGAAGGGTTTTACACCACTGATATATAATTACACACAGGCATGGAGTATTATTTAACACAAGATCTTGACTTCAAAAATACTGTGATTTAAGCTTGAACTTGATGATATTTGCATATAAATATAGATCCTGGCTTTGTGTTTAAACTGTATCATTGAACAGAGTGGTGGGGCCAGGCTCTTAGGCACTACAAGCAAGATAATTGTTTAACTGACATCATTACACTGATTTAAGGCAAGAGGATTTCCTGCATGCTAAAGCATATGCAAAAATTGCTAGCTGTTTATTTATTAATTGTTATAAATTGTTCAAGCCTGCATTTATACATTTTACAAACCCAGAGCCTAAATATACCTCATGTCAGCAGGTGGAGGGTGGTGGCAGCACCTGCAAGTGCTTCCAGCAGATCATATTCAGGGTACAGAAGAGCTGCACAGTGGTAGCCAGAAAATATTCAAGTCCTTCCTTGTGCCCTCATGCCAAATGACGTTTCAAAACTGCGACATTGAGTAATTTAAATTCTGTCAGTTTATGCAGCATCTCAGTTATCCTTTAATAGTATAGTTACTCTTCTCTCAGAAAAGAGTGGTGTCTAATCACATCAGGATTTTCTTAAGTAATACTGCCTCAGGGTAAAGAATATTTTTTAATACAGCAGCAGTGGATCTATATGGCTTTAAGAGGCAGATTCTTCTAACACTCAGGGCCTGGCTTAGAGGAGGCTCCTGAACTGATTCTGTCAAAAAGTGTTTGCATTTTCTTCAGGGCAAGTTAGAAAAGGGAAAAAACCTAAATGCGTTTTGACATTTGTATTTGGAGTGTTATCTGTCAAATATGCCAGGACCAGATCACAAATTTCCTCAAGATTGTCGTGGCTCTCCTGCCTATCAATAGCAATCTGGAGCTCACACAGGATGCAGGCAGAAAAGCATCCTGATAGAGTGCAATGACAGATTTCACGTTAGGATGGAGGAGGAACAGGGAGCAGCCAACGGCTTCTTAAAAACTACACATGGGTATTCTCAGTAAGTGAGGTCTGACAGGACAGTTTGCAAAAACCAGAGAGGAAACAGAAACCAGAAGGCTACCCAGGGCCAGGGCTGAGCTACCTGGAGCTGATCAGTGGCTGATCACCATCTAAGTCTTCATCTCTTTTTATCTCTTATGTTTTCTGATGCTCTGGGCAAAATTATTCTGTAGGAAGTTTTGACCTTTCACTTCCTATTTATGTGTTATTTTGGAGCAACTCTTCTAGTCCCCTCTACTCTGAAAGCAGCTAGGGGCATAGGGACTATGCAGAGAAAATCAAGCAATGCCACCAGGACTGAGGGATGCTGAGGAGCAGAGAGGCCTCAGGATGGACATTCCCACCTCCTTCAGAGCCCCAGTCCTGGGAAGGGCTGCAGCACTGGCCTGGGTACCTGTTCCAGCAGGACAAACAGCACTTATGCAGGACATCCAAGAACAGCCTTGCATGTGCCTGTTCAAAATCAGTGGCAGCAGAGGACAGAGGCTGCTTAGATTTTACATTGCTTCACCTATTTAGTCCCACAGGTTGGTTATTGATTCTACAGGTGACATTACACAAAAGCCCCCATGGACTACATGACCATTTAGGACAATTTCTTGTACTCCAGCACACCAAGTTAGACCTTTCTGAGGTGATCTGCCAGCTCTGCCCCTCCATCACACAGCACACGACTGTTTCCAAAGTACCCTATTCTAATATTCTAGTTTAATACCATATAAAGAAGAGGTCTGCAGGTCCCATTATTATATGAAATTAAAATTCACTCTGTGGTGGTTACATTCCTAGGTTTAATGTATTGGCACTGCTAGCAAAACTGAGGTACCATGTTGTATTAGCTACATGGATTCATGTGTGAGGAATGCACAAACTGATGGCACATCACACTCCAACATTAGAGCAAAAATGCCAGTGAAATATAATGTTGTGCAGAGAGATGTGAGCTGCTCCCAGGTGTATTAATAGTCAGGCTGAACTGGGGGGGAAAGGTGTTGGTCAGTTTGCTGCTGAATATTCTTGAAATCCCATGTGGTAAAGTGGTGCTGGTCTGTTTGACCACAGGTGATTTATAGTTAGCAAAAGCATGTTTGCCCCAAGATTTTTCAAGGATCATCAATACCCTGAGTCCTGCTACAGTTGCTGTCAACTATTTAATTATGGATGTTTGATCACTGGTGGTGAATTAGCCCCTGGTCTTCTCCAAACATCAGCATGTGCCTGTAGCAGAATCTGATTTTCATCCCAGACAGTGAGCTCCCAGGTAGCTTTCATTTCCATAAGGTTGTCCCTGCACCAAGAATACCTTTCAGTCACATCCAGGCAGACAGGCATAGGCTTCAGCAGGTGTTTGCTTCTCACACAGTGAATTCTTCTTCAGAGCCAGGGCAGAGCCCAGAGGATATATTTGGCAGTGGACTGCATTTTTCCAGGGTTTGAGATGTTGCTTGCAATGTAAGATTGCAGGAGGCACCACGACCCCCTGTGCCATGTGACATGGAGCCTTTTGCACCTTCCTTCTCTCAAGGTTTCTGGGAAAGATGCTCTACAAAGCACCAATTCTTAAAAGTAGTTGATGCTGACCACCAGCCTTTCCTTTTCTCCCATTTTCATTCCTACCTGGTCCCAGTTACTCCTGTCCCCACAGCTTCTAACTGCACACAAACACTAAGATTTTGTAATTCCTCCTCTCCAGTGGGCCAATATATTAGTCACTGACACTACAGGAATCATCACAAGACTGACAGAGTCCCCAGAGGCCAGGTGGGACAGCGAGGTGGCACACAGAATGACTCTTAATATAGCTACCATCTATTTCACAGCATTTGTAGATTTGAATATGTTACATATCTGAATAATTTACTAAATTTAAGGGAGTTTTAATACCCATGTTTTAGCTGTAATTCCACTTTCCTATCAAAACCTAATGTCTTCTGAATCCTATATCTGCTGACATAAACAGCTCCTGTTTCTCCATTCAAAAGAGGAAAAAATAAGACATCAATAATAGGGAATATAAAAGGTAGATTTATTTTTAGCATCACCAGAATTTCAGAGCTAGGATATAGAAATGGATGAAAGTGCTATGGCATGGCCCCATCACCTGTGCTGCTGGGGAAGCATCGTTGCAGAGCAGAATAGAAACATTTCCTTTATTTATTTTGGAATCAGAGGGGTTTACAGACATCATAACCCCTGGGAATAAAATGTACATAGCAGTAAGGGCAATTTGGAGGCTTAGCAGGAGCAGCTCTGGAGAGGAGCAGGGACACTCACAGAAGCAATAAGCCAGACTGCCCTGAGCAGGAGCAGCCCAAGCTCTGGAACTCACCCTGAGCACAAAACTCAGTGCTCCTGCTCCACAAAGGCTCTCAGCTCATCTCAGCACAGCCAGAAGCCCCCAGCCAGCCCTGCACCTCCCAGGACTGCCCCAACATCAGCCCAGCACTGGACTGCCAGCTCACCCAGACAGACCTGTGAGATGTGTGCTGATCTCCAGAGAGATGTGTCAGTGGTGGGGAGTGCATGACAGCCTAAAAGAAAAATCAGGGCCAGGGCTGCTCATTTTAGGACTCCTCACTGTCACTGAACCTAAATACCATCTCCTCCCAGCTGCAGCAATGGCTGCAGGGTGCAAACCCCAAGGAGCACAACTGATCCTATAACTTCAGGAACTCCTTTCCACAGAGCATCAACCAGGCTGAAAACGATGCTGACCACCAGGAATGTTCCACATATGCTTCTGTCCATCTGCAAATAAACACAATGCAAGTTCCTTCAAGTATGAAATAATGCAAATAAAACACCTCCAGAAAACCTCAGCAAGATCATCCCAGGACATGCCATAACTACCTCTAGTGCCTTACTAATGGGTCAAAAAAATATTTAAATCATGTAATAGCTTTTTCACTAGCTACTTGCAAAGCACCCAGATCAGTGGGAAACCTGGGCTCTGCAGCCCATCAGAGGGATACCAAAAAGCACAGAGCTTTTTCCTGATAATGAAGAGGAGGAAGAGACACCATAGGGGATGTCACCGCTGAGCTGGGGACTCACAGAGGTACTTCAGCATCTGCTTGAAAATACATTAAAGCCCTTCCTCTTGATGGACACATTTGCAGTATAAATGGTTGTGTCCTCTTTATTTCACTCCGAGGTTTAATTAATATATAAATCAAACGCTTATAAAACTCACAAATGCTTGGGAAGATGTAAAATTTAATTAGTTTGCCCACACAACTCCATATGTCAACTGTTAGCTCAATTACTCTTTGCCATGAAATACTGACTGCACTTTCCCATATTACTAATTTCCCTCTATCTCAAGTCATGCTTAATCAACACCCTGAACTCAACACGCACACACTTGTGCTAAATTAAATATTGAGCACAAGGAGCAGGAGCCTCTTTAATGAAACCACAGCTGGATTTTGCTCAGAAATGAGATCCTCATGCAATATTGGGGCAGAGGATATGTGGGGTAATCCCTGGGTTGTGGGGCAGGTTATCACCTGCTCTGGGATGTGCTACCAGACCAGCTTACAGGATGTGCACTACCCTGCTCATGTTCTTCCATGGAGCACTGGAGGAAATACATCCCTGTCTGTGTTTTCTTGGGATGGAGAGACACTGGTGGGGCAGGAGGTGAGGGGAGGCTGGAAATGAAGCACAGGGATGGGCAAGGAGGGGCAGGCAGTGGATGCACTGTGATCAGCTCAGGTGTGTGGTGTCAAAGTGCAGATGTGCAGCAGCTAAAGGTGGGGATGAGGGACCACTGTACCCATTAAATATGCATTAAAGGCACACTCAGGTCAGCCCCCAGTCTGGCAGTGACAGCCAGTACAAATGAGCACTGACGCTGCATTTATTCCAATTTCAAATTCCTCAAGAGACAACAAAATATCAAAATTATCATCTGGAAAGAGTCCAACAAATTCTCCATCCTCCTGAAGCCCCTCCCTGTCCCCCATCCCCATCCCCACCTCCAGGGTGAGGGCTCTGATAGCCCCTTGGCCAGGCTCTGTGCCACGCTGTGCCTGCAGCTTTCTCCTGGCCAGCCATGCCACAGGGTGACGTGGAAGTGACCTTTGCTGGCTCACCCAGCTGCTCCCAGCACAGAGCCAGGCCATGGCCTCCCATGGGCTCCCAGATGACCCATCCCACAGAGGACAGATCCTGCCTGCCTGTGGGGAGCAGGGGGACATGGCCATAGCAGTGTCACCGTGGCCAGTGGGACTGTTCAGTGAGGAGGAGGATGCTGGTGGCTAGAAATGCTGTGGCAGAGGGTGTAGCAGCCAAGTGGAAATTAAAACAGCTGCAGGGGGATGCACTAAACCGTTTTGCCACTTTGAGGAGAACTCCCTTGGAATAAAGATGCTTATAACTCTACAAAAATACTGTAAATTAAGCTCTTATTTTTCCCATTTGTGCTACTTGCTGGTATACAATTTTCCTGTTTGTGCTGTGAATATAGACTATTCATTTTCCCTAAAACTATTTTCTTGCTGATTTTGCTTTCAGAAGTTGGTGTGGGAGCAGAGCCTGGCCATGACCACTGCACATGAGCTGCCAGCACTTCCTGCCCCTGGGGCTTCTGCTCAGAGCCACTTGTACCAGGCTTTGACAATCCTGGAAATGTTCCTTCCACTGTCCTTCCTGAGGCAAGGGTTCAGCTGTCACTGGCCCCTGGTTTGCTCCCAGGGTTTGTGTTTTGTTCCCCTCCCTGTAAGGTGGGAGCTGTAAGCCTTGCTACCAGAACTGAGATGATGCTGGGAAGCTCTAAGTCTTGGATCAAGCTTGGATCTCTCCCATTTACCATGCATAGCTCAAATCTCCCCTAAGCCCATGAGATCAAGTAAGAGCCCCATTTCCCTGTGACCATCTCAAAAAAAAAATTGTAATTTCAATGATAAAAACCACTTTGAGGATGGAGTTGGGGATTTTTTTATGAGCTATCCTATATAAGCAGAGCTGGAACCCATTATACTGGAACCTATATTATACAAAAATTTTTAATTCTCAAACTTCTTTCTTCAGACAATCAGCTTGTTTCTTTAATTCACATTAGATCTTCATATTCAAGTCTCATTCTCGTTAATCATATTTTTCAATTAAATTCAATTGTCTGTGCTCTCCCTAAGTTCCAATGCTTCCCTGAATCTCTAATACAGGCAAATTTTGCATTTGTTCCTTTTACTTTCCTTTTTTTATTCTTTTTTTTGTCCCCAAGCTGGTAACATTTTGCTTAACAAAACCAATTTCCAGCAATGGGATCAGAGCAGAGCCATGGTTTGGTCTGATCATGTTTGCATTGCCCATACAGAAGCGATGGCTTACTGAAACAACACTGCTGGGAGGAAAAACATGTGTTTTTACAGGCCATCTGCCTCTGCTTGATGTCAGGATACTTGTGCTCCCCATGGTCAGGGAGGAAACTCAGAGTCACAGAGCAGCAAGCCTGCAGGGACAGGCTCCTGCATCAGCAGGTGGAGGTGGAAAACCTTGTTGTTGGAGGTCAAGAAACATCCCTCTGCTTTTTTAAGTATCCCTTCAAAGCACAGCCTTTATGGATTTATCCCTTCTAAAGGGAGAAAAGGAAGTGTTGGAGGAAAAGGAAGTGTTTAACACCATGGAAAGCATGGTGTTAAACACGGGTTACAAGTACCTGGGAGAGCTCAAAGCAAGTCAGACTGCTGATTCCACGTGTCTGATATTCAGTGCATTGCAGCTCAGCACTCCAGACACATGAGCACAGCTCACTACCCAATATTGGACCCAAACCCATCCCTCCTGCAAGCCATGCCCCAGCTCTGAAGTCCCAGGAGCCCGCTGCAGTCAGACAGTACCTCCTGGTCAGGATGGGGAGACCTGGGCAGGACCAGGGCCATTCAACAGACAGGGAAAGCAGCTGACAAAAGAATGGAGAATTTTTAGGACAGTTTTGTGCACAGCTGTGAAGCACCCAGGGAGCAGAAGAACCACCTTGGTGGTAAAGCTGACACTCATCAAGAAAACTGTTGGAAGTGGGCAGACTTCAGACAACACTTAGTGAAGAGGTCATAGAAGAGAAAATCACAGAATGGTTTGGGCTGGATGGGACTTTAAAGATCATCTTGTTTCAAACTCCCTGCCATGGGCAGAGCACCTTCCACTAGACCAGCTGGCTCAGAGCCCCATCCATCTTGGCCTTGAACACTTCCATCTACAGCTTCTCCAGGCAATCTGTTCCAGTGCTCAACACCCTCACATGTGGTAAAGAATTTCTTCCTAATATCTAATCTAAACCTACCCCATTTCAGGATAAAGACGGGAAAGCCACAGCAGTCCAAGGACAAACCTCTGCACACAGAGGTGATGTGTATTATCAGCTACATCTTTACCTGACCATTTCTCTGACACAAGAGTGCAAAAAGCACTCCTGTCCTTCCCAGTAGCATGACACCTGGCATTTGCAGGGAAAATCCTGCTGTGAGATTTACTCAGTAATTGCATTAGGGGTGTTTTGCTGCTTTCATGCTATAGCAAGGTCTGGCTGCTTCACCATCAGTGTCATAATGATGCTTTCAGTGCTTCTGGAAAGGCTACAGGGACCAGAGGACCAGAGATCAGGTGAGAAATTCAGTTTCCACCACCTTTTTTAAACACTAAGAAAATACTAATAAATGCTGGTTATGGTAAAAAAGGCAGAAACAGCCCCCAAGTGTATTTTGAAGATGGAAAGACCAGCAGGCAAAGAAAACAAAGGCCCCCAGTTTTATTATTTTGTATAATCAGACTATAATTGGAGAGCAGACGCTGTCTGTAGCACACTGCCATTGGGGACTCTGGTTTTCTAATAAGAAATCAACGAGGGAATTAGATGCTGCTTCAGTGGTGTTCTGGCTGATTTAAGGGATGCACCTGGAGCCAGAAATCATGCCTTCAGTTGCTGTACTTCACCAAGAGCAAAAAATGTAGGTGCCACTTGTAAATCCCTGCAAAAATTGGGTCTGCAGTGGCAACAGTGAGAGCCCCTTAATTATAGCAGTGCTTTTGGGAGCTGTGATAATTAGGAGTTTCCGGTGTTCTGGAAATCAAAGTGGTTTCTATTCTCTTCTTTAATTAATCCAGGCTTTTATCTGTGAAAGTGGAGATGAATTACGGTTCTGCTCTAGGCAAAGAACAATGATGCTTGTGCAGTCCCTGGCAGGGTGAAGCCACTGCACCCCCAGGATCTGGGTGACATCCCTCACACTGCAGCATCCCTGTTCATCCCTGTATCAGTTCTTGATATTTTGAGGGATGAAGGGGAAAGACCAGAGAGTGACATGCCTCAACCACACATGGGAGTGTGCAGCCGTGTATCCATGGCAGGGGACACAGTGCCTGCCTGCAGGAATTCAGCAGATAAAAAACACCCAGCATTTATCACCTCCCCACATGGGACAGTGGAGTCAAGCTGCACAAAAATAGCATGATTGGTATAAAATCATAATTTTTTGTTGGGGTTTTTTGTGTTTTTTTTTTGTTTTGGTTTGGTTTTTTGTTTGTTTGTTTTGTTTTGTTTTGTTTTGTTTTGTTTTGTTTTGTTTTGTTCAAAGGAAATTATTGTTATAAACCCCTTTTATTCAACCCTGGGAAGGGTTGATTTTGGGAGGTTTTCTAGGGCTAGGAAATCACACTGAAAATCTATGTGTCTCTTACAAGATGACAACAGTAGTATGGGATTTGTGGCAAAACCATGCAATATGACCAAAGTGAATGCTTCCAGGATGGGAACTGTACATGCATGGATGGCACAGAGAGGTTTCCAGCTGTAAGTAAAGCCTCTAGATGATGGGATGACCCCAGTGCTCAAAACAGGAGCATCTGTCATCCACCAGAGCAGAAGGTAGTATAATGCAATTAACCCATACAGCTAATTAACCAAATCCAGCCCCAACAATGTTATCAAGGACCTGCCTGGAAATGACTTTTTATGTCAAAGTCTATTTTTAGATCAAAAAATCCAGACCCATCCTGGACAAGCTATGTTCCACTTTGGGGCATCCCCACACTTCATCATTTCCCAGTGGTGAATTCTGCTGCAAGTACCCAAACCACGAGCTCAGCCCTAGAGCCGTGCCGCAGAGCAGTTTTGTCTTGGATTAAACAGTTTTCCCAGAGAGAAACTGAATTTCTACATGCACGTTCCTTTACTTTTGGTCTGTTTTCTCCTTTTCCTACAGATGGCGCCTGCATGACAGGCGGAGCGGAGCCCGGCGGGAGCATCTCTAGCAGGTCTCCTCGGTGAAGGGCCGATAAATTACACTTTTCCCCGAAAAGCCAGGCAGTTGAGAGAGCGATAACCTGCCGGGAGCTGATTAGTAGCAGGAAGGCGTTTTCTGGTAGCGCCACGTTAACTGTGCTTCTCCAGGGGATGCTGCCTGACCCCAGGAGGGAGGGGGATAATGAGGGACATCCAGAAGCTGTATCCAGCGTAGCCCAGGTGTGCACAAGCCTTGTATGGACACCTTGAGCCCAGACGTCCTGCTGAGCACCCAGGCAAGCACGGTTGTGGCAAGGCAGTGGCAAGGCGGATGCGGCTGAAGTGTCTGGCACGGCTGTGCGGTCACCCACACTCAGCCACAGTTCACCTCAAAAGCCTAGTCGAAAAAAACAGGCATTTCATTGGCATTTCTGGATCACCAGCAGGAGACATGCAACCGATGGTGGGATTGGTGTGGCTACAGACCAGACTCTTAGCAGCACACAGCCACCACTGCCCCCACACAGCCCTCAGGTGGGAGAAGGGTTTTGGGGGTATAGCCCATATCTCCCCTCCTGGGATACTCTGGGAGGGACATAGCAGTGCTTTGTCAGGCCTGGAAACTGCCCCCAGGCTGCTTCCCCTGTGCCTGCTCCCTCCTGGCACTTCCATGAGGATTCAGCTGGAGCTGTCAGGTGTCAGCACCACTTCCAGACCTTCTGGGTAACCCCAGCAAGGTCAAGTGACAGCATGAGCTACCACTTCTTCACCCAACAAAGCCACTGTGTGCCCAGCTCTGACTTCACAGAGCCAGCACAGCTCCCCACATCCTACTTTTACAGTCCCCAGCTCATTCCCCTACACAAGCTCTCTATTTCACAACTGTGCCAAACAAACTCCTGGCCTCTGCTTGCTGGCAATAATTAACCAGATGTTATCTCCACACTCCACCTCTGTTGTACATGTACATTGTACATCCAGCCTCTCGGCTCCTTTCTGAGCTTGGCATTTTCAGCAGACCCGGGCCATGTGCCAGTCCAGAGCAGACAGAACCCTGTTGTGCTGATAACCCAATTTCCCAACCCAAACGGTACCACTGGGCCCTAAGAAAGCAGATTCCAGCCCAAAACACAGCTTTGGGACAGCCAGAGGAGAAGCTGCATTTACTGACTGCCCCACCAACTAGGTTTGGTTTTCCAGCGGTAAGTTTGCTATTTACTACCCCTGGATTTCAGGGGGAAGCTGAGCCATTCCCTTGCTGTGACATTGCCAGGGGTAGGGTGAGGCAGTGTCCCCAAACTCTGCTTTTGTCACAGCACCTGCTCAGGTGCAGCCAGTGCTGCCCAGCACTTCTGCATCCCCAATGACCTCTGGGTGCAGAGCAGCCCTTGGGCTGGCACATGGTGAACCCAAGGGAGCTGGCAAGGGAGAAGGGGCACAGGGAGGCTCAGAGAACACTGCCTCTGTGTCTCAGTACAGTAAAGCCTGGGCATGCCCTGGGTCACCCCCCTTACTGGTTGGGTGTGCGGCAGGAGCTGAGCTGGCCTGCTGCACCCCTCTACACTGCCACCTTGGATGGCTCCAGCCCCCCAAAAACAGCATGGGAGGTGGGGACTCCCCATGGCTCCCTGGCCAGGCAGCCAGGAGCTGTCGAGGTTCATCTGCTCACACTGTGCCAGCACACGGGCACTGGAGGAGCCTGGCAGCCCCAGCCCTGAGCAGGTCCAAGGCAATTCCCTGTCCCCATGGAGGGGAAGGACAGGGAGGAGGGGGTGCAGGTGGCATCGCGGCTGAGGGGACAGCAGGACACAGCCAGCTGGGCACAGGGACACAGATGGTGCTGCCAGAGAGCTGCAGCTCTGACCAGCGAGGGATGGGCCAGGAAAGAGGATTGCTGGGAGAAGAACAGTACAGATGACACAAAGAAAAGACCTTGCTCAGGACCAGCAAGGAAAAAGGGGAAAAAACCCCAGAAATACACCCAGAAACACTGGCCAAGTTCAGCACAATCCTGGCACATTGGGTCTCTCTGGGTAGAAGAGAAATTAAGCAAATTTGCAAGCCCATATCAGATCTCTCATAAGAAATATGGTTCCCAAGGGAATCTTTTGGGCAACCAATAAAGCCAGTCAAGGTCTGGGAGCTGGGGAAGCCTTAGCTGCCTGCTGAGATGGCTGCAGAAAAATAGAGCTGCAGGACTCAAACTGTCCAGCAAACAAGTGGCCTGGACAGGGCTAGCCACAGGTTTGAGAAAACAGGTATAAAATTGGTTTTCGTTCTGAGGCACTTCTCTGTGGCATAAAGGTGGAAAAGCAGAGGGTATTTTGGCGAAAAGTTTGCTAATTTACGAAAAAAGGAAGTGCAATCTAAAAAAGGAGAAATAGATTTCAGCACTTCCAGAGGGCTGGTCATTACTCACAGAATCATATTGCCATGATCATACTGCCATGGCAGCAGCCTTGCCCCATGCAGGGAAACGGGTACAGGAAGAGACCCACACAGTGCAGAGACCTGAGAGAGCAAAGAGGAATCTGTAATACAAATTGCAATGACCAAGGCAATGACTATGCATTCTGTAAACAAATTTAAAAGCAAAATTTGTCCTTTACATAATGTGGGAGAGCAGGTAACAAGATACAGCAGGTGCAGGAGAGTTCAACGATTTCTGTCCTTCAGTCTCCACGAAGAGCTGATCATGGCATATAAATTATCACCATGATAGGCATGAGGAGGCAGGGGCCACTGCAGGCAAGAATGGGCTAAGGAGTAATCTCATTCTTCCATACGCATTTAGTCACAGATGGCCTGTGCAAAAGTACAGCTACCCAATGATCCTCCTTCTCCTAACCATGTCAGTGTATTTTCACACCTCTCCAGAATTGTCCAATACCCAGGGAACTCACAGAATCTCAAAGTTTGCAGCTTGAACATCCCAAGCCTCTGGAGCCCTCTCTTATCCAGCATCCAGCCATTGGGAGTCACCAAAGGGAACTTTCTCCAGCAATCCCACACCTTTGCTGAAGCCTCCCCACATCTGCAGGTTTCTGTACCTCCCACTCCATGGATGTGAGAGGTGGTGAATACCTGTGCAAGCTGGGACAGTCCTGGCTGGAGTCTGGGCCCGTTTGCAGGCAGCAGAGAGACTGGAGAGGGGGGACATCTGCACAGGACAGCAGTGAGAATGGGTTGAGACAGTTAAAATCACAGCCTGCCCAGGAGAGAGGAAAAAATGGGACTTGTTTTATCCCAGGAAGACATATCCCATGTGCAAGGAAGACACAGAGGGCAGTTGGCAAAGATTAGGAAAACCCTCCTGACTGCAGGGGCGGTGAAGCACTTAAATCTGGGCTCAGAGGGACTGCGCATCCCTCTGCCCGGGCTTCAAACACACACTGCAACCACCTCCCCACGGTTCGGGGCTGGATGAGACAATCCCTTCCCTCCGTGCTCCTCTCCCCTAGTGAGTGAGCAAACCAAAACTCCAGAGGGATTTGTTTTCAAGTCCCTGTGGGTTTGCCCGTGCTTTTGCCTGCAGCCTGCCTTTGGTGCCAGCTTTGGGAGCGTGTTGCCTGCGGTGTGTCGGAGGGCCGTGCGGCAGTGTTGGGGTGTTTGCAGCAGAACAACTCTTTCCCAGCCCGGGGGAAGAATCATTATCTGCTCCACGCCTCGCGGCACAGCTTTTCAGAACAAGTGCGCGGCCCCTGATAGCAGGGGCAGAGCGCAACAAGCCGCGCCCGCCCATTACAATGAGACACCGGCTGGCTCTGAAATGCGTTTATAAACAGAGAATTAAGGTCTGCTTCGACTCCTGTCCGTAATGGAAATGGCTGGCCGGGCAGCGATGCCGTCCTGCCCGTGTGTTTAACCTGGGCACGGCAGTGACGCCCGGGCAGCACTGCGGGGACGAGGNCGGCTCGGCTCCGGGGCTGCCCTGCCCGGGGGAAGGTCCCGGGTCAGCGCTGGGTCCCGGCCCCGGTTCCGCCGCACCCCCGGCCCGGGATCGCCGCGGCGGGGCTGGGGCTGCTCCTGCCCGCGGCCCTGCGCTCGGGCAGCGGCTCCTGGCCCCCGGGGCGATTTCGGACACAGCCGCCTCGGTGCGAGGGTTGATGCTGGGGCTGGGGCCGGGTCCTGGGCAGAGATTTCTGCGGGGGCTGGTGTGTCTCGGTCCTGCGGTCACTGGGGAGAGGGCGGTGGGATGCTCGTCCCCGACAGCTCCGCCGGGCTGCCGTGCGGGGTGCCCGCGGGAAGCGCTTTCCTTCCCGTGGCTGCTGGACACATCCGTGCGGGTGCGGGAAACTCCCTGGCACCGGGAACACACCCCCCGGAACGGAGCGGATCGGCTTCGCTGTTCCGAGTGATGCGGTCCGAGTGAGCACAGCGGGGATGGATGGATTGGATGATTGGATGGATGGATGGATGGATGGATGGATGGATGGATGGATTGGATGGATGGATTGGATGGATGGATGGATTGGATGGATGGATGGATTGGATG
>VWZS01009397.1:541667-573656 GCA_013397075.1 Rhabdornis inornatus | reverse complement strand
TGGATGGATGGATGGATGGATGGATGGATGGATGGATGGATGGACGGATGTTCAGGCTGTGCTCCTCAGGGAGCAGCACTAGGCACTTAGGTTTCACTTTTCATTCTCAGCTCGCTAAATGATTTGAGGAGATGAGTGGCTTCCTCCAGCCAGGGAGAAATCAGCACCAAGATATTTTAAAAAAACTTGAGGAAAATCTTGGCCAGGGCCCAGGATCCCTCAGAGGAGATCAGGGAGTAGCTGTGGGGTTTCTAAACCGATGTAGGGACTTGTAAAAGCTACAAAGGTCGGATGCTTTTTGGGAGGGACTGCAGCATTTGATCCTTGTAAGCGTAATGAGGGATGGAAGCTGTGAAGGAATTGTAGAGGTGACTTTGTAGTAGGAACATCCCACAGCTGATGGAAGCTGGGGAGGGACTGTCCCTGTCCTGTGGCCCTGTGCAGGGTGTGACATCTGCCCATGACAGATGGACACTGGGGAGCTTGGGGCAGTGTTTATGTTCATAATGCCTGAGCTGGGAAGAGGGGTACAGAGGACCCCAGATCATTTCCATCAGAGCAGTCTAAATAAAACTAACCCATAGAGAATTGCCTCCTGTGGCAAGAAACCAAAACTGAGAGACAGCAGGAGAGGAAAGCTGTCGCCTACAGCATCAATACTCCTGTGGGCTGAGGAGATGCAGGACTAATAAAATTTAAATACTGCATCAAGCTTTCATTTTCTCTTCTTCTAAAATCACATTTGCTATGAAACAAATGTACAGTAATATAAGATGCCACAGTCACTGCACATATTTGATTTCCTGTGTGATTATAAAGGAGAAAATGTTGATGACTCAACAAGTCTGTGTTTAACAAAACCACATCAAACCCCAGGAAAACATGCTCTTTGACAGCATAATAATTTTTTTTTTTGTTTATTTTACTCTTTATTTTTGTTTCGGGGTTGTTTTGCTTTTTATTGTTAAGAACTATGCTTTGACTATGACCTTGTAACATCACATCCATAAATAGAAGCAGGTTTAGATTCAGGGGAAACACATTTTTTCCAGTGATGGAAGAAGTAGGCCAGCCATGCCAGCTCTCTTGAGAGGTGGGAAAGGCAGTGGCAGCTGTGATAAGAAATGTCACACACTAGGAATTAAAACACACCAATTTGTTATCTGTAAGTTTACTATCATTGATTAGAGTTAGCTTTTTGTCAACATCATAATAGAAGAAAACACTGTTTTCAAATTTGAATTTACTGGTGCTTCATAGGTTTTTCTATGAAGACCTACAGTGGATTAAGCAGCTTCCCATCTTCATCAAAGTTTAAGTGAACTGTCACTTAACTGAAAGTGAAAAGCTTCTGAAAGTATGTCAATGACATGGGAGCTTCCAACATATTTCCAAAAGCCTTTACATACTCTGGGGCCTAAACATTTTGAAAATATCCTGGGGTTTAACGTATGGAGACAGAAATTCTTCCCATCCTTTTTCCAGGTTCTCAGATTTTCAGTGAGTCTCTCTAAAGCCTTGGTTGTGGTAACACGTGCATTTCCATCGAGTATGAATACACCACTGTAGTCTTTGGAAAAAATGTTCTAGGAGCACCCCATGAGATGTAGGCTTCAAGAATCAGGGTCTGTAGAGAGCATATCCACCACTGAAGGAGGCTGATGCCAACTGCTGATCATGTGCAAGCACCAATAGGTCATAGAGCTACACAGTGGTTTGAGTTGGAAGGGACCTTAAAGATCATCTCATTCCAGCTGCCACCGTGGTCAGGGGCACCTTCCACTAGACCACATTGCTCAGTACTTGGTCCAGCCTGATCCTGCACACTTTCAGGGATGGGTCATCCACAGCTTCTCTGGGCAATCTGTGCCAGTGCCTCACCACCCTCATAGCGAAGAATTTCTTCCTTATATCTGATATAAACCTGCCCTCCTTCACCATAAGGACATTCCCCATTGTCCTACCAGTACAGCTCTTGTGAAAAGTCCCTCTCCAGCTCTCTTCAGGTACTGGAAGGTGCTCTAAGGTCTTTCCAGTGCCTTCTCTTCTCCAGGCTGAACAACCCCAACTGTCTCAGCCTGTCTTAATAGGAGGGGGGCTCCAGCCTTCTGAGCATCACTGTGACCCTTCTTTGGGAACTCCAGCAGGTCCACATCTTTCTTATGCTGGGGTTAGATACAGGACAGAACCTGTGCCAGTGCAGCTTGGCACAGTGGTGAAATACATGGTGTTTGTACTTGTCCTGCACACGTGGGTCTCACTATCTCATTGGGGTCTTGGGGGAGGCATGTTGTTCACACTGCACCTCTTTGTCTCTCTGGGCTGACCTGCAAGACCCCTGCCAGAGGAGGGGAAAAGGTGAAGCAAACTGGATCTGCTGTGCAGGATGCCGGACTGAAGGCAGACGAGGCAGATGGTGTGAGAAGAAAGGGAAGGTAGAATGCTGCACCTCAGGGCACTGAGTTGATTTCCAGCAAAGAGCATCTCTCTCCCACGCATCTGGATCCCCAAAGATAACTACCTGGTCAGCCGGTTGTGTTTGCCTCTCTCCCAGGAGCTTCCCAGGAGCTGCTGGGAAAATCAGAAGAGGCAGTACATGGCACTACATTCCTTGTCTTTCCTGTTTTCACCACTGTGCTTATTCAGGGCTGGCTCAGAGGTGCCTCTGTACTGTGTGTCATGCCTGTGCTCCGTGGAGGGGGAAAAACACATCAGCAGGGGATGGGCTGGCCCTCTGCCATAGGCTGTGTCTTCCACCCCACACTGCCTCCCAGGTCATCTTCTCCCTGTGAGGTCCTGTGCATCTTCTGAGTGACTGGGTGAAGCAAAATGAGAAAGGCAGGAGAGTGCTCATCTTGGAGACTCTTCTGACAGGCGCTGCAGCACGGAAATAGCCAATGCAAATATTTCCATGCACACACAGCACAATTCTTCCATGCCTTTCCTGGAAAGAAACAAAGAGGTTTTAAAGAGCTAGAGCCAGCTCCCTGCGGTGACTGCTGCAGTCAGGTCCTGCCATCTCTGTAGGCCTGGAGAAGGGTGGGAGCCCCAGCTCATTTTAGGCAGGAACACCTCCACCCATGGTGTCTGGCTGCAGGGAATTACTAAATCTACCTGAGAAGCTTCCACCATACAGGCTTTGGGTTGCTTTCTTGCTCTTCACACACCTGGGAAGAAGGCTCAGAAGTGGATGAGTCACTGAGTAGTTAACTTGGTAAGAACAGCAAAAGAATGAAGACCCCAAAATAAAACAATAGAAGCGACACAAGACTTAAGTACAGTGTTTGTTGTAAACCAGTCCTTTATGTCCCTTAAGAACTGTGAGATGCTAAGCTGAGAAAATAACCTTCTCATTCAGAGTCACATCAGCCAGATAAGCTCCTGTGTGCTGTGTCAGCATCAGCACTGCTCTAGCAAACTCTGTCTTGCTTCAGGTCTGTGCCTTCCATGGTCTTACAGTGAAACTTCAGGATTTCCCAGACTTTCAGATTCCCATTTCATGATGTTTTATTACAGGGTAGGTCTTTCTCAGGCTTCTCATTACTCTATCAACATAGTGGGCACAGGCAGCAAGATGTTTTTGCAGGAGAGCAGAGGAAGTTCTTCAGACAAGGACTTTGCTGCAGGGAAGTGGTACTGCAAATGGAGGCAAATTTGGGGGGGAAAAGTTTGAGGATATCTGTGGCAGAACCTATTGGTAACTGTGCTTTAAAGTACATGGTTTTGATGAAAACAGGCCAAAGGTTTGTTTTCCAGTTGTTTATCATAGAGAGGTAGTTTTCCTGCTCAGCATTAAAATGCAGGGTTTATCCTTGGGGAGGGAAACTGTCCCTGCAAAGTGATCACAGGCTGGTGTAGTTCTATAGAACTGTAGCCAAAATGTCTGAGCTTATGTGGGAAAAAGAGGTTATTTTGTCCTGTGGGAAATTCTGGTAGCCCTTTCTCCTCTACTTCCCCCTGTTCTGAAATATATTTTGGAATTTTGGTCCTGGTGAAGAACATCTTGTGGTCAGGGACGTGGACATGCCTTAGGCTTCATTGCTGGTTTCCAAAAACAACATTCTCAGTATTTTTCAGTGTATAAACCAGAGGGTGTTTGGAGTTAGGAGGGTCAGTGCCTGTCAGCCCATGTTTTTATTAGTGTGTGATGGAGTAGGGAGGCACATACTGAATTTCTAGGTGACACTGGGCTACGAGAGACTGGAAACATTTTAGAGAAGAGACTAAAAATTGAAGTTTGTGACAAGCTGGAGAGCTGATTTAAAAAACCAGGGCACATGTCCTGTCCTGTGTAGTAGGACTGACTGACCACCTGGACACCAGGTGAGCGACCAGCCAGCCAGTGGCCACGGGGAGCCAGAGGACAAGGACACTGTGCCCCATGAGTCAACAGGGGCACACAGTTGAGCAAAAGCAAACAGTCTTCTTGGGATGAAGAAAGAGAAGTGGTGCATTGGGGAAGCAGTGTTTCTGCTCTAGGTGGTGCCTTTTAGGGGGTCCGTTGCAAAATGCAGTTCTAGGAATCCTCAAAGAAAAGTGAGAGCAAGGAACAGAGGCTGAGTTGTTGGACATTCGGTAAATAAAAGCTCCCATGAAAGAGTTGGGTTTCACTTGTGCAGGAAAAACCGAAGGGAGATGTGAAACCTGTTCTCCAAATACAGAAAGTGTCTGTCTGCAGAGGAGAAGGCAAAACATTTGCCATGTCTTTTTTGGGTAAAAGAGGAAGGGATAAGGTTAACTGGATCGAGAGATAAAGAGGAGAGAAAGCAGGGCTCTGCAGGGGCTTATGGAAGTGGTTTTAGCAGATAAATACCTGATAAATTAGGTAATCAGATAAAGAGCTGCCCTGGGGCAGGAGGAGGGATGAGGACCTGTGAATGCAAAGTGTATCAGAGCGGAGAAAAGTTGCAGGGGGACATGTGGCAGCTCCTGGAGCCCCACAGCAGGTCTGAGGTCACAGCAGCCCTGCAGGTCCCATGGCAGGTGTGGGGTCACAGCAGTCCTTAGGGGCACAGCAGGTGTGTGCCCAGTGCATCCAGTGATGCCAGCTCGGGGCAGGACAGGTCCCCTCCCGCGGGTCCCTGTCCCACCTCCCCAGCCCAGCACAGGGCATGGAGTGCACAGCCCCCAATCCCTGTCCCGTGTCCCTGCAGGTGAACGGGCTGAAGGACAGCAGCAGGGACAGCCCAACTCCAGCATTTCCTCATTCTCACGCCCTGGCTGGCCGCCCAGGTGGATTTGCAATATGGCTTTTCTGGAAGGGTTATTTACATCCTTTGCCAGTTCCTGGTTTGCACCATTCGGGAAATAACTCTGCTTTGGAAGGAGAAAGAAGAAAAGGGGCAAGCAAAAGGGCAGCAAGCTTGGTTTCCCTGACTCTCTTGCAGGCAGAGCTGGGGAAGTCATTTCCAGTCAGCCTGGGCAGGACTGAAAGGTCTCCAAAAATGTGCACCAGAGCTGAGATTAAAGCAGCTTTGGATAAGCTCTTTTATTACTTAAATCTGTTCCAGTTCCAACAAGTTCAGGCTCATGGCACTTGCTGTGCTCCTGGGAGGGATGCTCTGTGTGTGGGAAAGAGACTTAAACATTTGATTCTCTCTGGAAATAAAATGGTGGCAGCACAAAGAAAAATAGTATTTCTGTTCACAGCAAGACCTGAGTGGTACGCTTCAGGTGCTGAATGCTCCTCCCCAGCTGGGGCTTTTGGAGGGTTAACACAGCAAGAGATGGTCTGCAAACAGAGGCTGGAGGGCTTTGGCTTCATGGTTCAAAGGTCCCTCCATGCAGACTGTAAGTCCCCTGGGGGCAGAGATCACCCCTGTCCCTGGAGTGTGTGTGTTTGTGGGACCCAAAGGGACCTTCCCAGTGCAGAAATCAAGACTTCCCTCTGCAATGACCTGACCAAAGCCTCTGCTGCATCATTTGACTCCTCGTGCTCCTTGCTGGTCTTTCAACCCATGTGCTTGTTAAGGAATGTGTATAATAATCATGTGCTTTATCTCGAGTAGCACCCAAGCAGAAGCTGAAGCACAGAGCAGCCTCTTTGATGACCTGCACGGGTTGAATCCACAGCTTATGGAGACTCAGTTGTGGTCTGTCTAAACAAACACTGACTTTGGGGGAAGACTCAAAAGCAATTGTTTTAGCCAAGGTGGTGCAGACTGAGTATGTGAGGCTGAGCTCAAAGACGAGTTTCTGTGAAAACAGCAGGAACCAGTTTGGTTTCACTGGACAGGACATTCACTGGAGCTCTGCCACATTCCTCAGCACAGTTTGATATGTTTAAAACAATGCCTTTTAATTAGAATTATGGTAAAACTAACTTATCTTTTATCTGATAAATCTGAATACCAGGGTATTGAAATGAATCTTGATTTTTTTTTTTTGTCCAGAACTGAAGCAAAGCTCATGCCTTGCCACCACAGGTCCATCCTTCTTCAGGGTATGCAACTCAAACATGAATTACAGCAACCAGCTAGGCTATCCTCCTGCACCAGAGGATGTGAAAGGGGCCCCAAAAGATGGTCTCATTGTTAAAGATGTGGTCAAAGGTATCTGGGTCATCCCAGACAAACTTGCTGGTGTCCCATCAGTGTTAGTATCTCCTTCCCCCACGCCTGTTGAAAGAGGATAACAAATGTGCCCATTCCCCAGTAGCTGCAGGGGATGATCTGCTCAGCAGATTGACTCTGCTGTGAGCCCAGGGACACCTGAGTGGGCTCCTGCAGCCCAGCTCCATCCAGAACAGCTGTCCTGCTGCAGAGCCTGAGTGAGGCCTCTCTCTCAGTGTGGGCAGAGGCAGAAAAACCTTGTTTGCCTGGCACCAAGCCTAAGCTAACAGCCTCTGCCAAGCCTCAGGTACAAAATATGTAGAATTATCCCTGTTTTTCTTCTGTGAGAACCCCTCCCTCCCTTTGCCTGGGCAACAGAGATTTGACTGCTTCGTTTCATGCAGCTGCTGTCTGTCTGATCCCACTCCTTGGGGCAGAAGTTGCATTCTGGACAGTTTTTGTAGCGTGCCCAGCAGAGGGGAGCTCTCCATCTTGCTCACTGCCCATCATTGCTATTGCCCTGCAATTAATAGCAGTAGTGGCAGTGCAGTTGCTGAACTGCACATGGGAACAAGTGTGCTACAGCTGGACACAGCAGTGATGGAAGGGTGCCATTAGCAGCCAAGCTGAAGGGCAGCTGTACATTGCATTCAGTATTTTAGTTAAGAAACTGCTGCCCAGTTAGAATTGGAGTTTGTTTATTCCCACTGGGCTGTGCTTTAAATCATCTTGTCGCTTCCTTGGTAAGAAACTGACCACCTTGAATTGCACGTGCTATAACTCACAGGGACACAGTTTACTTGATAAGGAAGATCAATAAATGGGGTTTATCTAAGTCTGGAGATGCTAAAGATGTGTCTAAGGGCCATCATACTCACTTGTGACCTCCTCTGCCTCTGAGTGTCTCTGCAGCATCCTGGCCATGGCGCTTTGCACCGACTCTGGATGGGTTGACCTTGCCGTGGTGAATTAGCTTTGGGAGGGAGAGTTTCAAGCAGGTGGCATGTTGTCCATAGGTGCAGAAAAAGCAGCGTGGACACAGTAAGTCAGGGGTGGTAGCAGGAGGCAGGGGGTCTGTGTGCTCTCCAGAGATACAGAAGTGACAAAAAGCTGTTGCCTAATCAGACAGTCCTTGCCAGGCATCTGTTAGGCAGATACCACAGTGTTTGTCTCAGTGAAATGTGCTTATGGTGAAAGAGGAATGTTCCCCTCCTTTCTCGGGAGGATTTCAGTGCATGACAATGACAGCAATGCAACCTGCAGGCAGCACCAGGGACCATCCCACCAAGGGCTGGCAGCAGGGATGAGTCCTACTCCAAAGCCCCACCAGTCAGTGCATGACTGAAATAATCACACCAAAATTCACAGAAAAGATTTTGAGTCTTCTTACTTTGTAACTATCCTGCTGACTTCAAAGGCTGTTTAATTCTGTCATCCCCTTTAATCAAAATAACTGGAGACAGCAAAGATGTTTATCTCCAAACATTGCCAACATCTCTCTACATGTTCAGTGGCAGCTGCAGGACAGAGGAAAACACACTGTAAGAAAAATTGCTTGCAGCAACATTTGCATCCCAGTGGGACCACAGAGAGAACTTTTGAGGTGCCTTAAATCGATTATGAAATGAGTCTGTGGGTAACAATCACTTTGTCACTCTGAATGCTGATTTTTCACCCAGTGGCTGAGCACCAGAGATGCATTTCTTTATTTTGGGGTAATATTTTGTGTGCACAGGTGGTGGAAAAGGGGAGAGGGGGTATGGCACAGAGCAAGCTAATTATGCTGAACAATAGCATTAGCCCTAGAACAAATAGTTCTGGACATAAATAAATTTAGGTGAAGCAAGAAGGTTTCTAAAAAGTAAAGCACTGAGTGTGTGATAAAGCTGCTGATAAGAAAGTACCAGGAAAAAAAAAAAAGCAGCATCTTTGCAGACAGATCTGAAAGTCATTCCTCTCACTTTTTCCCTGTGGCCCTTTTCTATGTTTATTCCCTGTTTGTTTGGTTTTTTTTTTTTTGCAGTGGAATAAGCAGAACCACAGTGTGCTGTTTGATCTCTGTATTTATACAGTGCACATGTGTTTTTAAGGAGAAGAAGTCACCATGCACTTCTTTGGCACTTGTTTTCCCAATAGCACTTCTTCATGAGCGCACGTTCTGGTCTCTGGAACAAGGTGGTGCTTGGTGAGAGGCAAGGAGAGCAGACAGACCTCTGCCATAGAAACAGTATTGTCACTGAAACCATGATGGGTTTGTACCCAGGACAGTAAATTATAGTTTCAAAGTCCATCTGCTGGAGGTGTTTTGCAGACTTTCAGAGAGGAGCAGGATTGAGATCATGGTTACTGTGTGAGAGATATCCTCCAGCAGCTTGGCTGTGCTTGATGTTTGTCTGCCAGGGACCACAAAGTTGGTGTTTTCATAGTAATGTGACCTTTTGATCATTTTTCTGAGTGGTTTTAACAAATTTACAGCTCATTAAAGTGTATATATGATATGGGGAGTTTATGCCCACAGGCAGCTCTTGCCATGTCTCTCTATCTCTGTAGTGAATTTTGGTGCTCAGGCACTTAGAACGAGGAGATCCTTTTACAGACTCTTCACAAGAAAGATTAACTGTCCTAAATTATTTTGAGTAGATATTAGGAAGAAATTCTTTAGTATAAGGGTGGTGAGGCATGGGAACAGGTTGCAAAGAGATCCTGTGGATGCCCCATCCCTGGAGGTGTTCAGGACCAGTTTGGATAGGGCTTTGACCAGCCTAGTCTAGTAGAAGGTGTCCCTGCCCGTGGCAAGGCGGTGGAAGTAGATGATCTTTCAGTCCCTTCCAACCTGAGCCATTCTATAATTCTGTGATCACTAAGCACGAGTTCCATCTTCTCAATATTCACTCCCTTTCCCAGATCACTTATCAGCATGTTGAGCAGCATAAATCCTCAGGGAGATCCCTTGGCAACCTATTCCCATTACGAAAATAATTTATTTCTTCTTATTCTTTGTTTCCCATTGGTAACTATTCATGTAGAAGTGCCCTTCCCCTTTGCACCACTACTGTGCCAATCCCAGAAGAGCCTTGGGTGAAGGACACTTCCAAAAGCCCATGAAAAACACACCTGTGCCAGGGACCAGGTCACCCCATCCAAATGGTCACCTTCACTTTGAAAGAACTTGACCAAGGCAAGACTGCACTCCACCAAAGCCAATTTGTCTCCATCCCCAGTATATCACAAGTCTGTTAATTATGGTCTTTATTATAATCTCTAGCAGCGTGCCAATACAAAAGCCAGCTGTCCTGGTGTGTAAGTTCCATGGGCTGCCTTTCTGAGCCCTTTTAAAATCCCACCCTTGGGAATTTGCTGTTCCTTCAGGCTAGATTTGCTGTTCTTTAAGTTGGGAGGCAGATTTGAGCCACTGACATAGCCCATGAACAGTCCGGCAGTTCCCTGCTCGAGTTTCTTCTGCCCTCCAGGTTCAGCTGCTGTGCTGCCTGTGAATTTATTGATCTGCTTAAAACCTCTCCATGCCCTCAATATCTAATCTGTTACAGGGCAAAATTCATTAACGTTTGTAAAGCTCATCAAGATCTTTCATGAGCAAATCCTATAATGTTTTAATATATTTTTAAATGTCACGAGTAAGTTCTCATTACTCATTAAAGAGCTGAAGCAAACAGTGCTTGCCAGACCCAAATATTGGAACAGGCAAGGGCTGCAACTCTTCGTTTACCACTTTTAGGACACTTTCATTTCAATTTGACTTCCTGCCTTGATTCTGCTCTGGCTAATCAGAAGCACCCCTCCAGCTTTTCCAAATGTAGTGTCAGGGATCTCCATGGACCCCTTCTTTAGGAGATATCTGGTAACTCCATGGGACTCTGAGAGTTTCTGGTGCTGATTGCTGTTAGTGTTAGCCTAGCTTTGCAGTGTGAGATGCCAGCATGAAGTACAGCAGAGGATGGATGAGTGCATCCAGCAGGTGTTGGATCACACAACCCTGGGAAACCTCCATAAAAGCCTTCACCTTCCAACCCAGCGTGGTGGTTTGTGCCCCTCCAGTGGTGCTTGTACATTACTGCACATTTCCTGGTGGGTTTGGCAAATGGGTTTGGCTATTGGGACCAAAACCGTGCGTTCTAAGTGGATTTTTCCCTGTGACCTCAGATGTGGTCTAGGTCTCTGTGAGAGCTCCACAGTGAACTTGCATTTCTCCTTGTTCTTTCTGCCAGGATGTCTGGAGGAGACATGGCCAAACCTCTGCTGGGCCACGGGAGCACGGAGGGTGACTGCAGCCCCCCGGTGCCGGCCGGGCGCCCTGTGGGGGTGCTGGGCAGCGGGGACTTTGCGCGCTCCCTGGCCCTGCGCCTGGTCTGCTCCGGGCTCAAGGTGGTGGTCGGCAGCCGCAACCCCAAGCGGAAAGCCAGCCTGTTCCCTGCTGCAGCAGAGGTCACGTTCCAGGCAGAGGCGGTGAAGAAGGCGGATGTCATCTTTGTGGCGATTTTCAGGGAACATTACTCCACCCTCTGTGACCTGGCTGATGTGCTGGTGGGCAAGATCCTGGTGGATGTTAGTAACAACACCGAGATCAACCATCACAAGGAATCCAACGCCGAGTACTTGGCCTCCCTGTTCCCAGCCTGCACCGTGGTAAAGGGGTTTAATGTGGTTTCTGCGTGGACGCTGCAGTCCGGTGCCAGGGATGGAAATAAGCAGGTATTGTTTTCTTCCAGTCAGGGCAAAATCCCAGATGTTTCAGCAACTGAAGTCTGGCAGCAACAGCAAATTGCCTTAGGCTCCAAGAGAAGGAGTCTTGAGTGCTGGCTGTGGCATCCAGAGACCACCCCTTAGCTTCTGCATTTCTTTGTCCAGAAATGAAGTACCTTTACTCAGTTCACACTTTGTAGTCTTAGGAGCATCTGCCTAAGTGAAAAGTATTATTCAGTTGTCTGTTTATTTAAACAGAGCCAGTAAAACAAACTGGCAGTGTGTGCATGAAAGGAAACCTGTCCAGGAGAGAGGTCTTCGGCAGCCATGGTACATCCCTGTCAAAAAGCCTGCCAGGAATCGTGGTGCTCAGTGGAATAACGTAGGCTCCCTGTGACACAGAATCCTCCCCACTCACTCGATCCCAGCAGCCTGATTTCTTTGCCCTATATGTGTATTTCTGTTTGTTGCAGGTTCTGATCTGCTCAAATAACCAAGAAGCCAAGCGCACCATAGCAGAAATTGCCCAAGCCATGGGATTCACCCCTGTGGACATGGGCTGCATGTCATCAGCCCGTGAGATCGAGAACATTCCTCTGCGCCTCTTGCCAGCCTGGAAAATCCCCATCTTTTTGGCTCTGGGGCTTTTTCTTTGCTTCTTCACCTACAACCTGATCCGGCAGGTCATCCACCCTTACGTCAGGGAGCAGAAGAACAAGCTGTACAAGATCCCCATCGAGGTGGTGAACACCACGCTGCCCTGCGTGTCCTACGTGATGCTGTCTCTGGTCTACCTGCCCGGGGTGCTGGCAGCCTGCTCCCAGCTCTACTATGGCACCAAGTACAGGCGCTTCCCAGATTGGCTGGACCAGTGGCTCCAGCACAGGAAGCAGATTGGTCTCCTGAGCTTCTTCTGTGCAGCCCTGCACGCTGTGTACAGCCTGTGCCTGCCCATGCGCCGCTCCCACCGCTACCTGTTAATCGAGACGGCCGTCAAGCAGGTAACAGGGGTGCTCCTCAGCTCAGCACCCGCAGGAATCTTATAAACTCACAAAGATGTTGGGTGGTGGGCTTAATAGCTTGGCTTTTTTGTTCATTTTCCAAAGCAGGTGTGGGACAGTGGGAAAAAGCACTAGGAGCACTTCCCCATAGGTCAGCCGCACGCCACAGACTGAGCACTCACCTTTATTCTGGGGGTCAGTGCTTGTTAGTACAAAAGTTTAAAATTTGCAGTGACTAGGGTTTCATCATCTGTGCTGAGGACCTGCCATCTCCCTGGACACACAGCTCCCTCTATATTTACAGCCAGGGCTAGGATCAACCCCCTGTGCCATTGCCCCTCAGAAACACTGACAAGCCTTGGAAACCAGCCTTGCCTGGCACTGGTGTGTCTGAGACCAAGTCAGAGGCAGGAAAAATGCTAGGAGAAGGGAAATCCAATGGTAGGAGGAGCAGAGTTCCCTTCAGCTCCCAAAATCTTGGGAGATCCCTGTTTGTGCCTGCTGAAGTAACCAAGTCATAATCCAGAGAGGGTTGTGTGCCCTCACCACAGTGTGCCTGCAGGAGTTTAACAAAATGGTGTTGAAGAACTGGTTATATAAGAACAAGGAAGTGGAAAAGGACTTTATTGCTTTATGGATACCCTCACTAGTGTTTATCCAGTGTGAGATTGCTGCCTTCAGGCAGTCCAGCCAGCTCTGTAACTCCAGTACCATGGGAGGATGGGATTTGTTCTTTGCTGCCCCTACTTCTCACTGCTCCACACTGCTCCCTCCTGGGATGGCACAAGCTTCATGCAGCTGAGGGGGGAATTTGATCAACAAATTACCCCACAACCACTCTGCTTTCTGTGCTGGAGTATTTGTCCAAGTGATGCAAAATATTTGCCCCAAAAAGGGGGGAAGGGGCTGTGGGGGCAGAGGGGAGCAGGATGTCTGGTTTTGGCAGCAGTGCCTGTTCAGAGCATCCATCAAACACCATTCCCAGCTGCTCAGCTCCAGCCTTGAGCAGGTTCTTCTCAATTGCCACGGTTGCACATTAATCTCAGGCAAGCATCCTGTGTTCATTTCCCCTCTGCCTCCTGTTTTCTAGCAACATCGTTGTTTAGTAAATTAAACCCATTTAATGGGCTAAAGAGGACAGTTCTAAATGTTCCTTTTTGCCATGTAGTATAAAACCCATCTTCCCTTCCATTAGCATGAACAATTTCCCCCTTAAATGCACTTAAAACAAAGGGTATTAGGAGACTACTGCATATTCAAGCATCAGTATTTGTTTTCATGGCTTTAAACTGAGTTCTCATTGTAATTATCTTTCCAAATGTGACTTTGGGGCTTGCTGCTGTGGTTACAGGCATGGGAGCTGAGAGCATTCAGCAGTTCTTCCCAGCAGGCATCAGATCAGGTCTAGCTTTGGCCAAATGGCTTTGGGATAAGAGAGCATTTCCACATCTCCCAAACAGGCAAATAGTGCTGGAGGTGTGAATAGGACCCAGTGCTCATCCAGGAAACCTGCTTCCAAAACCAAAACAGATAAAATTCAGTTCCTCTGTCCCTAAGTGCCCCGTTTTAACAAACCTTCATTGTCATGCCAGGCTGTGGAGAAGAAGATGACAATCTGGGTAGAGGAGGAAGTCTGGAGGATGGAGATTTATATCTCTGTTGGAATAATTGCCCTGGGCTTGCTGTCGTTACTTGCCATCACTTCACTTCCATCCATCGCAAACTCTCTCAACTGGAGGGAATTCAGTTTCATTCAGGTAAAGTTGACATTTGCTGATGCCAGAGAGTGATTCTGCAGAATCAGTCAGGCCCTCAGACAGGCAGGGCGGGGGCTAACCTGGTTTTCCAGCACATCCTGCTCCGGCAGGGCAGCTGCAAGCTGTGCACTGGTGTCAGCAGCAAAACCTCCCTGTGCACCCCAGAGCCACAGACACCTCATCCAGGAGGAGAGACCCAGAGGCAGCGAGGGGCAGAGGGCTGTGCTGTGTCCTGGGGTGTGCTGCTCTCACACAGGGCTTGTCCTATCCAAGGAAGGTGCTTTTCTCAGGAGAAGGGAAAATGCAAGGTATCACGGGCATCCACATGTGGATCAGCAGCAGCAGAGCTGCTGCAGGGAGCACCAGGCTGTGCAGGGCAGGCAGGGAACTGCTGTGGAGACAGCTGGCTACAGGACACATATCTGCCCTTGCTGCTCAGGGAGAGTGAGCTGCTGAAAAGGAGAGCACCTGGGAAGACAGTGCAGGGGAAAGACAGGTTTGGCAGAGCCTGCATGCACCCATATGTTCAATAGACAAGTTCAAAAAGGCTTAGAGTGGTCTGTGAACTGCCAGAGCCCACACAGCACAGAGAACTGGGTATGATTTCAATGAAAAGGCCATGTCTGATTCTAAAAGCTGAATTAGTAATGTAGTTTTTCCCCAGTGGTTTAGGAGCCTTCCTCCCACTTGCAGTGATGGCCAAGCTCCCAAGGGCCAAATTCCCTTGGTGGCCTGAGTCTACCCCATGGGATGTTCACAGACACCATATTCAGTGGCTGCAGCTTTTTCAGGGATGCATTTGGAGCCAGGCTTAGGGCTAATTAATGGAGATAGCAGAGAATTAACTTTTCAAGTATCCCCTGCACATAAGAGCTGATTTTGAGGCCAGATTCCATTCACTATGTCACAGTCATATCCCACAGCCCTAAAAACCCCTTGTTGCTTGTGCTTCCTACAATAGGGCTGCTTAGCATGCACCAGGCTTTGTGTCCCACTGCAGTAACGCCTGTGGCACTCAACATGTGTGAGCCCTCCCAGGACCCTGTTCCCCTCCCTTTGCACCACACTGGCACACACCTAACCATTCCAAAGGGGAGGGCAGAGTTCAGGGATGCAGAGGTGAATATATATCATCCAGCCTCTGTTAAACTCTGCTGAAGCTCTTCAGTGGTATATAAATAATTCAGTATTCATTAGAGCAGGAGTTTGAAGTCTGCTCCCCTGCTTCTCCCACGAGTGCCCCGATCACCAAACAAGCAATCCAGTTTGTCTTCTTTCCGCTCTTGCTGTGGGCTAGCCAGTAATTATTTACACTGAGTAGAAGAGCTGCACCAGGAGAGCTTGACCCCAAGAGATCATCCCTGGAGGAAAAGGGAGACCTGGCTTTAAACCTCTGTTTCAGAGTGGACAATGGGAACGTATTAATTCTCACCACCATGTCTCAGGAGAGGGCTGCAGCTGCTGGGACACTGGATAAATCAGTCCTGACTTATGCGTGTCATACCAGGAATCCCAAACGAAGGGAAGTATCCCCTTGCAGCCTGGAAGGAGGCTTTGAAACCTCCTGCATTTTCCTTTGGCTCCCCAGGAAGCCTGGCAGCTGTCCTGGAGAGTGCTGGCGTTGTGTCATGTAACACACACGTTGTTGTGGCAGGTAGCGCGTGTAACACGACTGTCCCACCTACCCTTTGGGACCCCTTCCCGAGCCTTTCTAAGGGCATGTCAGCACTGGGACCAGAAAAATCCATGATGGTCAGTTCCAAAATAGCTCTTGGCTGCCCCTCATGGGAACTGGCTGGCTCAGTTTATGGAAAGATACTCACACCTATTTCTGTCTGCATGGAATAAGGCGTGACAGTGTGACACCAGCTCCCAGCTGATCACATGCAGGAGAGGCATGGCTGGTATTGTGCCTTACTATGGAAATACCATGTGGAAAGAGCAGGTTACAGATCTCCTGGCATGTTAGCTTCCATATTTTTTTTTAATGAAGGATCTTTTAAATTATTTACTCCTCAATAAGTCAGTGGTGCCTTTCTTGAGGAAATTAAAAGAGGAGCTACAGCTACTGCTTCCAGGCTCCAGAGGTTATATTCGCATAGCTCAGTGTGAGCCTCCCTGAATTAATGCACAGTGGCACAGTGTAAATACAAGGGGTGAGGTGTGAGGCTGCTTTCTCAAATATTTGGGATTTCTAGCACTTCTGCAGCATAAAAGAGGTGAAATGCAGAGTGCAGACACCCCAGCCAGATGCCTTCCAGAAAATGCAGCAGTTTGTTCCCATGCAGTCAGTTGAACTGGATGGTGTTTGAGAGATACTGTACCAAAAGCCACATGTGAGGCAAATTCAGGAATCACTTTAGTCCCCTCCTGACCCAGAGCTTCCCAAGTCTGACATTTTCCAGCAGCCAGTGTGTACACCTGTATTAGTGCCATATACTGCCACAGTATTGAAATACACATCTGTTGCCTGACATGTGGAAAATCCCATTTGTATTGTTGCCAAAGTTATAGGAAAAAAGGTTAATTTTCACATTAGCTCCTGCACATACACAAATTTCAATTAAATATAGTTAAACTGGATGCACAGTTCCCTTGTGTGTCCAGTTTTAACAGAAAATGTACAGGATCGAAACACAGGCTAACAGGAATGATTTGTATGTAATTCAACTTATAGGAGACATTTTTAATGTTCCCCAGTGATTTACAAATCAACTCTAATTGCCTGAGAAGTAAAAATGTGTATGATTGCCTTTACCTTCCTATCCTGAGAAGCCCTCCTGGAATTTGAAGGTTGAATTGACCTGGTTTCTTTCATAGTTCATGTAGCATAAGATGTAAAGAATCTGTAATCAGACCTTTCCTAACCCTCCTGTCGAGGCAGTGCGAAGGGCCAGAGCTGCTTCCACTGAGATAATAATTTCATAGTACTGATGGCTGCACAAGTCAGAAACAGATATGGGTCAGGAAGGGGCTCTTTGCTTTCAGTGCTGCCCAAGCATTTCTAAATGAGCCACATGTGATTGGATCACCTTTGCTGATGCATCACAGGGAGCCTGCAGACACCGAGGAAATAGGGGAGGTAAAAGAGTTAATGCAGAATAGAAAATACACACAAAGCCTGCATCAGGAAGATACTGTCTTCATACAACGTCTTTCAGAGAGCTTTAACACCCTACAGGGCTGCTGGCACCACACTCCCTATGTTGTGACAGTACAAAAAAACAGTTTTCCACTGTTTAAGACAAAACCCAGAAATATTTCATAGCCAGAAACTGCATAGAGAGGATCAATGAGAGCAAAAGAGTGGTATCAGGGCTAAGCACTTTGGCAAATCGGCCCCCTAGGGTGCTCAGCAGGCTCTGCATTATACTACACTGAGTCTATATTGAGCTGTAAATACCGAGCCGAGCTGCAATCAGCAAAACTTTTGAGTTTTGTGCACTTCCAGACCTGCCTTATCCAGCTGTCTGGCGGCCGTGGCTCCTTCAGCCAGCGTCAGCACTGGCACCCCCTCTGCTCACCCCATCAGCTCCTCCTTTGTGTTAACAGTGCAGCAGCCCATTGCTGCTGTCAGAGGAGCTGCCAGCCCTGTCTCCACCCACCAGCACCGTAGCCATGTGTTTGTTGCCATGTGCTTGCTGCCAGTTAGCCTTTCTGTTTCATCCCTGCCATCCACACACAAAGGTGGGTCAGTCACAGAGTGCCTGTGATGGTTTGTCACCTTTTGTCCTATTAATTCCTCTCCTGCTCTCTGCCAGTACCAGCAGCTGTTTAAGAGAAGCTGTAGAGGAACAAGGTAATTATCTCCAGCTCTGACATCTCTGCCATGCACAGAGCCCTGCTCGGGCTGACTGTGAATGCATCCCCTGCCCAGGGCAGAAAGCATCTGCTCTTGGATTCACTCTGTCCCCTTTTCCCTTCCCCGCTTTGCCAGATGAGTCCTAACCTGGTACTTCAAACCTTTTGCCACCCCAGGGTTTTTTTGCCTGTTGGAGAGAATCTTAACCTATAAATGAGTGCTGATCTGCGGGTCAGGTCCAGCTGTTAGGTTCAACTGTGACCATGGCATATTTCAGCAAACTCCTTAATTTTCCAAATGCAACTAGTCTGGATTCTGTTGGGTTTGCTGCTTGTTACCACTTTGGTTTAGGACATGGACGCAGCTTCTGGTAAGAAGGACATCTGTGCCTGAAAGAAAGGACAAGTGTGGGGTTGCACACAGGACTGAGGTTCAGTTCCCAGCTCTGTTCCCAACTCCTGGCATGACCTTGAGTAATGCTCAGCTGTAACACAAAGAATTCTTCCCTGCCTTGGCAGGACTCGGTGACACCCACATGACTGCCTGATAGATACTGTAAAAGTGAAGTACTTTGATCTGGTAGCACATTTTAGAGCTCTCCTTCCCTCCCTTGCCCAGTCCCCTCGGCTGTTTAAAAGATTAGCTCTGAAGTTTAGAGAACTCTTGGTCTGGTTTTTTTGGGAACAACGTGGTATATTTTTAAAAGTTGTCTGGGTTTTTAATTGTTTCTCAGCAATCAAATATAGAAGACTGTGCTTCTTGCTGATCTCTGCACCAAAACAGGTATTTTGGCTTTTAAAGGCTTTCTTCCCTAAATTAGGGACATAAGCATCAAAGTTTTCTCTGTCCAGGCATCTTGAAATATGGTTGTTATTTCAGGCTTAGACCAAGCATTTCAAAGTAGGGCAGCAGAGCAAGATGCTACACCTGTGCTTTTCTCTGAAAACACAGCATGAAAGGTGTGTACAATGGAAAACACAGCAAGTGCCCAGTGCTGCTGAGTGCCAGCAGGCTCTGGGAGCCACCACCTCTGATGCTGGCAAAAAACCATCAGTGAGGGAAACAGTTTAAAACCTATCTTTGAGAGCAACCCTCAGAGGGAGCTGGAAATACTCAGGAGGAGATGTTCTCTCTGTGGGTGCTTGGAGCACGATCTCAGCTAAAAATGGGGGAAGTTCTTGCCTGTAGAACAGGGGCTGTGTTCTTGCTGCCTCCCTGAGTGGATAAGGGCTCTTGACTCCCCATTCCAAGGGCTTAGCCTGTCACACAGCCTTTGAACCAACACAGATCCCTAAGACAGAGGAGGAAACCCTTGAGGGCTGTTGCTCACCTCAGAACAGAGCAGTTCTGCCTGCACAATCTCATTTTCCTGTAGATGACACCAGCCACCTGCAGATGTCTTTGCTCTGTGTGGAGCTGTGGCTTCACCCACTTCCAGCAGTGCCAGCTGTGGTCCAGAGCTACATCACTGATGCTTCATCCTGCTGGTCAGAAGCCTGAGCCAGCCAGGGACTGGCAGGAGCAGAGCTGGGAGCCTCAGCTCAGGAGCAGCCCTTGGGAGCTGCCTGTGCCCACCTGCTCAGCAGGGGCTGGGGATGCTTCACAGGGTGCAGGAACCCTCCTCTCTTCTGAGTTTGCAGCACCTTCTGGGAAATCCATGCTGAGCTTCTAATGTCACGCTTAACCTCTGATTAGACAAAGAAAAACACAGTCTGCACACTACCCAGGAAAGGTTTCCAGCCATGTTTTATTCTGTCCAGGAAATGCAGGAATACCCATTGCTTTCTCTGTGTCATGTACACTTAGAAAATAGTGTCAAAAATACAGGAAGAAAGCCAGGCACGAGGTATTCTGCTAACTGGTGTGTTTCTTTTCCTTTTAGTCCTCCCTTGGATTTGTTGCCTTGGTGGTCAGCACTCTGCACACACTCACCTATGGCTGGTCGAGGGCCTTCGATGAGAATCAGTACAAATTCTACCTGCCCCCAACCTACACCCTCACACTGCTCGTCCCATGCACTGTGATCATAGCCAAAGTCATCTTCAGTTTGCCCTGCATCCAGCACAGACTTCTGCGAATCAGGAGGGGCTGGGAGAAGGGCAGATACGTCAAATTTGTTCTGCCCAGCGCAACGGGGGAGTTTTCAAGCGGGGAGACCTCCAGTAATGTCTGACAGCCCCAGCTTTGAGGATTTCTAAGCACTATCAACATTTCTATAAAGGTGTTTCTTTTTCTTAAATATATGTATGTTTTGGTATAATGGTATTGTGGATAAAAAAATAAATTTGGTGACTTTAGAAAATGGATGGCCATCAAACTAGGTTAGACAGTAGTAGTTAAATTATACTGCTGATTTGCTAGGACAATTATTGCCTTAAAAATGACTGTGAGAGCCAAGCTAGCAGCATTAACATACACAGGAAACTGATGGACTCTGTTAGTCAAATCAGTCACTTGATGTGCTGGCTGGCAGCTCCCCAAACCAGTACTTCTCGGTTGCTTTCCTAGCTGCTCTCATAAATTTCAATGCCTTTTTTTTTAATATGAGGTTGCACAGATTTTCTGGGGTTTATGACTGCAAAGATAGCCTGCATCTTGAGTGTATGGATCAATCAAGGCAGTGAGGTTTACAAAGATCAATTGCCTGTGGTTTTGTTCTCCTCAATGAACTCTGTGGACAAGTCAGAACAGCTATATTCATCTTATTGTGACAGCAGATTTTACTAAAAACATCAAATCTGACAGTAAACCCAGTATCCCTGTTCTCTCAAATACAGACAGCACTTCTGGTCCTGGAAGCAGTGCCTGATGCATGTTTATAGGCTGAGGAAATAAAGCACCTTTACCAGCAGTATAAAAGCATTTGAGAGAGAGACATCCCCAATACCAGACGTCTGGTCTGCACTGCTGGCTCTGAGATGACAGCTACTGCTGCATGTTCTCTGTTACACTGAGCCAGAGTTTCAAGCAGTATTTGATTGAAATAGAGCGAGGATAATTATTGGAACGGCATGCTGCTTCACAAAATTACATGGAGAAAACCAAGGCCTTCCAGCTGGCCTTACATCAAATAATAGGGTGAAGCTTTTAGAAATCGCTGTCACCTGAACATTCCCATTTAAGCAAACAAAACAGCAGTTCTAAACCCACTGGTTTCACTAGCAATAATAAGATCTTTGAACAGTCCTGCAAAGGGATCATCAAGTCTCAACCACAACATGAAAACATGGCAGTTGTACATTTTGGGCACAGTCCTTCATTGCCTTACACCTTAAAAAGTCACTTGCTAGATCACAAAGCAGGTATGAAATGCTCTTCTGACTTCACACCCACTGTGGACAAGGCACAGGACAAAGAAGATTTCTGTCCTAATTTCACGTTTCACCTGTTGCTTTCTATGAAGTTCTTCCTCTTTATCAGAATAATTCATTAGGTTTTGGACATTCAAATCACCAAAGAATGAATGGACAGACATTCACTAGAAGTCATTTAAAAGCAAGCAATCGGGATGACACAAGAAGACTACCTCAGTAAGGTCAGGTATAAAGACATGCCTGAAATAGCCTCATTTTCTTACAGTTAAGGAAAAGACACTCATTTTTTAGTATTGTTTTGAGAAACGAGCTGTCAGCACCAAATGAGGTACAGCTTGAGGGACAAGGAAGTACTTATTACCAGACCAGTTAATATAAAGGGCAGAGGGAATTACAGCTTTGGGGCACATAAGCCCTTCTAAAGCCAACATTGCTCCCATAACCTGGAAGAGTTCTACACAGACAGAAACTCCTGAATTCCCTGTTTAGCCTCAAGTAACTACAGTGAGTAATACTCTCCAGATATTACTCATGTGGCCAGTGATGATATTGAGTGTTAGTTCTTGCCTAACACTTAGAGTAAAGTCTCCAAATGCTGCTTCTTTTTGCTGAATAAAAATAAACTGGCTTGAGGGGAAAGCCTGGATTTCATAATCAGGTGATTTTTTTTGTTGCTGTTTTGATGGGGTTTGGACAACATGGTGAAGGTACCATTCTTTACCACTGTCCCCCTCAGCAAGGTGAGTTTATTAGGTTTCCCCATCCATCTCCAGAACTTAGCCCAGATTGGCACCTGACCAAATCACTCTCCAAGCAGACTGATGACCCAACTATTTACTTCTGGTTAGGTGATAAGTTTCCACATGGATTTGAGACAGTTTCACTTGAATATAATTCCACCCACTCCAGTTTAACTCATCCTTGAGGGAAGACTGGATATAACCTGGTTTTTTAGTTGTCTTTTCCATTTCATCATCAGGCAAAGACAACAGAAAAGCATCAGTTTACACTCTTTATGATATATTTCAAAGCCCTTTTTTACCAAATATGTTTCTTTTCACATCTTTAGGCAAGACTACTGTCTGGCAGCCAAAAAATATTAGGAGGCAGGGAAAGAGCATTACACAGGCTCACAGGCTTTGTCTTCAAGGGGAAAAGAATGGCTTATTTTGGGTCACTGCAAGGTCAAAGACTCACCTTTCTGCCCAGCAGAAGGCTTGCACCCTCGCTTTGTTTATATGACTTCCACGCCTGCAAACCCTTTCCCATGGCAAAGGGACAGTTTCCATGAGCAGAAGGGGAGTCAGTGAGTCAGCATGGTGCTTTTCAGATGGACACAAGCCCAAAGGGACAGACAAGCCAGCTCAAAATCCCCACAGCTACTGCAGCTCTACAGCATCTAAAAAAAAAGCTGGTCAGCTGTCTCCAGGTAATGCCTGTGCCAACAGACTGGCCAGCCTCCCACCATCCCTTTTGAAAACCAAAACCAATTCTTACAAATGCACAACAGCATTTCACATGATGCCCTCTGTATGCATCTGGTCCTTAAAACATGTGACACAGCAGTTTGAGTAATTTCTTCTGATTCTGGAATGCTGAAAATGAAACTAAGGAGTTTTTCAATTATCTTTTTCCTAAGCATTTTTGATGTGCATAGGACATTCAGTGAAATTGGCTTAAAATTTACCATTTAACTGGTTTTGTACTTGAAGTTTTTTTCTCTCTCTCTGTATATATGTACACACACACATATAAATATATATATATATCTTATTGCAGAATATATAGCTTGAATGTAAAAATCTTTGTATTTTTATTTTCTGTACTGCCTGGGATATGTAAGAACCAAATGAAAATCTGTAAGAGTAAGGCCAGTTTTAATCACTGGCCTCTAGTTATATAAAGATATTCTGAACAGGTCTACATAATTATATCAGAGCTCATGTGAGTCTTTTTTCCCACCTTTCCCCCCAAAAAAACATTACTCTAATGGCAGTAGCAGAGTAGTGTGATTATCTAGAATTTAACCACTAAGAAATAAAACCCACTACATCCAGCAGCTTGTAGAATCTCATTATCAAGGTAATAAAATGATCATTGCTGTGACCCATGGTGCCAGGGCTCAATTACAGAGTTCCTATGTGTGTGAGAGGGCACAAGTGTGTACAGACATATATTTCATTGCAGGGGGCTACTGATATTACACAGCACTTGTAGCACAGAATCAAACAAACTTAATTCACTAAATAGAAAGTGCTGTTGATACAGAGTTCAAGGAAGAAGGAGTTCCAGATGGGGAACTGCAAAGAAAGATGGAGTTTTAATACTATAAATTTGTTCTCTGCTTCTTAAGTCACTTTTTCATACAAGTGGCATGCCAGATCAACCAACTTCTGGATCTGCAGCATTACATTTTAATGAGCTAATTTGTAAGTTGATTTTAACGAGTTCATTTAAATTCCTGAGCTGAAGATTAACCTCTGCAGGTACAGTTCTCTCACTGCTTCAGTTTTATAATACAAGGCTTTAAACAGTGCAATTGGTTTCTTGCTCTTACAGGATTTACTCACAAAGGAATATATTGAACTGTAGTTAAAACTTTAGGGGGATGCACTTGCTTCAGCACTTCTGTGCAATATATTTCCTCCAGTATCTCCAAGATGGCCAGCACAGCTACAATCAGCATCAAAACCTGCTGTTATTCTTGAGCTCTAAATTTCACACACTGAGCTAGCTGGATTTGCAGACTGTGCCTTGGGTTTGAGGAATCAGATTTGTAACAGTAGGACAGTTTTCTTTTATCTATTTATTGTGCCTTAATAAGCAGCATCAGCTTTGCAGAATTTCTGCACAAGTTGTTTTTGGGTTTTTTGTGTGTGAGAACCACACACATTTTAAAGCTGAGCACAGCATACTCAGATACTATCTATGATTAGGGACAGTTCTTGTTAGCAGAGCTCGTTCATAATGAAAGACTAAAAATAAGCATTGTCTGGGGCGAGTCAGGAGGATCACATACCACAAGCCATAGTATTACTGAAACCTTTCAAAGACCTAAAGTGGCACAAGTGCATCCTCCTAGAAAGATAATCTGCTTTAGATTTAAAAATCTCAGCACTGGAGGATGCACTACAGCTGCTGTTCAGCTGGTTAGTTATCTTGTTACCTGTTTCTCAAATCTGATCTGCAATTAGCTACCTTCAGCTGCTGCATGCCAGCCTGCTGCCCTAAAGAGCTGTCTGCAGCCAGATGTCTGCTTTCAAAGTAGCTGTCTCATTCAGCACTCTGGAAAACAAAGTTGCTGTGCAAGATTCAAGTCTGTGTTCTGCAAAACCAGTTGTATTTGATTTGGGAGGGATGGGGCAGGGGAATAGTTGGGAATAAATGGCCATGATGGTAACTGCTGGGATACAAAGCTATCATGGTTAGATTGCTCTTTGGCTCTAAAGCCTGCTGATGCCCTCCAAGAAGATGAACATAATCCTAGAAGCACGGAAAAATACCTTTAAGATCATGGAGCCCAACTGTTATCCCAGCACTGCCAAGCCCATCATCAACCATGTCCCCAAGTGCCACACATACAAGCCTTGTAAATCCCTCTAGGGTGGGTGACTCCATTTCCCAGGGCAGCCTGTTCCAATGCTTCACAACCCTTTTGGTGAATAAGTATTTCCAAATATCCAGTCTAAACCTCCTCTGGCACAACTTCAGGACATTTCCTCTTGTCCTGTCACTGGTAACTTGAAGGAAGAGACCAACACCCAAATGCAAGCAGAGAGGCAAAGATGTGACTTCAAAATAGCATTGAAATCAGACCAACATTTTTAAAATCCCAGTTCACTGAAGAAAAGGGGCTTCCCAAACTGTTCTAAAGAATATGTTCCTTGCGCTGTAGGTTAGAAAGCAGAATTAAACCTTCTCAGGCCTGGAATGAGAGAAGACAGCAGCAGTTCTTACAGTACTCACATTCAGTACAGACATTCCTGGTACACAACACTGTAAGTCACCTGCCAGAGAGCAGGAATGGACAGACAAAGGTAAATTCTTACATTAATCTGTCCCACTGAGCCCTTTAATGTACTCACTACCAAGTGAAATTCCCACTTTCCTGGCTATCTGTCCCACTACAAAGAAATGAATCTATTGGTATCAGAGGGAGAGGATGGTAACAAACAGAAGTCACAATCCATATCTGATCAAAAATACCACATCTACAAGGACATAAAAGCCCAGTGCCCCATCCTCTGCCCCACTGCATCACCACCTCAAACACTCTCCTCTCTTCTCCTCTAACTGCCATGCATGCCAAGCTTCCAGACAAGGTCCTGGTCCCCTGCAAAGCAGAACTTGGTGCTGTGCAGAAGGGACAGAAGCCAGAATAACACCTCCCAAACAACCTGCACACCACTATCTTCCTCTGCACACAGCCCAAGACTGCACAGCTGCAATTTCTCTTGCATCACCTCCAGATGTGAACAGTGTTTGAGAGTTCTAGTGATAGTTTGGAATTGACAAGTTCCCATACACAGCAAGCTGTGTCAAACCCCTAACACGACACCAGTGTGATGAGGCTAGAAGAAAGGAACTAAACAAGCAGCCCAAAACAGGAGGAAGGAATATTTACATAACCCAGGCTCTACCTGCCACTTTAACTTCCCTCTCTTCAACACCTCCCTGGCACTTGCAAGCTGCTGCAAGAAAAATGATGGGAATCTGAGCAGAAAGCTCTGTCATACCTTGTCCCTGTGCAAAAATTCAAATTTAGCCGTTTAACCAGGCAGCATCTATGCATGCTCTAATCACTGACAGCATAAAGCTGTGCACAGTGCTTGGGTTGGGGCTCCAAAATTCATATCCCACATCAGCTCATCCCAGCTCAGGAAGCACGGCCCAGAGGATGCAGCACCAGATTCTCCTTAGCCCTTGCACTACAAGGAGGAAATAGTGGGAGCTTAGGGTCAGAAGCATGGAGGATACATTTGTTGTGTGTTTAAGCTGTGTTGCTGAAGATGTTTTGCTCTGCTTTGCGTGTGTGTCTGTTCCAGATGGTTTTCCTTGTGTTTAAAAGAAACAGGCATACTTAAAATCTACTTTACAAAACCTCAGCAAATTAACACTGATCTTTTCCAGACAATTCTTCAAATGAATGTTCTGCAAATGCCTCCTCAAAGCATGCAAAGATTTAGATACGCCGGGAATTGGCTCCACAAAGGATGCTCTCTAACAAGAGGAATTTAAGCACTGAAACCAGTTCAATTTGCCGCTTTTTGATTTTAATATAAAAAGAAATACTTTCTGCAAACAAAGACTCAGCTTTCATCACCAGAACCCTAGTACAGACGTCACAGGCTAAACCAGTTCACAGATAAGTACTTTCCATAAACATGACACATCTCTTGGCTTATAGAGGTTCTGGAGAAGCAAAGAACAGGCTGTGCTGACATCTGGTGGCTTTCACTGCAGGCAGAGTTCATGGCAATAGGTCTTGGCTTTTCACTGCCCTTTTTTTTTTTCCCTGCTTTCCTGATGTAACTCTTTCATTTCCTTGCAACATGCAAAGCATTATGACAAAAACATTTTTGTTTCCACTGACTGGTGAACAGTGCTGTCCTGTGCAAAGCAAGAAAAGAGCCTTTGTTGTGCACTATTAGTTACAGTGTAGAAAGTCTCAATTTCAAAGCATATTTTTTCATGAAGAAATTTTTTTAAAATGTACATTCACTACCACAGGAAATGCTGCTATTGCATATCAGATGAGGTGCAAACCTCACCATTAAAGCACTGCAAATCAGCAGAAGTGACAGCAAGAAGCAAAGGGAAGTGGTTGGGGAAATGTTCGAAACTGTGTCTGTTTCTCTGACTCAATAGGAAATGGGGAGTAGAGAAAAGTCAATATCCTGATAAAATGAAAAGCAACAAAAGTTGTCTGCTGGGTGTTTCTTGACTCATTAATCACTTGCAAAGCTGTGCCAAGTAGTTCTATGGAAAGGAAGCAATGGAAGGGGGATCAGGTGCCAACCAGGAAGCCTAAGCTCAGTCCAAACTCTTCAATAAACAAAAGTGTGTGTTTGCTTTAGGCATTTGTAATGCCTCCAGTCATTCCTGCTCTGTATCTGGGATCCTATTAGTCACAGGAGACCAAGAATGAGTATCCTATGTTCTAGTTTTAGTTTCCTGATCTTTGGACACTCAGGATTTCTGTATCTATCAGCTTCCAAGGACAGGGCCCATGGATGTCCCATCATGGCTGTGGGAACTCTTGGACTGCTACTTGCAGGCTCATTTTTAAACAAGTGATCTGTCAGGGGATGTTAAATACTGCCAGGGAGTGAAAGAGAAACACCACAGCTTACAATATATTTCTGAATCACCTTTAAGTCACAATGCTTACATCAGATAAAGCAGTTAACTGTAAAAGTTATCAGATCTTTGAGTTCTTCTTTATGCCACTGGTCCACTTAGCTGTCCATGTCAGCAGGTTTTTCTTAACTTTGCTTCTTCAAAAGGCAACATAACTATCTCTGGGCAGAAAAAGAATTAAAACTGTTGGATGCAGAAAGTATAAAGTGACAAAGCCAGAAAAAACAAGATGCCTATTGGAGCAGTTCATTAATTCAATTCCAAAATTATTAAAAAGCACCATTTTTATACCTTTAGTTCTATAGAAAGCAGCACTGCTCTGGTATCTGCACACCAAGAGTGTTGCGCATGCAGATTTTGCTGTTTATTCAGTTACACTGTTACCTCTTCAAACTATTTATGATAATTCCTTTCCAAATTTCCTCTCTTCTTCACTAGCAATGCTTTCACACCTCCAAATCGAAACTCCAGTCTCTCTGAAGTGATTTTTTTCTTAAAGAAACCGCTAAGCCTGACACACTACCCCAGGGCTCCAGTTTGACTGCCTTTCCCTGCTACAGTGTTATAACCCAGGATAAATTTGCTCTTTAGTTCAACAAAAAAAATGGTGAATGGTTCCAAGAACATCCCACTGTAACACAAATCCTTATTAACCCCACAATGCCTAAGACCACTGGCAAAGCAGTATGACTTACCCCACCACACCTTTGATTAAAAGCAGCTGTAAACCAATGCAGTTCATGATTTCTGTCAGGATAACAAACCACAGTACCAGCTCTGTGATTTCCTTCAACAGAAAGAGGATGTCAAAACAACATGGGCAAAGACATGTCAGTCTTTACTAATTTATTAGCCAATGTTCAGAGATTTCATTCAGTACTCAACAATCCTGGAATCAAACCTACTTTGATACAAGGATGTACCATATCCCACCAAAAAAATGTTGGAACAGCATCTTCCCTAACAAGTTTTCAGTTATTATCTGTGGTTTTGTGGGGTTTACTTGAAAGAACCATTACTGAAAGTCCTATTTAAAAAAACAAACAAACAAACAAACAAACAAAACCCACCATAAAGCAAACAAAAAAATACACGGTAGAAAAACACTTCAGGAAGAAACCAGTTGACAAGTATGGCCATTGAGAGCATTACAAAAGGCTCCACTGTGCTGCTGGAGAAAGAAGCCAATGAAGTGCCATTGCCAGAGCAAACTGAGCTCACAAAGCAGTAGTTTAACTCTTCCCTTGGAAAGATAAATTAATCTGGAGTGCCAGTCACATCATTCTTGAGTATTTGCAGTAGAACATTTACAGTTTCTCTCACTGATGCTGTAGAATTGCTCTTCCACTGTGCCACACTCGATGTGACACTGCAAGTTTGGAACTGTACAAGCCCAGAAAGGATAATTGTTAAAATGTGGGGGCTCTTTCAAACACAAATGCTTTAGAGAAAAGGGATCGCAAAACTAATCCAAATCTGTCTGAAAGGGCTGGAGACCAAATTCAAATCCCCAGAACAGGAGGAAAAGAATGGCAGTGCTTGCTCAGTCTGGGAGCCTGCATGTGCTGACAGACACCATTTAGATGCCTTGGCAGGCCAGCCTGAGACACTGATGTCTCTGGTACACTTTCTGTTCTTACAAAGTTACCTTCATTATTGTACATCTGGCTGAAGAAAGATGAGATAGTCTGGAGTGCAATGCATCAGCTTGAACTGTCTGAGAAGATGAGCACAAAAATCTGCAAACCACAGAAATCTGCAAATATGAAAGACTGTGTAAGAAGGAAGCTGAACATGGGCCCATGTTTGGGGAGCAGGTACCAGCAACAGAGAGGCTGCCTGGACAGAATGAGAAGGCAAGACGTAAATTCTCATAAATTCATCAGGGCATGCATAACAACATCTACATCCCAGGAGAACAGAGGTGACTTCAGTGACACAGGACTCCTCCTTACAAGATAAAGATACAATAATTTAATCACAGTTGAGAAAGTGGTAGAGCTCTTTCACTAGAGAATGAAACTCTGAAGCAAAGCTGTTGGTGAGTAAAACAGCCTAAACCACAGAGCTGTCAGGAAGGATGAGGAATATGAGGTGGGAGCAATACACAGAGGGTTCTTTGGCCTTACATCTAAAATAAAGGGAAATTTTACTTAGATACTTTGGAAACCACACATGTCAATAAAAACAATAATCAAAGCTCTACGAAATGGTAGGGCTACTCCTCCAGAAAGTCTCATGGATATAGCATTGTCAGCTCTCACCCAGAGTTCATTGTAGATGTGTAGGTCTAAAGCAATTGCACATGAAGTCTCATTAAATTCAGCAGAGCCTGTGCCCAAAAACCCTGCTAATGCAGAGAGCCAGCATCATTCCTGTTTCAGGGAAGGGAGGCTTAAAGGCACAGTATCCCATGTTGGTACTCCCTAAAAAGCATTTCATAAGTGATATCTACCTAAAGGTACTTTATTGGATGCATAATTATTTTCTATTATTCTTAATTTCATTCATGTAGTAGGAAAGCCCAGCATTACCAAGAACAAACACATAGCAACAGAGAATTTGGCTCATGGAAAGCATAAAGCAATCTATTCCAGTCTTGAAGACATGTGGCTCACAGACTGGGCCTCTCCTCGCAAAAAATGCAATCATTCAGGTTTTATTCTTAAAACTGAAACCATGAACTTTCACTCCCCTTGGAAAAATGCCCAATTCCTACTTAGGCACACTGATGTCCTGGCAGAACTCGAGCTGCTACCCCTATGTGAAGGTGTCTCCATGAAGTAAGGCTAGAAACGAGCTGGTCCTTGAACACAAAAGCCTCCCAACAGACATTTGTGCCTTTCAGCATGCTAAAGAGGGCTGGAAGAGAGGATAATGGAAAGCATTCACCACTGAAAAGCATGAAACACTGGCCAGTCTGCACTATTTAAACAAAAGAGACCAAACATAAAATGAGAGAAGTAAAGCTATGACTTGAAACACAGAGATTCTCTTCTTAACTTCTTTAAAATACCCAGTGATTTGGTCATAAAACATTTCATTTCATTTGAAGGATGTTTCACTTCATTTTCATTAGAAGTTAGTACTGTGATGGGATCATCCTGTGCATTCTGTAATTTCCACATCCAGTTACTGTCTGCTGTGGGATCACACCAAGAACATGTGTCATGGGTCAGGGATGGCACTGCCTGAGGCTCAAGAGCCAAGCACAGCAAAAAGAAAAGGGAGGAAGAAAAAAGTCATTTATGTCCCCCAGTTTTTCTTCTCTCAGCCTTAGAATATTGACAGAAATTAATTTCTATAGGAAGGGAATTGCACTTTTTGCAAAGAAATCCTCTAGGATTTATTGATCTTTAAGAAAAATCTCATTAAGCAGAATAAGGAAAATTTACAACAGGTATGGGAAAACAAAACAATCTCTTGGGATCTTCACCAGGCCGAAACAGGATTAGCTCTGTAGTTTCTGTAATCTTCCTCACAGAAGAATGCTAATTCCGTCTCATTTGCTAGAATGAATAAAAAATTAAATATTTAGCACACCAGTAAATGAACCACCAACAGCCAGCTATTTAGAATCTTAGCAGACAATTAGCAGCTTCATGGTCAAAGACAATTATAAATCACCATACACTTTTTTTTTCTTCCTCATCATATTTCTGGAAAACATTGCCAGTATTAAAGGTGTCACTTAACCTCATTAAAAAGCAACACCAATAAACAAAACCACCAAGAACACGAATGTATAGAAATAAATATATACATAAGACCCCTCAAGATTTGTTTAACACAGTCTTCAGAATTGTTTGTATACGCATTCAGCAAATTAAGTGATTGTATTTCTAACACCTTCAAATGCTAGGAAAGTAATGAAGCGTGATACACTCTCTTTTTGTGCATTTTTCTGTTAGGAAAGGGAGAAAGAAACTTCTTCTTCTCCATTAAATTAGCCTGTAGGTATAATAACTTAATACTTACAGGATCAGTAGAATATTTTACAGATCACTTTACATTCTCCCTCATGACCCATCAAAATATGTGTCTGAAGAAGTTAATTTTTTGCCCTGCTGATGATTAATTCATGAGGCTTCGACAATATGCAAAGTGAAAGACACAAATTGGCTTCTCCAGCAATACCTTCAAATACCTCTAATTATTCACAGGGGATATGGCAGAGCTAAAGGACCCACAAAGGTTCAGAACAGTCACAATTCTTTCAACCCAGTAGGTCAAGGACTTCCTCTTCTAAAACAATAAGTCAGCAACATTACTAATTCAGAACAGAGACAAATCTGATGGAATGCCTTCACAATTATTAAACATGGAATTCTTTAAGGTGCTGAGCCAATAAATTCCACATTCGTTTTTTAAATTAAACCTCAAGTTAATGAAGTCTGCCTGTCTTGTAAAAAAAAGGAAAAAAAAGAGTAGAAGGGATTTTAGAATCTCAACTAGAAAACAGACAAGACTATTTGTAATGAATACTGAATACTTTATTAACAT
>VWZS01009397.1:488840-541637 GCA_013397075.1 Rhabdornis inornatus | reverse complement strand
AAAAAAAAAAAAAAAGCAAGCATTAACTTTGCTGACTGGATAATAACTGTAATAATAATCACTACTACAGAGGCTTTCCTGAGGATACTTCTCTAATGTCCTCATAATTTATAACTCTCTAGCCCAACCCTGTATTGTGCCAAGGGCAATCAACTGCAGCTCAGGAAAAATGTTCTGCATGTATCAGAATTTCCCAGATTTTCTAATGGTGATTCTGATTGTTTTATTCTAGTAAGTCTTGTCCAGACTAGATGTTGGAAAATGTCATATCTCAATAGGAGATTTCAAATTTTCGTACTGATTTAAAGAAAATGTGCAAAATTATCATTTTGTACAAAATGAGGACCAGTGGTACATGATATCACTTCCTTGGCTTACTCCTTCCTACTTATTGTTGAAGGAGAAAAGTAAAATCTTCAAGATTTTACTACAAAGACCCGACGCCTAACTTAGCTAATTTTCATATCAAGATTCACTGGAACATATCCAAATTCAAAATGACATAATGGCACATTGCATATTTAAAAAATGGGTTTTCCTCTTCTATCACAAATATACTAATGACTAATAACTGCTGTTATTCAGAAAAAAAAGGAAAAAAAGCAGCTTTAAATAATTTTCTGCCCTAAATGAACCACCCCTCCCTTTGTACAGAGACAGAACAGGCTGCTGCATTCCTATCTCCTTTCACTGTAACATTTAATGTGACGTTTTGACACCTTTTTTGAGATCACGTCCAACTGTTTCACTGCTGTAGCTACAAACCCAGTTTCAAAGAGATAATATATACAAATAGTTATCCATACCTTTTTGAAAGAAGACAGCTTTGTTATTTCTAATTCAACATTTGGCACTGTCATCAGTCCCTCTCCTTAACTGTACTGCCTCTTATGCCTTACACAGATAAAGATCATGGTTAAACGAATCTTCTGCTAACTAAATTACAAATCTGCAAGGCTTGGCTGCCAGTAATCCTTGCTTTCCACCCCCCCACCCCAGACAAAAAGACCTGGTGTAGTAAAAACTATGATTCCTATTACAGGAGCACTCAAAGACCTTTAGGAAAGATATATTGGGACCAGTTGTAGCTCACACCAGAGAGAAACATTGAAGAGACATCCCAAGTTCACTTAAACCCAGAAAATAAATCGCAGGGAACAGGAGAGCCAAATAACCTATGAGAAAGAAATCCCATTCAGCAGCTAGGGAGCAATGAGTGAGCAGAAGGAACAGGAGGGAGCATCCTCTGTGAAGCCCCTGCACTTAGAGCACAGGCAGTTAAAGCTTTCCAGCCAGGCAAATCAGATTCAAATGAACAAAGGTCCATATCAAGGTGGAATGCAACCACATCCCTTAAGTGCCCTACTGCCACAAAGTCATTCAGCCACATTTATGAGAAGCCCAAAGGACATCCAGGGACCATCAATTTTATCATGACAGACATTTCTTTACATTATTACCAAAAGACATGCCCTATATGTAGTCTCCTGTCAAAATGTGAGAAATCAGGTCAAGTTTCAACTCTTTGCTATGTTCAGCACATTCTCTAAATGATACTGCTCAAGCTTTTCTGAGCAATCTGACTATCAGGCACTGTATGCTGCACATTAAACAAATCTAATCTTATTTCATTATTCCATGCTGGTTCCACTACTTACATTTCTAACCAAAACATCAGTTTAAATGTTACTGATAAGACTAAGCAGGCACGGTACTAATAACCTATCTGTCAATCATTCAAAATTACTCTCAGCAGAATTATAAGCATACCCTCTAAAAATCACAATTTGCATTCTGAACATTTGGAATGCAGATACCTGCTGCCCTCAGACCAATGATTTGAATAATGCTTCCCTGAATAATTATCAAGTCGTTTAAAGAGCATCAGAAATAGCATTTACTTTTCAGCAGCCTGTCCAAACATAATCAGACAGTTATCAGTTTAATGCTACCACAAGGAACAGCATCTTCAGTCAATACAAATGTACTCCTACCTACTCCAGCTGCTTTCAGTGTGCTGTCTTCCTTCAAAATCAGTTTGTCATCATCTTCCAAACTCACTACAAGTTCACCAGTCTACAAATCAGAGAACCAGAATACAAAGATAAGAAGAATTTACTGATTTCCTCTGCTCCTGTCTTGTTTGACAGTGCAGAGATCTGCCTGCATCAAAGCATGCAAAAGGGGAAGAACACAGCTAATAATCGTACCTTAGATTTGTGTGCTTGGTGAATAATCTTCATTGTATCTGAAAGAAAAAAGAGTGTTTTCCTAAAATAAGGGTTAATAAGCAGACAACACTAAAAGCTGTACTTGGGGAAAGACAAACAAAGGCGGGAAGCTTCAAAATCTTTTGTTATTAACAATTTTGTGTATTCAACCTGAAAGAGGAGAAAACACCTTAATCTCACAGTCCTGCAGCCAGTCTTAAAGCAGTCAATGCAACATTAAGGTACCACATCCTATTGGGCTTCTGTCTGCTGGCTGAATTACAATAACCAACTAATGACCATCTCAATTGCCAGTCAAAACACATCAATTTAAATGCCACTTAGGGTGTTTTAACTTAATAGGTTTTACACATGCAATTGGTGCAGGACCAACAGCATTTATGCACTGTCAACTGCTACAGCTAAGTTGATAGGCAGCAAGTGATTAAGACATAGTAACCTGAAAATTTCAGATCATCCCTTGAAATTCTCCTTCTCATGAATACAACGCCCACCATCCACAGTAGAAATTTCGTTAAGCAAGCTGATTTTGCATAAACATCTACATTTTACATAAACATCTACAGCCTCTTCTCTTTAATGCCATACCTTCTTCAATAATTTTTATCTTTCATTTGTGCAGTGGAGTGCTTATAGGAATTGTTTTAAAAGTACCACTTTCTTCTGGCAACATGGGCAGGGCTTTGCTAATAGAAGGGAAAAACAGGGGAAAATAGCACAGTCACTAAAGCAACTGGATGAGTGCAAAGATATAGAGAGAATGGCTTAAAGCCATGACATGTTAAAAAAAAAAAAGAAAAGGAAAAAAAAAAAAGATTTAACTCTGAAGACTCTGTGCTTGAACAAATTTTGAGTAACACATCAATCCCTACCCAGCAAAGAAGAAAAACCAGTTCTGCTTGTCTGCTTATTTCCTGCTCTAGTTTAGTTTTGTGCATTGAGTGAACATCACATGTTGAAATAGTCTGGTAAGAGAAGGATGCAGCAAAGTTAACTATTGGCTAAACCAACTTTCAAATTACCAGGAGCAAGTATTCAGATGTTCAGAATAACAGAGATCACACTCCCACTCAGAAGTTTGTTTCCGTACCATTCTGGCCCAGTTTGAACACTATTTAAAACATTACATAAGGTAAGAAGTACTCTGTATTCTCACTGCAGAGGTCACTGAGAAGGCAGCCTTGGTATGTTGGAATATCTGAGGTATTAGAAGCAAGACAGACACTAAATTGCAATTATCAGGATCCATCTTGCACAGAAACATTACAAAAAGACAAAGCAATCACAGAAAAAATATACTGCAATCATGAAACCTTTCTGCTACAGCAAATAAACCCAGTCCATGCCTGTTAGTTTTAGGCTTCTCTGTCTACTTTGACACATTCTCTTTTCTCTAGTATTTGTCCATTCATGCCCTGAAATATTGTCTTAGTTTTACTTGCTCAGAACTCCACCACAGGCACCCAGCACTTTACCATGGGTTCATCTGAGCTATTAAATGGCTTCATTAACTCTTTTACAGAGATGAAACTACAATCTCTTCTCATAAGGTAAGTCCTCTGACTGGCCTTTGCTATTTCATCCCTATTTTGTCCTACTCAATCATACTGCCAATTTTCCATGACATGTTAAAAAAAAAAAAGAATCATGACAACTGATGAGTTTACCACTTTCACAAGAAAACCACTTTCTAAGTGATTTTATGAGCTACCTGCCATACTGCTCCACATTCATGGATGAGAGAAATAAAACTGAGAAGCAGCTTATGGAACAAGTTGCCACCCAGACTGCCAACATCAGTGAAAATATGGCAATGACAAGGTAGTAAGATAAGATTGACTCATAAAAGTTCTAGACCAAGAACAAGAATAATCCATACAAAGAAATGAAGAGAAAATGGAAGTCAGAAGCTTTGAGATGTGAATTGGAGCACTAATACAGGAGCAAAAATGTGATGGCATTATATATGATCTTAAAACAAAGTGGTGCTGAATTCTGCAGGGAAGGAAGCTGAAACAGGCAAGGTGAGAGACAACCAGATCTGAGATTTCTGGCACTGCCAAACAAAACAGGAGAAAAAGTATGGCTCTTTCTGGCACTATTTATGCAGAAGTCTCACTGCCCTTTCCTCACAAAAACATAAGAAAGATGGCAGAGCACTGTAGAGACAGCAGAGATGCCAAAAACATGAACCTGGATGATTCACAGCCTGAGGGGAAGGTGAGGAACTTGGCTTTGATTTTGCTGTGTGAAAATTTTCCTGCCGTTAGCACCATCACAATAAGAGTGAAGATCCAGTGACTGGTGCAACAGGTTTTAAAGTTATGCTCAGTCCTACATGGAACAATCAGACCCTCAGCCACCAGATGTGTCTTGGGAAAAGCTAAACCGATCTCCAAGTGATGAAAGAACTAGCAGCTGGAATAGCAGCACCAGGGATATAACTGAGAGCAGCAGTTCTAGACAGGAGCCCCTCAAACTACCAAAGCCACAGACAGGGTGAGGCACCTCCAAATTCCAACGTACACTTACAGATGTTAAGACCTTAAGTAACACATTAAAAATAATAAAAACATTCAAATCCCTGCCACTGATGCATCATCAGTCTTAATCCCTAACTTTTTCTGGCTCCAATTTGCACTCTCTGTTTCATCATCAGCAGGAGCACAAAATGAAATCCTTTTTTTTTTTTAATAGGCAAATAGAGTTTATTACCTTTCACATATATTAAGTAGATTTCTTGCTGAGTTCTTTGAATCACCATAGAGTAAGGAGTTTGTCAAGTCCAAGAACATAGGAGACAGAGGATCACTTGCAGGAAAACTCCAAGGGAACTTTGAGAATTGCCAAGTTTAGGAAAAGACATGTGACTGATATCCGAGTTTACAAACTCCAAGAAAGGAAGTAACTTAGTCTATTTAAAAAGTTTTCTCTGTCCCAAAGGGATGACTTGGACATGTTCATGACAATTTGCACAAAAAAGGAAATATACATATAGCTTTACATTAGAGGATAAAGTCAGCTAAAATTTCACATCATGCTATTTCATACCACCAGCCTGTACTTAAGAGCTTTCATATCTACCCGGAGCAAAGTTCCCCTGTTTCTCTTATATTGTGTAAGCTATTTAAGTATATAAGTCTTAAGCATTTTCTACTTCTTGACTTCTGCTTCACCATCAGTAAACAGATATTAAAGTACATTAGTACACAGAGAACTACAATTTCAGTGTTTCGAGATCACAAGCTGCTCATTAGGGTAAAGACAGAGTTAAAAGGCACTTATAAAAGTAATAAAAATTAATATCAAAACCCATCAGTTCTCAGTAGCAAATAATGTAAACCATACCAAAGATTAAAACAGATCTTCAGAATAATGGTCAAATTCTGCAGACAAGATCCCAGTGGCATAACCCCAGCTACAACAGCTGGATAGAGTTGCAAATGTAGGCAGGTACTGGTACCAACATTAGTATTCTACAGCAGTTATCTCTTAAGTTGTATAAATGCTGGTGTAAAATATTATGTGGTCATTTGATAGTAATTACAACAAGAAAAATAAAAAACACCTACCATACTTGTAATTTTTAAATGGAGGAGGAAGTCCTGCTCTTGAAGACACATCTATTAAAATAAAAGCACAAAGTTAAAACAAAATTCTCTTTTAAAATTATTTCCAATACTTCATTTTCCATTATTGGACCATGTATGCATCCCCTGGGCAGCCTTTACATCAAAATAAATCTGCAACATAGGAAACTTGTTTGAGCATCAAATGCTAAAACACAGCCTTTGGCTCAGATTCTATAGTGACTCCATATGTGAATAACTTCATTTGAGCATGAAGTCCCTCTGAACAAAACACCCCATGAGGACAGTGAGTCAGTACAATTGGGGTATGATCAAGAGAGTCTGATCCTTCAGAAATCTGCCAGGAACATCCTTTTAATGGCTTGCCCAGCATCTCTCTTTACCTTATACAAACAGCTAACAACTGTCATTCAGAACTGAATGGTTTGGTACACGCCATGAGAACCAGCCATGAAAAGGAAGCCAAACTGTAGAAAATTAACTCTTTAGCTGCTTGCAGGACACAGCCATGATTTCTTCAGTAGTTTAACCACTTATCTTAAACTGCCTCTTCTAAACAGATTAAAGTAAAGGAAGGAATAGGGCTTTTGGTCCCCTGTGGAACGAGATTCTAAAAAGTATCATTCAAAACATTGCCTTTGTCTCAAATAACAGTGAGCTGCAATGCTGCACACATCAAAAGCAAGTTTCATAGCATTGTATTTTATTTTCTTGTTCATAACAGCAGCTGTGCCATATGTTCTAAAAGTGCTTGCAGTTTTCCAAAAGCATCCTAAGATCTTGCCATGTCTGTCACTGTTTAGAAGTATGGAAATTGCCAAACACAAGACACCCGTGAGTCCCAGGGCACTGTCCTAGGAGTTGCTCAAATGTTATCATCCATAACAGCTCAAGACTTGTTTAAGCTGACTTCATGCAAAAAAAAAAAAAAAAAATATTTTGTACCCTTTGAATGTCTCCATTGAGGTATGTGGAAACACACCTGCAGGATTAAGGGTAACACCCTAGTTACCAAGTCACTGTGTGGGCTGGTCTGCAGTACTTAACTTTTAGATTCACTGTCACTTTCAACCAGGCTTCTAAAAGAGAAAGCCCACAGATAAATAAATCTGCACCATAGAGCTCAAGATGGAGACAGAAACTCAGAAACAAACATGCACAGTGAGACCACACCATGTCGAAAACAAATTTTCAAGATTCTCTCTTCTCACAAATAGCAAACAGACTTGCATTCCCACATTCCACATACTTGTGTAGTTAGGATCAAAGACTTTCTAAATTCTATTAATTTATTCCTAATCATTTATGAGTATTTGCCTGACAGCACCACTCAAGGAGCGTGAGGCACTGAGCTAAATGCAGCAATGCCCTCGTTTGTTTCTTTTAGACTAAACGTGGGGATTTGGGCAGGGGGAGCAGTCCATCCAAATTCAAGCACGGCACACCAACCATGGAAGCTCTTATTAACTCCAGACCTTTCATCTAAGGAAGGAAAGCACACAGGGCATGTAAACACAAATTTAGTATCTCTATCAAAGCCACAGAACTCCCATTCGTTTGCTCCCCTCCACTTTCTTGTGCAGGGACAGCAACATTTGGGACTGAAGGGAAGGAATGAGCCCATCTCATCTTACCCTTCTGCACAAAAGCCATGAAGTCCTTCACTGTCTGATCCAGGGGAACTCCATGGTAAACCACAGGTCTGAAATTGCGGTGCTCAAAAGAGCGGACAAGACGAACTGTGACGGTTGAGCTTCCTGCTGACATGAGAATTTACTCCAAATAACCTGGGAAACATTAAAGGGAGGAATTATTGCCTTTCCTCTGCTCGTGAGCACAGCTGGAAAACAAGGTGTAGGTGAGCTTCATGCAAAGAATAAAACATGGTGAGAAATCCAACAGCATTGTGCCTTTCAGGATTTCACTTTATGATTCCCACTGGAGCAGTAACAGGGTCTTAACACAAACAGGGCATTACTGACATTGCACACCACATACTCCAGTATCTGTGCTGTGTAATGCCACACTAGACTCCCTACTAAACATTCAAAAGTGCTATGGATAAATGCAAGTGTGTTGTGTAGGTTTTAAGTGACTGAAGACTTTACCTGCTGGGCGACTAACCCCATGCTCTAGAAGAATGTCCTAATACAAACAAACCCAAAGACTTTTTTAACATACTTATGTTGTAGAGAGTGTAATACTCTGAAAAATGCCTAAGCTGTTACACAATGCTCATTTTCACCTCCCCAGAAAAACCGAAAAACTGCCTCCACATACACAGGCAAATAATTTTCCAGATGCATAATTAAGGGATTTAATTTATAATAGCTGGTCTCTAGAATGGCCCCGTGAGCTTATACTAGAGAGTAGAGCTTAAAACAGAGTGGCCTTGTCAACCCAAAATCCTCTTCAAACAAGCCCATGTATTGTTCCATTTGGCTTTTTCTCTCCAAAGGAAAATAAGCTCCTTTCTACCTTGACAAACTTCTCTGTTTTTGGCACTGGGCGTCCCTCAGCTTTCTGTCCACGTGCTGAAGTGCCATAGATGCTGCAGCAATGAGCAAGAACTGCAGCCATGTGCTCCAACATCAGCACGAGCTTTGCACCTCCCATCCCTGAGCAGGCATCTCAGTCACCACCTCCAGTCCTGAGAGGGAACCTTTCACCTATTCACCCCTTATGTTCTTTTTTGTGTGCCTGGTTTTGGGCGTGTTTTTCTCTTTTTCTTGCTGTAGGGTTATTTAAGTGCCCCACCATCATGCAGGTGCATCCCAACCTTGCCTGTATTTGCCCCAGCCACAGTCTGGTAAAGCAAACTACTAATATTTTCATCAAGTACTATCTGCAACTTGTTTTTACACCACCTTGGTTAATAAACCCCCGAGTTCCAATTCCATTTTAAGTGAGCTGTGTGTATCACACACCACACGAGTAACACATGCCAATCAATTAAAAAGTATGCTTTGCACCTGGAAATAACTGGATTTATACTAAACAGCAAAGACGGATGTTTCCTTAGTGCTATTCCACATGGGCTGGTGACTTTGGGGGTGGAGTAAAGGGCACAGCATTCAACTCACTTGTTCCTAAGCAGCATGTTAAAACACTGTGGGAACACAGAATCGGGAGCTCTATCAGAAATCGCCAATTTTCACATTTACTACTCAAACCGAGCGCACCTTGGGCTGAGACCATGTACTACCCCGCACCTCCACGGGGACAGGAAGGCAGGTGGGAGGCGCTGGCGGCCCATTCCTCTGGGAGAGAGAAGCCTCCCCGGGCCCACAGCAGCAGCACCGGGCCCACCACCCGCCCTCAGCACGGCCCCCCGGCCTTGTCCCACCACCCGCCCGCGCCCGTTACCGCTCTCCGCAGCCACTTCCGGGTCCCGCCCCGCCCGCTCCACCAATCGCGTCCTTCCGGTGGCACCTCCGAGACGCGGGATTGGCTGCGCGGGCTCTGTCCCGCCCCGCCCCGCCCCGCTCCGCCCCGCCCCGCGCGTTGTTTCTCCTCATGCCCCGATGAATGGGGAGGCACCCGCACCGCCTCCGTATTGGCTCCGTGCCCGCCCTGTGCCCGCCCTCGGCCCACGCTGATTGGTGTTCGCCGTGCCCGCGGCGCTGCGATTGGCCGGCGGCAGGTCGGGCGGGGGGGGGGGCGGNAAGCGGTGGGATCGGGGTCGTGCTGTGTTCGTCGCAATGACCGAGGTACGGGGGGCTGCGGGAAGCCGGGGGCTTCGGGGGCTCCGGGGGCTCCGGGTACCTTCCCCTCACTCACCCGCTGCCGCCTTTCCCCCAGGCCGCGTTCCAGAAAGCTGCCGAGGAGGTGAAGCAGCTGAAGTCGCAGCCCACGGACCAAGAGATGCTGGAAATCTACAGCCACTATAAACAGGCCACGGTGGGCGACGTGAACACGGGTGGGTACCGCCCCGGCTGCTCCCGCCGGCGGCGCTGGAGACGCTTCCTGAGGCAAAACCTCTCCCCCGTTGCGCTTCCCTCAGCCAAAGTGACTCAGTGCCGACTTGGCACGGATTTGTGTGCGGGAGGGCACAGGCTGGCCCGATAAGGCTTTGTGCAATTCGTGGTTTTTAGATTAACCCGGCTGCCGCCGTCTGTGCCGTGCAGTGAGGGCCTGAGGATGCTTTGTTGGGATTGGGATTTTTGGAGATCTCTGTCTGTAAGTTGCTGCAGGCCGAGGGGCGCTTTAATGCAAGCACTTCTGGGTTATACAGGCTTAAACAGCAAGGCAAACGATACAAGGGTGGAATCACAACACCGGAGGGGATGACACATGCAGTTTATTTAGACTGGATTCGCTGCTAAAAATAATACTGGAAAGCAAAACCAGAAAAATAGGAGAAAACTTTTATAGGAGCTGTAATTAAATATACTTCAAAAAGACTGTACCAAAAATATGTCTGCAAGTACACAGTGCAAAATGTTTCTGGCTACTTCTCTCACTACAGTGCTGTCAATGGCAGCTCAGCCTTTGGAATAACATTTAAAGTGAAGCATGTCTCTATCGACCTTGTGTAACTCTGGAGTAGCTAGAATTAGAAAGGGAAAAGGTCATTTCTTTGGAGTGCTGGCCTCCTAACCTGGTAGCTGGCAAAGTTCATTGAGCGTCCATTGATTTAAAAGCTGGCAGTGAAGTGTACAGGAAATGGTAATTTAATCTCCTTTTTCCAAAGCTGGCAGCATGAGGGAGAAAATAAGTGATTTTGGGTTTAAGATGTGATCCTTTTGGTGTGGCTGGACATTTGCATATTAGTGCTTGACAAGGTGAAACAGTGCTCCAGAGCTGTGAATGTGCCACCATTCCTGCAAGTGTCTGCACTCCTGTGAAGCAGCAGCCAACGTGAGTTGGCCAGAGAAGCAGCCTGTGGGAGGGTGACTGGTGGGGTTTGTGCTGGAGAGAAGGGGAGCTGCCAACTGGGGCTGCAGGTCACTGTGCCATGGGAGCTGCACAAGAGTGTTCTGTGGATACTGCCCAGTTCCATTTGTGAGTTCTAAGAATTATCTTTAAGGAGAGAGAGAGGAAGTAAAACCAGAAAAGGGACTTTACACGAAAATTAATACACTTTCTACCTGCCCACACCACAGCCTGCAGTGAAGTGAGTCAGATTTCCAAGGTTTCCAAATGCAGATGCAGAAGTATAGGTTAGAAGCACAGCACTAACTTGATGATACTGAGTTCTATGTTACTACAAACAGCTGCCTGTTTTCATGTCTCTGCCTGTAATGGACCTCAGGGTATTTCTGCTTTACTTTAGAGCCTTTCTTCTTTAATTGGATAGCTCTTATGTGATAGCAGGCTCTTCAGAAAGCACAACTAAACCAAATCACAGTAGTTGGTGTTCTTCTGCTCAAATGCTGCTGTCTCAAGGGAATTTGAAAGAGTCTATTTCTGTTGTCACCAACCATGGTGTAACATTCCCCTGAGGTGATCTCCTGGCTACAGGTTAGCGAGTAACAGCTGCAGAGATGAGCCATTGTATTTAGTCACCCTTAAGAGCTAGCTAAGCCTTCAAGTGGGTATTACCTACAGCCAGATCACACAAACTAATCCTGCTGCTTATCCTGTCTCTCTCAGAGCGCCCTGGTATGCTGGACTTCAAAGGCAAAGCAAAGTGGGATGCCTGGAGTGCACTGAAAGGTAAGTGTCTGATTGCAGAAATGAATAAAATTACCACTAGCAAACTAGTCAGAAAGACACATGTAGTTCAGCAAGAAACAGAATAGTGTTGCTTTTTAATACAAGAGTTGTAGAAGTTCAGAATGCCATGATAATAAACTTTAATTACCTCTGCAAGTCAGAAGTAATCCTGAAAAATATGGCCTGTGTGAAAGGGAATTAGGGTGCAAAATGCCCAGCTGGCCTAAGACGTTAAATGAAGAAGAATAATAAGAGCAGTAGAAATATAAATTTGTTTCCCTGGTCCCAGCCTGGTACTCCAAAGACTGAACTCTCCCTCCAGCTGTTGAGCATCTTCCAGTTAGGAAAGCTTTGGAGGAAACAGCTGAGCTCCCAGCTCTAAATGAGGAGCCAAACAAGTGGTCTAATCTATGACAATGGGTGTTTTTTTCTGGTGTTTTAAGGAATAGCTTTCCTGTAATAATTGTCAGTGACATTAATAGAACTAATGCACTGCTTAGTTGCTGTCTATGCAGAAACAACTTTGCTTGGAAATATTTTTCCATGACTGATGGAACACATTTGTTTAAAACTTTGGCAGTGGATTCACAGCCAAGTGACCCTCCTGGCTCCTTTTCTCTCTGGTGGCACAGGCTATAGCGAGGAATTGTGACTTGTAAGAGGCATCTCTGTCTGTGAAAGGTATCTGACTGCTTCCTGTGTTCTGTCCTTCAGGAATGTCCAAAGAAGATGCAATGAAAGCTTACATAGCAAAAGTGGAAGAACTAAAGGGCAAATATGGCATCTGAGGACTGAATAAATCAGCTACATGCACGCCTGAAACCTGCCTTACTTCTAATAATGTGGAAAACTGGTTTCTAAGAGTAACCTTAGATACCTAATATGTCATAGCCAGTTCTCCTCATGCCTGTAGTTCAGAAAGAGAAATTATGTACCTGCCTAATGTACTGACACGGTATAAATTCTTTCTGGGAACAAAATCTGGAACTCATTAAAGTGCATTTGGTACTTTAGCTGTTGTGCTGGTTATCCCTGAGTGTTGCTGTGAGCTCGTCCCGCAGTTGCCGCTGCCGAGCAGAGCCGCCTCCCCCGTCCGTGTGCCGCTAGAGGGGGTCGGTCACCTGCGTTCGGGCACTGCCGGCTCCTGCCCGAACCACTCCTTCTTCCCAGGCAGGTGAGTGGTAGCCCACAGAAGCTGGAGTACCACAGAGCTTATCTGGAAAAGGTTCTCTGTAATGCTGAGAACGAGGTGCTTGATACTTGTTGCCCGGAGCTTTCAGAGACATAGACAACAACTGCCAAATCATCTTTCATAAAACACTTCTGGGACATGTTATTTCCCAACAACAGTGTTGGGCTTCTAGAGAAAAGGCAAATGCTGAACACAAAGCCTTCCCTGGGAAAGGAAAGGTTCCACAGGCAGTGGAGTTGATTCTCTTGAGGCTGTAACAGCAAGAGAATCAACTTGATGTTGCCATGCAATTGGCTGCAGTGAGGGGTGAGTCACATAAAGACTGGCTGAACACTGGCAAGACTGCTGGAAGAGAAAGACTTACAGTGATCATCAGCAAAAGTTCAATTACAAAACACACACTTGTGACCATTTCCAATAGGCTAATCGTTTTAGTCTGCCTAGTGTGGTGTCTTGGAGCTGCTGATGATGGAAAGGGGAGATTTTGCTTTAAAAATGTGACATTGAACTATTCCAGGATAGAGCATTTGAGAATGCAATCACAACTTTATACCGTAATAAGGCATTACAATTCCTGCTGTACTGATTGGGATCTGAATAGGTGAGGACTTCAAGCACTCTTCAGATAAGCAATTGATTTATAGGACTAAATAGGGATGAAAACTATCATTATATATCTGTCTAGGTAAATACAGTTTTGTAGCTAGTTATATGTGGTGAGTAGTAGATTTAGAGATTGCTTCACAGGCTTTCAAAAATTTTGACTTCCCCCTTTACTACTTTTAAGGGGAAATGTTCTTAGAGCTGCTTTTTGTTATTTAAAATGTGTTAGGATAAAGAGAAAAAAAAAAAGGCAGTTTATTCTTGTTTATCCTTGTTCTTCTGGGTAAGTAAAATAAGCATTTAGGGGGGTTTTTTACCTCTTTTTTTTCTTTTACCTCTTTACCTGCTTTTGTATCCTCTGATACTTGAGATTGTCTTAATTAAATTCACTTTGCAAGAGAGGGGTAAGAGCAGATGTTCACCATAAGAAATGCTTTTACCTCTTTTCTAGCCCTAAATTCCACATATTCTACAGCTCCATCTTGGCAGCTGTGTTTTGTGAAGCTGGTTATCCTTGAAGGATTCTGCCAACCTTTACCAGAACAGAGCTCATACCAGCAAATGCTCCCAAACTGCTCTTGTTTGTTGGCAGCTGATGCACTGTGAGCACACTGTGCTTTGCCAGCATGTTTTCTGTCGTAACAGGTGTAGTCAGAATTTCTGCCTGCTAAAATTCCAACTGGAGTTGGGTCTAAAGGATGGGCTGGGAGTAGCAAGTTCTATATCCCAGTCCTCATTTGGATTAGTTTCCCCTGTGACAACTGTTACAGTGCTGCTCTCCTTTCTCATACCTCTAGCATTAGAAAAGCATCACTTTGTACAAAGTGCTTATCCCAGAGAGGGTTTGCTCTTAGCCAGGCTTACAAATAATGCTATTTGCCAAGTAATACAAGTGACTGGCAACTCTACCTTGTATGTCTTTATTTGGATACTTAATTTTTTACTGTAGTAACACCTTTCTGCTTGCAGCTTCGCCATCCTTGAGAAAGTAACATCAGTGGTCTTACTATTTAGCTTGCTCTTTGACAACCACATGTGTCTTTCAGAAGCAAGCTGAAAAATTCAAGATGTGGAAATAGCTCTGCAGTAGGTAGCTACAAAAGGCACAAAGCCAGAAGCAAAGGTGCTGTTAGTGACTTTCACAGTGTTTATGACAGAAGAAGCAGCAACACAGATTTTGGCTGGAGGGGTAGTAATAGTTGCATTGAAATAGACTGAGCTAAGGGGCTTGTTGTGGTTGTCTAGTAGCAGGATGAATGTCTGTAAATGTGTAAGGATACTGGGCTGCCTGAAAATGTTGCTGACCTGGTGACCTGTGGCCTAGTGCTCACAGGTAAGGTGTGTGACGCGCCTGGACTGCATAAATAACACTTGGGCAGCAGTGACACCAGGGCAATGGTAGTTTAAGGGCATCTGCAAACAGATTTGTAGGTAGAGGTAATTGCTTTTATTAAACTAATAAGATGGTAAGACAATCATTATTGTATAAGCCTTGAGATCAGAAACAGAAGCAGTAATCCTCAAACCAAAACATAATCCAGAGCCATTGCTCTGCATGCATTAAGGTACTTCTGGTAGAGAATCAGATGCTTTTGATGGCTGGGCAGTGCTGCAAAACGGGTTGTTCAGACACCCGCTCAGGGAGTTGCTGCTATTTCCTCTGTTAGATCAAAGAAAGGCCAGCAACATCCTGATCCTCAGTGCTTGGGAAGCAGGAGAGGCAGAGACGTGTGCTGAAGCCAGCCCAGCACGCAGGAGGTCAGAGGCCAGCTGGCACACACACACTCTGCTCTGCTGTGCTGAGTTTGCAGGATGCAGGACAGAACCTGGACTTTGGATATGGCAATAATAAATGTTAACTCCCGCGTGTGATAAGACAGTGTTCCTTCCATCACACTTCTATGATTAGCTCTTGCACAGAGCAAAACAGAGCTATTTGGCACCCACCACAGGTAGAGATAAGAAAGGGGATGATGTTTTCCTTGGAAATCTCTGATGGGTTTTGCTTTCTTTTAACAAACATGAATGTGCAACACTCCTAGCACAGATTTAACAAATCAGTATTGGTGTGTTGCTTAAGGCCCATAACAGATTTTTCAACCCTGTGAAGTAAATTTTTCAGTTTGGTTAAAATGCCCTCCAAGGCTGACTGCAGTGTGCAACTGACTCAAAATTCTTCAGTACTCATCTGGAGCAATCCTGTTTCACTTTGGAAGCATTTTAACCTTTGAACTTACTTGATCTTGATGATACTGCTAAAAATAAATGACAATTGCATTTACTGCTGTTCAAAATATTTGCTCTTCCCCCTGAGTGTTCAGAGCAAACATTATTGGGCAATACTACTTTGGAGTGACTGCCCATCTAAGCCATCTTGTGAGATTCATTATAAATTGGGGAGACAAAAAAGAAAGTGTATTTTAGTTGGGACAGTTTTCTAAATACCACAGCTCTCACCACTGAAACAGGTTACACAGTCTTCCAAGTTAACAAAGCTGTGTAGAAGTAAGACAAGTTGATACTACATTTAAATAAGTCATTTGAGGGCATTCACAGGAATAAATTCAGAAGGGTAAAAGTTAATAGAATGAAAACAGAATCTAATTTTTTCTCCTCCCCAGAAGTCTATGAAGTACCTTCCAATCTATGAATTAGCCAATCTTCAGCTGCTAACTTAAAGTGCAAATACCATCAATCCCTTTTAGACGAGTCTTCATCATTTATAGAATGAGCTTGTATTTCTTCCAGAATCAGAGTATCTGTGAAAGTTACAACTTTTTGAAAGTAAACACAGCTTAGCTGTGTTATCTTTAGAATATGGAATTCACATGGAGTTTGTCTGCAGTGATCTTTTAACTTTCATTCCCAGTTACTCCCAGTACACATACATTTACAAGCTGTATCAAAAGAAGCATTACCACACACTTTCTTTCCACACCTTGGAAAGAAAAACAATTACATTACTTGGTCAACACAGTCAGGCAAATACCTTGTTTGTCCCCACCAAAACGTGCAAGGCACCAGCTTGTATTGTGTTCCCCAGAAGGCTGAGGTAATGGTGTCATCTCCTCCTAACAAACACTGCTTCTTTGAGTAAGTTCTGAATCTGAGAGATGGACTCACCATTTTAACATACTTGTTATCTTTAAATCCATTGATCTGACTTTTTACTGAGAAAAAAATATGTATGTGACAGCTGACAAACTGAATTATTTCCCCGAACTTATGTAGTATTGAAATATGGACGCAAATTTTTCTAGTAGTGCTAAAAGACTTAAAGGTGGGAAGGTGGGGTGTTTTTGGTTGTTTTTTTGGGGGGGTGTTTGTGTGGGGTTTTTTATTGAATGTGTATTTCAAAGCAGAATTGTCAGAATGGTCAGATGCAAATATTTTGAGCTATATCCTAAGCCAGTGTAACTATTGCCAGAGGTCCCTGAAAAAGGCTCAATCTGAAGCAGAATGAATGAGCACCCAGTGTTGGATCTCTGCAATGTGATGCTGAGATAGGTCCAAAAACTGATCAGAAGTGAAAATACAATTCTTTCTGAGGTACAATATCTAATCCTTTAAGCCTGTCCTGCTTAAAATCTCTCTTCTTAGACTTAACTGAGGTGGGGGATAAAATCACTGTAATGGACTCCCGTATTATCAGCATGTTTCTAACCCAGCTCTGAGTCCCTCAGCAAGTTTTGTTTGATGTGAGTAGGCAATAGGACCTAGACCTTGGTGGTGGGTATTGCTGGATATAATCACCACGTGCAGCAGCTCAGGCCTCTTGTGCACGGCCAGCAGTGAGTGGGAGAGCCTGGGGCTGCAGGGACATGTGGTAGCCCTTGTCTGGTGGCCAGTCTGCCTTCCTGTGGCACAGAAGAGGTGTCCAGGCAGGAGGCACAGTGAGACCATCTGGCCCAGGAGCTTTCTCCTCTTTATGTCCTTTTGCATGCCAGGATGAGTTTGTCCACTTAGCTGCAATAACTTGCAGCGATGGGAGGAAAATCCTGAAGGTAAAGTAGTTGTGATAAGGGGCTGGTCTGAGCTGTGTGGGCCTTGGCACAACCCAAACCTCCTTTTGTTCTATATGCTGCTGCCTGGGGCACAATTCAGCTACACGACTGCCTGTGTTCCCAGAAGCTGCTGGGCTTGAGCAGCTTGGCAGCAGCTTGCTGACTTTTTGCCCCATTCCAGAAGTTCTGTTTTGGTCCAGCTATGCTGAACCCAGCCTGAGCTGAATGCAGCTTCTTCAACCTGGATTTTCAGTCTACTATCAGGAAAAAGAGAAGGCAAGAGAACAGTGACAGGAGACAGCCTCTTCTTTCTTTCTCGTAACGCTTTCTACATGTCTCTGGTTTGGGAAGATACAAAAAAAAATAGTAACGTTTTTCCCCCCCATGCAGACCCTGAACACCTCCCAAGGTCTCAGTCTGCAAGATATTCAAGATATATTTGCCTCAAAGACCAGGTCCACTTCTCTCTGCAGAGATACTTGTAACTAGGGATCTGATACAAATGAGGGTTTAAGTGCCTCATCAGGTGAGTTACTATGCCAAGAATTAAAGACGTGATCAGAAAGAATTTTATTAAACAGAAAAATGCATTTACAGAAGTAACTGGCTTTAAGACCAAATGAAGCAGGACTGGTGGTGCCTCAATCACTTGTGTTCTGCTTTACCTCTAAGTGATTTCACTTCAACTGTTCCCTAAGCCCCTGATGATGCTCAGATTTCAGTCCTGAACCTTCTCCAAGCTACTGCAGGAGAAAAACTGGAATAGATTCTTCAGTGTTAAACTTCCCATGGTACCAGATGAACCTATTTCTGTTTTGTACAAGAGTCTCTGGTAATTTCCATTATTTATGAACACATTTCCCCGAAAACTTTCTCTCCAGGGATAGGATGTGAGATGCCTACTTAAACAATAGAGAAAAGGGACTTTCTAAACAAAATAATGAAACTGGCAATATACCAAGAACTCTACAGTAATACAACCAAAAATACTTCTAGAGTGCTTTTAAAGGTCCTTTACTCTGTTGTTATTACATAGGTGATGTATTTTTCAGACAAAAAATGTTTTTTTCTTTTATGTCACTGAGCTCTTTTTATTGTAAAATAAAAAAAAAAATTGAAATATTTTCACATATTATTTTCAAAAATATTATAGAGGCATTTTCCCACTTTTTTGTTTTAAGGTCACATAGTATGTTTGGCTTGTTTTGTAATGAGAAATGAAGGTAAACTCATTACATTTTAGAAAGGTGCAGAGTTCTCACAGGCTTTCACAGACAGCTTTACCAGAAGGTATCTCCAGCCAGGCAGGCACAGAAATGAAGCACTCACTGTTACAATCATACTCTTGGGGTGACTTCAGGAAAATTATTCTGAAAGTGCTTATTCAATGCTGATTATAATTCCAGGTCCAGTTTCGTTTTCATCTATATTTGGGGGAACTAAATTAAATACAAAACATTAAAGCGAATTCTTATTTGCAGAAAAAGTACCATCCCCAACCACCCTTTTTCCTCAAAGAACAGGCTTGGCACATAAATATATATTTACTAAAGAATCCAATTATGACAGGGGAGCAGTTTTGGTTTCAAAAGTAACCACTTTAATTTCCTCATTCATCAAAGCTTTTAATGCATGTGTTCATGCATATGAGCCTTACCATGGGCTTTTACAGAAAAAAATTATCTTGCCCAGCAGAATACCCCTCACCGTTAAAAGTTACGATTTTTAACTGCCGAAGTCGTTAGGATGACTCAGATGTTTTAAATGCAGATCTATGCTTAATGATTTTGCTAATTGTGGGCCAAATTGCCTAATGCTTTGCAGGATTGAGCCAGATAAGAGTTGGTATATTTTGTCTGGTCCAAGTCTGCATTTGCTCAGCATGGTTAGATGCAAGCAGCATTTATTCAGCTCATGCAACAAATAAGACAAGACATGTTTCTGCTTTTTGAGCCAAAAATACATATATATTGTTGAATTTGGAACTTTGAGGTGGAAGGGTATAAGAGCAAATGCATGTCATCAGTCTGCACAACGCAATGCAGAAATGCTGTTTAACCTGTGGATGTTCATAAAGGTCTTCTATCAACTGGTAAACCTAAGATGAAAGGGATGTGGCAATCTAGTTGGATAGCACATTCAGAAAACAAAATATGTTGCTGACCACAAACCCACAAAGTAAGTTTTAACAACAGACCTTGCCAAGATTTCCATGGGTTGCAAAAGGAGAAAATCTCAATTCTGTGTCTGATAGAAATATAATCCAACATCATATACTCATTTGATATATATATATAATCTAATATAATATATATAATCTAATATCATATATACTCATATAACATCATTGAAGAGAAACATTTACACAAAAGATTCTGCAGGAGGAGAGATATAAAAAGGTCAGCATTTATCATTGAAATCAAAAGTATGAAAACGAAAGTAAATGTTGTTCAGAACACTCACTCTTGCAAGAAATAGTGCTACAGAAAACACCCCCTAGACAGATCACAGCAGACATAAATGGTGTTTTAAAGGAAGTAAACCCTTATGAAATTGCATAGAGATTAAAATAATGAGACAATCTGTATAGACAGAGGATTAGTTCAGAAGTGGAAGCTGCAAGAAGGGTAAAGTAACATTAACTTCTACCACCCCATATTGGAGAGAGATCCTTCCAATCCCTTTTGGCTAGAAACGGAATGGCCAAATTCTGACCCCTGTGAATATGAGGGAGGCCCAGAACAACGACCCGTGGGGCTGGTCACTGGACCTCAGACTCTCTGCTGGAGTCAAAATCAGAATCTGGCAGTAAAACAAGAGTTTCTGATGACACAGCAACACCCAGCTTTCTTAGGCTTTTCACAAGCTGTTTCAGACAAAAAAAAAAAAAAAAAAANNNNAAAAAAAAAAAAAAAAGTAGAGCAGTCAGTAATTCATTAGAGGATGGCAAAACAGGAGTGAGAAAAAGAACTAAGGCGTAAAGATTTATGAGCAGAGAGGTTTTTGCTGACAGTACAGGCACAGATAGGTAAGGTAGAGCAGGCTGGTAAGAGATAAGAGCGCGCACACAGCCCAAGGTGCGAGGCCATCGCTGCACCGAGCCGGCGCCGAGCGGCTTCGGGAGCGCAAACACGGGCGCAGACACGGCGGGGACCGGGCGGCAGGGCAGGACCGGGTGTTCCTGTACCCACAGGCGTCTCCGGGGCTGCGTGTCACCGGAGCCCATCGCTACAGCCCCAGAGACGCTCCCGGGGGATCCTGCGGTGTCCCGGGAGAGCAGGCAGGGCTGGGGCAGCCTCCCCGTCCACCAGCGCTTGGCACCGGCGCTACAACACGAACTGTTCCTGGCGGCAGGAACACACCTCGAGCCCTCTGGCAGCCGGTGACAGGCGGGGACACGGAGGGGACAGCGCGGCGAGCGGCATCGCCACCGCCTAGGGCACCTTCTGCCCGGCAGCCGTGCTCTACAGCGGCCTTGGGCGAGTGCGTGCCCCGGGCCAGAGCAGCGCTGGCCCCGCGCGGTGCCGGGCTGTGGGCGCGCAGCCCGCTCCGCTCGGCTCTGTTCGGTTCGGTTCGGCCCGACCCGGCTCCGCCCGTCGGGGCCGCGCTGCTGACTCAGCCGCGGGGGGGCCCGGGGGGCGCCCCGGCCCCGCGGGCGTGGCGGGCGGGGGGGCTGCCCTCCGCCCTCCGGGGAGATAAAGAGCGGCGGCCGCAGCTTGCCCGCGTCTCTCGGCGCTGCCGGCAGCATGACGGCCATTGGGGCGCAGGTACGTCCGCCGCTCCTTCCCTTCCCGCCGCGGGGCTGCAGCCTCAGCCCGTCCCTGCGCGGCCGGGGTCGCTCCCAGCCTTCCCGGAGCAGTTCCGACCCTTCCCGGAGTAGCGGGGTGCAGCCGGCCGGATTCCCTTTCCCGCCTTCTCCGGCCGCCGGCGGCTCCCCGGGGCCGCGGCTCCCCCCTCCCCGCCGCACGTGGCTCTCCGAGGGGGCTGGGGGCTCTTGGCCCGACTTTCCATCACATCTCGTGTCACTTGGAGGGTTTCAGTGAGGAAGTGCGTTGCCCACGCGGGTCTGCGAGGGCTGCAGCCGAAGATTCCCCCCCCCTCCCCGAGCCCCGGGGTAGCTGAGCCGTGCGACCCTGGGGTGAGGACCGAGGTCGCTGCTGCTGCCGGCCAGAGGAGGAGAGACCGGCTGGCTGCAGCTCAGGAGGACAGTGCTGAGAGCTAGGTGTCCCTCCAGCCCTCTGCTGCCACCTCCCCCGTCCCAGCCTCCATCCTCCCAGGGGCCGGTGGCTTCTTCCAGCCCTGCCAGACAGGAGGCTCTGCCGTAAGCCCGTGGGGCAGGGACCTGGTTCAGCAGAGAGCTTTTGTGATCTCGGTTCCAGCCTTGACGTGAGAGCATTGTTTGTGCAGCCAGGGAACTGGGAGAGCTTCACCCACCCTTCCTTTCTCCTGTGTACAGCCTTCCTCTGTGAAAAGGGGTTTGATATGCACAAGTAAATATTTTCAAATACTGAATCCCACAGCTTTTTCCCTCTGACTTCATTTCACTCTGAAGTAGTGCTGTTAACTCTGTTTTTTCCTCACTCTCTCTTTTCAGGCACAGTACCTGCTGGCACACCGGAGACCACAGAAATCCTTCTTTGAGACGCTCATCAGGGGCCTGATCATCCTGTGCGTGGCGATAGCCGTGGTCTTGTCGTCCATCTCCATCTGCGATGGCCGCTGGCTTTTTGCGAGGGGGCAGCTCTTTGGACTGTGGCACTTCTGCACCGTTAGCAATGACAGTGTCCTGAAGTGTGTCACAGACCTCAGCCTGGCCCAGGTGGAGGGGCTGAGCGTGGGGGTGATTCCCATCAGGAGCATGGTGTCCTTTGCTGTTGTGGTTGCCATATTTGGGTTGGAGCTGCTGATGGTGTCCCAAGTCTGCGATGATGCCAATGCCAGGCGGAAATGGGCAATGGGTTCCGTTCTCATCCTCATCTCTTTTTTGCTGTCAGCCACTGGTGTTCTGAGCTTCTCCATCCTGGTGAAGGATCACCTCACCTTCACAGGCTTCACGCTGACATACTGGTGTGAGTTCATTGCTGCCTTTCTCTTCTTCCTCAACGGAATCAGTGGACTTCACATCAACAGCCTCACACACCTCAGGAATGGGGTAGGCAAAATCTAGGCACAAAGGATGTACATGTGCCTTTGTGTAATCAGCTTTGCAAATTAGACTGGAAAAAAGAGAGTCTAATGAAGTTTGAAAAGGATGCCCTGTGTTAATTTGTGTGCAAGGAGGGGAAGCATGAGTCACTCTTGATGCCTTTAGAAGACATACCCACCCACTGGTCAGCATGGAGGGCTGTGCAACACCAGCCAAGCAGAGACTGGGACTGGCTGCTACTGCAATGTGGTTTTCTGGAGGAGTGGATTAAAGCAGAAGATGTCCTGTTAAACGTGCAGAGAATTGGAAGACTGCAATCTATCCCACATGTTGATCTGAGGCTTACACAACATCTGTACTGCTGTGGGTTTGGTGTTGCTGTGCTTTTCCCCATATTCTGGAGCCTATGAAGAGTGTGATACAACTTTGGTGTGTCTCATGGGACAGATGATTTCTGCCTGACCATGCTCACTGGTGTGGAGTATTGAAAATTTTCACTGGATCTTACTCCTTCATTTTGCTTTCGAAAGAGAAGGCAAACAGAACTTGATCTGGTCACAGGTTTTGTTTCCTTCTGGCACATTTCCTTTATCTGTTCTTTTCTTGGTCAATTTTTTGGGGACACTTCGGGCATAGGTGCTGACCCGGGGCCAGGGGTAGGTGTTGGGTGATGTAGATGTACAGGGAAGGGATGCGATCCTATCCTCAGGCAGCAGTGCATATCCCTGTGTTTGTGGCCTCTCCCCAGTGGCACCACTCTCCTGCCATCCCTGAAGGACATGTGCCAACTGGTCAAACAAACTGGCTCTCTCATAACCCTTGCAAAGTTTATGGTAACAGGGCATTGCTTTTGGTTTTTTTCTTTGTTTCTTTGGTGCAAGAGGGACAAGCTCTGCGGTGGCTTTATGGGGTGTTGTGGCTGGCCAGACCATGCAGAGACCACCACAGCTTCTGAGATGTGTTTTGGTTATCACGGTTTCCACTGGGGCAGTGGGAAATCTGCTTATCCTGTAGCTGAGTCTCCTGTAGGATATCTTTTGGAGAGGAGAAAGCCCTAAATCCTCCTGATCAGATCAAGTCCTTTTCTTCTTCTAACAGTGAGCCTGGGAGGAGAAGCAGCCCGTGATTGCCTAAGGAGGGGCTGATGGGTGCAGCTGTAACCTGTCACCGCTGGTAGAAATGTTGAGAGACCTGGCCAAAATTATTATACTAAGGCTGGTTTTCCTGCTGCCAATGTCTGAGTCAAGATCTCTAAAATTGCTACAGCTTTACATGGTGTCTTACGTAAAAGGAGAGAAGACCTCATTTGTAGAGTAGATTGCCCTACATGTGTTCTCCCTGTCCAACACATGGCACTCGGTTGCTCACAGTTAAAAATGTCTTCAGAGTATTTCAGGTTTTCTGGTTTATTGTTTGCTTTGTATCCACCGGTAAAGCTGCTTATATCCTCGTTTTAGAACAAATGTTTCTGCGTCTTTCATCCCTGTACTTTGTTGAGCAAGGTTTTAGTTTCCTGTGCAACAAGTTTGACACAGTTTTTCACTTGAAACAAATGCATCATAGCACAGAGGGCAAAAAGCTTGTGTAGGTGAGCCATCAGTAAACAGCTTTGTCTTTGAAAGCTAAGAATCTTAAGCTGTGCCTGACCTGAATGTGCCACACTTTGATGAATGTGCTCCTGTGGACTCTGTTGCTTTCAAGAGGATAGTCTCCATTCCTTGTTGGACTTCTGTAACTTAAGACAACACTCCTAAGCCCGTTTGGCAATGCAGGTTCAGACTTGGCTTGTTCTGGACAGTGCCAGTTGTACTTTTGCACATAAATTGGCTCATCTTTCTGTCAAGATGATGCAGAACTGTGCTACCCACACAGCTCCTGAAGCTCTTGCATTGTTTGGGGCTTTCATGGGGTTTCTTGGCCTGTTCAAGGACAAGGACTTGTGCCCTTAACTTGTCTCTGTAAAACTGCACTGTGACTGTTTGTGAAGGTGCTTTTGATTTGCTGAATGGCACTGTTGAACACATTCTGCTGGGCTGAACTTGCAGATGCTTGTGTGAGCTGGTGCTGATGGCTTTAGCAGAGCCGTTTAAGCCAAAGAGACCCTGCAAGGTCTGGTCCCAAACTGCTGCTCTTTGGTGTTACCAGGTGTATCTTAACTAACCAATGATGAAGTTGTGGTGCCCATGCCAGGCAGGACAGTTCCCCTACAAGTAAGAGTGTCTATGGCTTGTCTAGAAACAAGAATTCAACTTCAGAGTGACATTTTTGTGACATCCAGACTTGGAAATGACTTGTGTGTACATTCCTTCATGCTAGTGGGAGGCTGTGCCTCCATCCCTTTCCTTGGAAGGCAGCCGTGGCCAGACCAGGTTCCAGGCTGGTGCCTCCCACTTGGGTTAGAGGGAGACTGGACAATTGGCCATTGAGTTCACCCTAGACATGGTGCAATTGGGAATGATTTTTAGGATGCCCTCTGCTAGCTGAAGAAAGAGGCCTTTTGTTGGGGGTAGGGAATCCTCTGGGGAAAATAGAGTAACTTTTTTTCCCAACTGTTTTCTTGTGTAGCACTGTTCAATTATACTGGGAAAAGATGCATTTTGACAGCTAAATATTACAAAACAGAGTTCATTGTCTTGGAGACATCCTTATATAGAGCAAGCTGTGCAGCAGTGGGTCACTGTTCATTTTCTGAAGCGTGTGAAAGTGTCAAGTGATATTCCTGAAGTTTGTTAAATAAATTGATTTGAAATAAGAACTGTAATTCACTCTTTTTATCTTTTGATATTGGGGTGCAGATTTAAGGGGATAAGCAGGGTTTTACATAATCTACCAGGCACCATTCTGCGTGTTTACCCAGCTAAACTGATGAAGAAATGACTGCTTGGTGTTCTACCAAGCTCTGACCAAGGGAACTGAGGCTGCTACATGCTCCCCTCTCCTTTTCCCTCCCCTGTGTCTGCACCAGCCCAAGAAGCCAGCACTGCTTTCTTCTCTTGCAAAACAAGAAGGCCAGGGCCAGTCAGCTGTGTCGCTTCGTGGGAATTTGAGATAACCTTGTAGGCGCTTTAATGATTTCCTGCTGTTGCATGTGCTCTGTTTACCAGCTAAAGAGCTCTTTCCTGTGTCCTTCACCTTCCTGTTCCCACACTGCACCCCGTGTCTGAAGCATCCTTGCTCTTTTCCTCAGCTCTGATTGTTTGGCCTGCAAGAAGTGGTATCTGAGTGCAAATATATTTATGAGTTTTTGTCAGAGCTCACTGTATTAGCAGGCTTAGTTAAATGTCAGGAAAATAGCTTCCCGGCTACACCACTGAATTAGTTTATGTAATCTCAAGTTAATTAGCACCTGGTGTTCCCTTTCCAACAGGAGAGGTCGTTGGTCTCAGTTTAACATCCCTTAAAAGCAGGGTAATGAACATCACTTCTTGTTAATGAGCCGTTTAGACTTAGTAACTAACTTTAATTGGACACTTGTACACAAGCCATTGCCTGTGGATAAGAATAAGGAAATGTTGACACAGGGCATGCTAGCTAGGGAAATATCCTGCCTGGACTGTATTTTTCCAGAATCATTGAATAGTTAAGATTGGAAGGGTGCACTGGAGGTCATCTAGTCCAGCCTCCCTGCTCCAGCAGGATCCCCTAGAGCACGTTATTTTGACTTTAAATCTCCAATACGTTCATATGCTTGTAGGTACACCAAGAATGGGGTTGAGCCTTCCTTGCGTTTGCAAGCCACAGGAAGATGATTACAAAGATGTATTACATGACTGTCCTCATCTGCTTTCTCTTTCCCTCTGCTGGGGCCTGTTGTAAGCTGATAATGGCCCTTCTTCTCAACCTTTAAGTCATCTGGCACATGCAAGAAAAGCCTCATTTCTGGGTGAAAACAAGGTGTGCCCCAGGCAGTGTCCTGGAAGGGGTGTTGCCTGAATACAGCCCATCTCAGCTCCCCTGCACCCAGGCGTTGCACAATGTATTTATTCACGGCACAACTATTGGGTTTTGCTTCTGACAGTTTTGCTAGGAACTTCCTTCTTGCCGTGTTGGAGAGAAAGTCCATTAATGATTTCCTATTAAATTCATTAGCTCTTAGGCTGCTGATGCTCAGGCTGCTGGAGCTGCTGCCTGCCGTGCTGGCTTGCAGGACAACTGGCTCCTCAGGGCGCCTGGGCTGAATAGCCAGAGGCTGTCACCAGTGTCCTTGAACAGCAGTGATAACTACGTGTGTGAAAGGTGGTACTCAGGTCCTACTTACTGGTAAAGCCACCTGCTTTACATTGAATACCCAGGAGCAAGTGCACTGAGAGGGAAGTGGGTGGGCTCTATGAATATGGAGTTTGTGTTCACCCTCGGTGCCTTCATCTCCTGCTTTTGCACTGCTCGCTGACATCTGCTTTCCTGTTCCTCTTCATCTGCTTATAAACATGTCAATGTCCCCAGGGCTAAGTAGCTCATTTCTCTGGTATCCTCCAGCACAGCTAAACAGGCAAGATCCCAGCAGTGCAGGGAGCCTTTGCAGTGCCTGCCCAGGAGATGGGAGAGGTAAGAACCCATTCCGCTGTGGTGGTGTTTTGCAGCAGCTTCCTACACCCAGCAGAAACCAGGGCAAGGTCACAGCATCGTAACTCGAGGGGCTGCCTGCTTCTGATATCTTCCCGAGTGGATGTGCTCTTCCCCAAGAGCTGAGGACTCCAAATGCCAGCTGATATCCAGGAGTATTTATGGAGCCTCAGCTCTTCGTACAAACAAGTGTTGTGCTTGATGCCTGAAGCAAACATGTTATACAGAATCTGGGAATAATTCCTTTTTCTTGGTTATTTGAGGCAAGACAAGTAAAACCAAAATGGCCATGTAAAACAACAATTTGTGCTAGAACTGGGGGTTTTAAAATATAAAAACCAGCAGCATTTTGTTCTGGGGCATATGGTATGTGCCTGTATAAATAGGTATCATGCTCAGCCTGGGCTCCTCCTAATCTTGTGCTGGTCTGGAGCACTATGCACTGCAGGGCTGAGCTCTTACACTGGCTTGTGTGAGAGCCAATAATTGCATCAGATCTAATTAATTACATGTTATTATATCTCTGAATCTGTATTTCTTCATTTCTGCTGGAAGGAGGCACTTGCATTTAAACAAACAGCTGCTTTGGCTAGAAGGATCAACGTTTAATTTTCAGAGAGGACATGTACAAGTTGTTTCATCCTTCTTGGTCTCATTCGTAGGTCAGAGAGAAAATTAAGGTTGCATTTTTTTGGAAGTATCTGACTTGCTAAATGCACTGGGACAGAGTGAACCCCCAAGAAGTTCAGAGGCTCTGCTTGGCCTGGGTGAGTCAGCAAAAAGTGAGATCTTTCATTCCAACCTTCACGGAGAGGCTTTCACTTCTCCTTTGGTCATGGGACTGATCCTCCTTCTGTTCTTCCTTCCACTTGCTTTGGCTGATTTTTAAAAGACAAAGCAAACTTGAAACCTTGCTATTTCCAAAAATAAAAGTTTAAAGTAATTCCTTGAAACACTTGCGAGTTTACAGCTTTACATGTCGTTATTTTTTTCCTGGTCATAACGACGTTCAACTCTCCTGTTGCTGGGTGACCTGCATGAGCCAAGAAAGCCAACCAGGCAGGGCAGGCTGGAGCCACCATGGAGCTTTCCCTGCTGCTGAGTGCCCTTCCTCTCCTGGCTGCTCTCCTTGTGCTCCCACCTGCTGCATCAAGGTGGGTGAGGATAACTGTCAGCACTGCCAGTGAAAAAAGACTTTTTTTCCCTGAATCTCAGAGTTTCAAACAGAGCTAGCAGAATTCAAAAACCTGCTTCGGTACCGGTAATTTAAGCTTGAACATATCCTTTGAATTTCTCTGCATGTTTGTCTTCTGATAAAATGGCAGAGGCCTACCAAGTAGGCATTTGGTGTGATTAAAAGGTTGTTGGAGCAGTTTTGGCAGAGGGGTTGGGGAATGCTGCTCAGGCAGTATTTGACATGCCATGCATGTCTTGCCAATGTCTTGTAGGTGATCGGGAGGAGGGAGAAGTGATAAACACCATTTGCTTTCGGTTCAATCATCTTTGCCCTTGAAGAAACACAGCCAAAAATCACCCCAACTAGGGAAATCTGGATACAAAATCAAGTAGGAGATTTTATTTCCTTTGTCAGATGAATTATTTTATCCCTTTCTCATTCAAAACAGGAAAATTTGCTTAATTATGTCCTTAAGAGCATAAAGCTGTGATAGCTCAGATACTTTTTGACAGCATATTACAGTGCACAGCCTTGCAGATTTCAGTACACTCAGGGACTGTAGACTCTAAAGAGATTTCTGATAGCCACTATGCTATTGTTTTTCACCAGATAGCTTCAACTGAGCTTTAGATGTCTCAAGAGCTTTCATTTCTTCCCTTCAAATACAAGCTGGTCAAGTCTCAGAGGTACAGACACAATAGGGATGAGCTGTCTTACTGAAGTTTTTTTGGTCACCCTTGGAATATGTTGTTATAGCTTTTTTACCATTTCAAAATTATACAAATATCCAAATCAGACCACTGTTGTTTCCATGGTCTCCACTGTTAAAAGAGGCAATGGCAAAAACCTGTCTGAACCTGCCACTGTCCCTGGAGCAATAGATATGAAGTCAGAGAGGAAACTGGAGCTCAGCCGTGCCTTATGTTCTCAGCATCCATCACCACAACAGAAAGGCTTTGAACCTTGATAAATTTTAGGGATTAATTAATTTTGCATTTCAAACCCATGGAGGATGGTATCTAACCTTCATCATATAAAATTCAATGTCCTCCCAGCTTCTGCAGCAGAAGAAATAGAGAACATTAAAAAATCACCAGCCTGATTTAGCCTGGAACATGTGGGAGAGCAACATGGAAAATGGAAGGTCACATTTAAGGTAGAACTAGCAGCAGGTGTGGAAAGAAAAAACAAATTATTGTGGCCAGAAACTCAAGAGCATAATATTTTGGTCCATTCTGCTTTGCAAACTAACCATGGTGCTGCACAGGATATACATGAACAGATGTGCTCCAAGAACCACTGATCCACAGCCAAGTCCCATTTTGGATATGGACACAAGACTCCCAGCTCAGTCCATGGGACTCAGCCATGTGTATCTGAGCATGGAGGAGGTACCCTCAGGTGCACAGGGTTAAAGCACACTTGACCCTTGGAGGGTTCCTCTCCTGTGCTCTGGTGGGCTGGACCTCACCATCTGCATCTCTTGAGTCAAGCCGCTCCCTCCGTTACTTGCCGAGGTACTGAGATGCTGACTCCAGTGTTTGCTTAAATGCCACTGCCTCCATTTTCTCTGAACTTCCAGCTGAACCTAGGTAGAAAGGTCACAAAATACTTAGTTCAGCTAGTTTATGTTGGAACTCTGCACTGCAGAGAGCAGTGTAACAGGAAAATGAGAGCAGGTTACCTTTGCCAAGGTTTGGGCTTGTTTATTTAAATCCTATTTTAAGGGGTTAAGGTAGGGTGTGTTTCTTGACACTTCTAGTGATACTGTTGTTGCAGCCACAGAACTTTATATTTAATTGCAGGTGAAACTGTTCATAGAATCTAGCTGGCCTTAGATTCTAAGGTTTGGTTTAGATTTTTCCATAATTTTAATTTTAGATATAAAACCAGGATATTTTTGTACTCTAAGGTTAGAAAAAAAAAGCAGATTTTATTTTCAAAACCATTTTTTCTGAACCCTGTTGAAAGATCAGTCAGAGTATTTCAAAACCCTCCTTCATTTCAAAGTGACTTTTTCTTAGGCACTGGTTTGCTTTTTTTCTTGTCCTTCAAATTAGCTATTAGATCTAGATCTTCTAGGTTTGTATGTTTCCCCTCACCACTACCAGCAGCAACATTTTAGATTGAAAATTCTAGCCTAGAAGCCTGGGAGTTGTCATGCAACTACAAAGGAAACAGTCCCTCTACCAAAAGTTTCACCTTATAAGAATCCTAATAAACTTGGACTGGGTATATATTTTGATAAATTCCCTTCTAAGGATTGAGTAAATAAAACAGCCATGGATGGGATGGCAGATAATGGTATTGTAAGTCAGAACCAGTTGGCTGTCAGTGTGACTGTGTGAGGGATGGTGCTCCCACCCTCAGTTCCCAGGCAGTAATAATGTTATCTGATTTATGAAAGGCTTGCAGTAGTTGAGAGGTGAAGTTTGCATCTGGCATACAATTACCTAGGCTTGCCAGGTCTAGGAGGAATTTCATGAGTGATGTTAGGTAGCTGGGAAAAAAGCCCTCAGACAAAACGTGTAATTCATTGGGGGATGTATCCCACTGATTAATGAGGCATGCTCCAGCAATAAAAAAGAATGTTATACACACAAAACTCACCTCACCGTTAAGAAAACAATAAAGTACAGCCACAACAAAGCCCTAAAAGATAAAAGAACTGTGGTCACAGGACTGCAGTTTCAGCTTTTGAATGGGGATGAGGCATCTCAAGGGAAATCACAGCTTGGCTTTGCCATTGGAAAGTCGAATCTGTTACAGTTATATGTTCTACCTCTTTTTCTTATTTTAAAGAAATAATAGCTTGTCAAATATTACCTGGAATGATCCAAGAGCCAATTCAAAAAACAGCTGAATTTCCATTGTGCCACTGCTTGCATCCTCAGGGAAAAAAGCAAAGATGATATAGTGGACCCCAAACAGAGGGATGAGGAGGAGTGTTGACTTTGCAAGTCTCCTGAGAATGAAGCAGAAGGAAAAGCTGGTGTAGAAGGAGCAAGAAATGCTCAGGTGGCCTTGAATGTCTCATAAGGAATGTAAGGGACATACTTGTATTGGTTGAAATCACTGCTCCGTTTTTCAGGGGAGCTGAGCTTCCTCATCAGGATTCTTAAAATGTTGACAAAGAGAATGAAATTAATCTGAAAAAGAAAAGACCAAAGTAAGAATGCAAAAGCAACCCACCAAACAAACCCAGTATCCACTTATGAAACTGGCAGATAGCAGAGCCACTCTGTGGGGTTTGGACCAAGCAGAAAGAATAGAGGGGTTGGGGCTGGCCTGTCTGTGTCCATGTTCCCATCCCAGTCTCTGTTCCTGCTTCTCCAGCCTACTTGGCCACCCTGGGTTTGGATGCTTTCCTTGCTGTTTGCTGCAGCTTTAGTTATGGAGATGATCAGGGCTTGTTATCCAGGCAAATCACCACAGGGTGAGGAAACCAGGAGTGTTGTTTTCGTCCCATCTGCCTGTGGGGTTCTGACAGCCTTAGCAGTCTGGCCCCACTTTGAATGCCAGCAAAGGGGCAGCACTGGAGCTCATTTGCTACCTAGGACTACAAATGCTCTTTGTTCCCTGCCAAAAACACTCCGTGTGGTTTGGGATCGTGAGGAAAAGTAGTTAAAAGTGGGGAGAGGACAGTCGACACTGGAGTCCTTCCTTTTGCATTTTCCCCCTCTCGAAGGGTGGATATCAGATAAAAATGCTGATCTGCTCAGTTTGGGTGCAGATGAGGCAATAGCTGTTTCTGCTCGTTTGGCCCTCAGGCACAGAGCGGGAGTCGCAGGGGAGGCAGAGCTGCCTGAGCGTGTCTGTCTGTCTGTCCGTCCCTGGCCGGGGGCAGTGCCTCGTACCGCATTGGGAGCGACCGGGGGCTGAGCTGCCCTTGGCTCACACAGCCTGCAGGCCTGTGCCCCTTCTGCAGCACGCAGCACCCTGCACCCTTCCCTGAGCCAGGAAACACCACTGCAGAGGTGCATCCCCTGCAACGCCCACGGTGGGCATTGGAGCAGAGCTCTGGGGGGTGGGTCTCCCTAAAAGAACCGAGTCTCCTGGAGATGGGACAGACACAGCAAGTCCCTGAGCTCTTTAAAGCTACTGGGTGGAAATGGAGCAGCTGTGGCTGCCGAGGGAGCCTGGAAGTTTGGGCAAGCTGGGGAGGGAGGAGGAAAGGAGTAGAGCTCGGAGGAGGTAGAGGTGGAGAGCATGAAGGAAAGAAATACTTCAGGGATGGTGGGGAGCAAAAGAGGTTCAGGTCTGGGTGTACTGGGATTTTTAACCCATTAGGCCAGGGAAGAGTCGTGTAGGCTGAGCAGGATTTTTACTGAGAAGAACTACAGAGGGAGGGGGAGCGTCGGGATTTCTGCCGGGAGGAATTGCCTGCAGGCAGCGCAGGAATGAGCCTGGGAGCACAAAGGTGTTTATCGGTGCTGATTTTCTGCCCTTTGAACCGCTGAAGGCTGTAAGAAATACAGAGATTAGATCTGGGTTTTTGAGATCTGGCTGTTTGTTTGGTTATGGGCTTGAGTAAAGCCTCTTTTGGGGAAAACCTGGGGAGTCATGCAGGCGCCTTCTGCCTTCAATAGTTAAACAAGGCAGGATCAGCATTCTGAGGACACTTGGAAGGCAATAGTGGGTGGGGGCCACCAAAAGATAAATTAAGATTATACTTTTTGTCTTGCAGAATGCCTGGGTCTTTTTGTCTTTTATGTATTGCTGAGTGGCTCCTAGCATGAGAGTTGTTTCATAAAGAAAAATAAATGCCATGGCCTCATTAAATTGATCCCAAATCATTTGTGTGGTCTGGTGTTTGTCTTGTGGGGATGCAGGATTGCTCACTGGTCAATGGGAGCAGAACTTAAACCCACCAGCTCTGCTGCCTGGGTTTCCAAGAAGTGTGCAAGTGTTGCAGTTCCTGTTTTGCAAACAAAATGATTCTTACTGGAAATGTGAAAACCCCAACCAGCCCTTGGGGTCTCACTTGGAGTGTCAGCAGGTTACTTAAGAGTAACCAGCAGTTCACATTTCTGGGCTAGGGTTTCCAACATAATTGCAGCATGGTCTGACCCAGAGCATCTTCATCAGGCAGAACAACTATGCCGAGCAGAAGTTCCAGCCTCCTGGTACTTAAGGCTCTGAAGGAGAGTACCAGAAAATGCTCAAAACACAGGTGCTGAGTATTATACACACCAAACTGCTCTTGTCATCACTACTGCCTTGCACTGGGCAGGCTCACACTGAGTTTCAATGCCTGTGCCTTAATTCACTGAGCAGTTCCTCGGTGCTGTCCACTAATTTGTGGTGTGTGCAGCCTGTGAGCTGTTTTTATTCCTGAAAACAAAAGCCAGTGGTCATGTAAGGCAAGTTGGTTTTGGCTTTGCTGAGAGAGGCATTGACCAGCAGACACAAAAGTAATTGTACTGAAATGTACAGCCACTCGTTTTTTCTCCAGAGCTTTCCTTGAAACAGTCCAAAACAAGCTTCCACAGAACAGCCAAGTTCATGTGAAATCAACAGGATGTGGAAACCTGATCTTCTTCAGGCTCCTGCTTCTTGGGAGGACATTCTGGCTTTCCTTGTGAATTTAGCTTTGGGGCATTAGTTACTGACTAAGTCCTGCTGAGCAGAAGTTGCTTAAGCAGTAACTCATGGGTCACACCAGTTCAGACACATGCCTAAGATCAGTTCATTAACACACTTCTAAAGCATGTTGAGTAGATGAGCTCTGACTTCACAGTATTTGAAAATACAGCTTGAATTTGCTCGTCCCAGAAAAGACTTACAAAAATAGACAAAACTATGGGGCCTCTAATGATCCACCAGGTATTGGCATCAGTGTTAATGTCCCAACACCTGTAAAAATAGAAGAGAACGTGCAGTTAGTTATCAAAACATTGGTATATTTTCAAACAAGTTTAGTCTGTTTTACACCTTAGACAGGCCCCTATTTTCTTTTCTACGAAACTAATTTCCTGTTCTCACTGACTGGTACAATGTGTCTGACAGAAAACAGCCCACTTGCACTGGACAGAGATAGGTCCTTCCCTTAAAGTACAAACACTTCAAAATTTTGAAAGGGAGAAAAGAAAGAAACAAAGGTTCACTGTTCAGAAAGTTAAAAACAGAAACTGAAAACATTGTGGTGTGAATTCATACCTGAAGGCTACCACCTACCCTTGAAAATGCTCAAATGGAATCAGAAGCTTTTTCTCGTGTTGCTCAGCTGCACCTCTACTCACACCCACACTAGGATCCAGGCTCCCACACAGCAGGATGTTGATTGATTTACTTGTTCCCAGCAATTAGAAATGAGCAGAACCCCATGGAACAGCCTGCACAGGGGCTGCATGCTCCCCCTGGCATGCCAGCTTCCCCCACTCCATACCACTTACCCAATGTTTTCATGGAGTTGCCTAGCAGTCGCCCATGCAGCCACAAACACCATTGGGGCACCTGAAATGGGAAAAACCAGTTACTGCTTCACAAATCCATCCCAAAGGCAGAAAAAACCCAGTTATTGTCACTGAAGGGAGAGCCAGTACCCCATCCGAGGGCGATGAACCACCAGAGGAACTTCCTTTCCGAGAAGAAAGAAATCACCAGGAGAGTGTGGAGGTACAGTCCTTCCACGAGGAGCCAGCTGTAGTTAGACATGATGCAGTACTGAAAGAAGACCATGGTGAGCTTACAGCCAGCCTGAGGAAAGAGAGGGTAATTAGCTCCTGCCTGGGTTTGCGCCTACCTTCTAACAGAGAGAGCGAGCTGTAAATTAATCTTGGCAAATAGAGATTTTATAGCAATTAGGGGACTAAATGAGTGTCCCCGAGACAGGGCTTCACATGACAAGAAAGCAGAGCTGGCACTCCTAAATGCATTAATCAACTGCCTCACTAGAAGAACCAAATGTGTCATGAATACTTGGATTCAGGTTACTGTCTCAGGGGAATTTCACTCTTACTACCTTCTTAGTACCAGTAACACTAATATCACCTTAGAGAAGCATGTGAATGTATTGTCAATCCTTTTTTTCCCGAGAAAAGCAATTGATAAAGACAAACTAAAATGTTCTCAAAATGTTATTTTTCTGCAACAAAATCCAGCAAAACCACGGGATTAAAAAACAAAACAAAACAAGCCTATTTTTTCTCCTCTCTCTAATTCTTATCTTTCATTTTAAAGCATTGACGATCATCTCCAGTGTTGCTCACCCCTTCTCACACCCAAATTTTCAAAATAGTTTGTTGTCAATAAAAAGAAAAAGGCAAAAACATTTCGAAATTTGGGAGGTCCCAGACTCTGAGTGCAAGCCCTTATTTTACTATCAGGTCTCACCCTGCAGTGTAAGTCAGCAATATTTAATGTGTTCTCAGAGAAGGGGCAGAGCATATATAACCCCCCATGATGAATATAAAGCTGGGATGGAGATTTCCTGCCCTGTACACTAAATCCTGCTAGGATCCTGCTGGGAAATTGAGAGGTGGAGCAAGCTGGTTACCGTGTATGCCCCACAGTAATTTGTGTCTTCAGAGGAAAACAAGACAGCATCCTTGATGAAGTTGGATGAGGCTCGCAAAATGAATGATGTGAAGAGATGCATGTGGATGTAGTTCCTTGTGCAGCGAAGTCTTCTGCAAAAGAAAAAGAGAGATCCAGTGAAGTGACATTCCCGACCAATGTAAGGAGCCTGTGGGTGTAAACAGCAGGTTTCAATCCTTAGTAGTGATAAACAGACAAATAAACAGACAGATAAACAAACAACAATCAGTGTTTTTCTGTCTGTGAAAGGAAGACTAACGCATCTCCCAAGAGGGATATCCTAGAGAAGACCTTAAAAAGCTACAGTCATATCTGCTCATCTCAGGTACTAAAACAAGCTGAACGTACCAGAAAAGTTGTGATTTCATGCCAATATGCTTGTTCTAGCATCCCTCCCTCCCTCCCTCCCTCCCTCCCTCCTTTCTGTAGTAGCATGAACCCAAGGTGTTTATTCATACCTGGATGAATTTATTTATTCTACCAGCACATTGCACTTGTGCCTGCAGTGTTTTCTCTATTTGTGCCTGCAGTGTTTTCTATATTAAATCTCCACATAGTCTGTGTCCAGAGGCCATGCAGCCTGAATATAAATCTGCAAAGTAGTTGGGTTTCCTTTTGCCCAGAGGTGCCGCCCTGACATTTACAGTAAGGGAAATTAGTTTCACTGAATAAGCAGCGCAGTACAAATTCCAGGTTACAGGGATGAGTGAAGATAAGCTGAATGTCAGATTACTAATAGAAACCTGAAACACCTTGCCAGAAGTTGGTGCAGTGGCACTTAGAACAAAGTTTTTGCCACAGTCTCAAGTGGGGAAAAGAGCAGCAGGGTGAAAGACACTATGCCCAAGGGACACTGAAATCATGGGAAGACCTCAGCAGGGAGTTGGTGCAAATGCCATTTGCAACATGCATCCAGCTATGATTCAGAAAGAAAAGGAGAGCACAATATAATGAGCAGCCCTGACATTTTCTAGGAGACAAGATTCAGAGTTAAATTTTGTCACTGATTTTTGTGAAGGTTTTCAGATATACTTCAATTTCTAGTTTGCCCAGGAAGTCAATAGAAGGATTTATGTCAGCTGAGATGACCAGAAGTCCTGGCAAACACAAACCAGAGATGCTTCTCCTTACCTAAAGGAGGCCAGGACCACCAAGGCAATCATCAGTGTCACAAGGGAGGTGCAGTATCCAACGGTGTACATGGTCTTCAGGGTCATGAAATAGGAACGCTGCAGGGGAGCATATAATCACATCTTTACCTTGCCTGCCTGGTAGAGATCAGCCCACAACAAAAGAAAGATCCCTCTTCCTATTTAATGAACAAATTTTCTTGTAAAATCAGCTACTGAAATTTCACCCTGAGCAACCACTTCCAATCATTTGCAGGAAGTATTCATGCTGAAAACCACCAATAGCAATAGCCCTGCCTGGGTTAAATCACAACATCAATCAGTCTCTCCTAAAAGTGTTTCTCCCCAGGATCCCAGAGCAGCAGATCTGTGGTCATGGACACTCAGACTCACTCTGGCCTCGTTGGTTGTGTCGTTGACATTGTAGCCACAAGCAATGTCAGGTCTCGGGTACGGCTCTGACCAGCCCTCACTTGTACAGTTTCGGTACACAAAACCTGTGTGGTAACAATAAAAAAAGACAGAATGGGATATGACCATTTCCATTTTTGTATCTTTGTTGTCCTCGGGGTTCAGTCACCATGTAGGGTTGCTCCAGGAGCCAGGAGAGTATGTTACCCCGGGCAGTGCACTCTGCATAGCTGGAGGCGAAATGCAGCTGAGCTATTCTGTTGATACTTGCCCAGTGTACTTGTGTGGGTCGTAATATTGTTTGCCCACTCAGGGGTGACTGTGATGGATGTGTTTTTATTAATTGCAACATAAATAACACTGCTCAGTACATCTGGTGTTTCTTGGCCCCTATTCCAAGATCAGCAAACACATGACCTGTTCAATCACAGATTCAAACTCCATGAAAACCTATACTCTGCTGAATGTTCCCACCTCCTTACTGTGGTTTGTCGTGCTCCAAATAGAACACAAAACTGTAGATATTCACAGATTTTCAGTAAGATTTAAATGAATACTAGAAGTCTTTTCCCCACACTGGGCATTATTTTACACTGTTGATTTCCTTGCTTACTTGCAAGTTAAAGGTTAGGAAGAAATTCCCCTCACTTAAGCTCAACTTCTGGAAAGCTGAGTACTTGGGTCCAACTGTGTCCCTTGTGGCTGTCTTCAGAGAAAAATAGGCATTTGCAGAATTCAACTCATTTTTCTAGTAAAATTTCTCATTTTTCTCATTGGTCTAATATCCACAGAGGGCAGTTTGTCCGACCCTCTTCTGCTGGGATGTCTGACTTTTAGACTCCTAATGCTGAGTGAGATGAATGCCCAGCAAGCTGCACATGTCTGAATAGGATAGTTTTGAACTTTTCCATATTAACGTTTGGCCCTAAAGAGGAAGTGGCAGGTCTTGCTCAGCACCACTTATAATGTCACTGGAAGAAAGTGGCCCTAGTAGGTGTACATGTTACATGCTGAAGAGAAACTTTTACAAAAAAGTAAAACCACTGCCCACTGTCCTGATCATATTGATCTGTCTGTTAAGGATCATACTTTGGAAGCATGGAGTGAAATCCTGGCTTTGTTGTAGTGATGGCAATGCTAGCAGGTATTTAAAGGGGACATGAAGCCAGCAATCCTTCTTAGTACAAGCCTTACCAGAGGGCACCATAAAAGTCTGTTTTTCTCCCACACATTTAGCCATGAGGACTTTAGGGTGTCTGGCTCTTTCAAAACATCCCTTCAGTGCTGAGGGAACTGAGAGAGATGCATATGCAGCCGTGTTTGGCAGTGGTTTATACTCTTTGGCATCCTGCTGGAATTGTCAGGACAGTCAAGGCTCCTGCTGTCTCTGGGCTAACGCTGGAGACCTGACACCATGTCTGCACTTGATTTGAACTCACCTCTGTAAACCTGCAAGGCACAGCAAACATACTTAGAAAACTGAGTGCGAAGAGCTCTGAGTGTGTCCTCATCAGACTATTATTCTGATGCTTTTTTGAACATCTTGTTCCATCTTAGCATCTTTGAATACAGGCTTGTTTTATAAGACAGATTTTCTATGTTTTGCTGCAGTGCAGCAACAACAGGAAAGAAACAGCTCTCCCAAAAGGTTCTCCCCAGCCTGTCTTGGCACCCAGCAAGGAGGTGGTGTGGTGGCAGATTCTCTACTTTAGCATGAACTATTAAGACACACTTATCTAACTTGGAGCAAAGCACTGTGCTTGTAAACATGCCTGTGACTGTTTTGTGCTCGAGGCTGTCAAAGCAGATCAGACAAGAAGAGGTGAAGTTCTGTGTTGGTGTGCACATTCTATTGCATTACATGGAAAGCACAGGAGATAATGCCAGGTACATCATATGGATGGACACAAGGAAAATTTTAGCAATGTTCCTTCATTATGGGTGACACACACACTGGGGAAACTGCAGCAGAGCAGACTAGGAGTCTGCAGTCTGTCTAAGGATTTGGTTTGGTGTTTACTGGTACTTTGGAATTGCCTAGGCAAGAAGGAACTCTATCTAAAGGGACAGCTGTGGAACTGGGGCCGTCTGGTGTGGTCTTTGCCTCTGAATCCTCAGGATTCTCACACCTTCCTTCATTCCTTGCCTGAGACATCATGGTCAGTTCTGTTACTTGGTTCCGGATAATTTTGTTTCTTTGGTCTGCTATGTAGAAAAGGACCAGACAGTCTGGGCTGCAAATGCAAGTCTAGATGTGAGCACAGAAACCAAGATTTGGGCAGAGCTCAGAGCCATCCACATGGCTTAACATATGGGCCTTTGGTATTTGTGGCTGCCCATCTGCTTTGTAAGTGGTGAGGAGAGAAAACCTTTGCTTTTCTTTTGAAGCAAGCAGATCTTTGTTTTTCTTTTTCAAAATTGTTTCAAATGAGGAAATGACTGTAGCAGTAAATAGAGAAGTCACAAGCCAACCACAGTATAAAATCAAAGAAGAAAGTGGCCATGAGAATGAGGTAAAACTATTGCTGACTTTGACCCAAAATGCCAGATGCAGAGGCTGAAATAAGATGCTAATGATGATGGACCAGATCATGGGGTTCTGTTTTGAATACTGTCACTCTGACAATTGTTCATCAGCTTCTTGATAAGGAGGGCAACTAAAGTTTAAGCTGACTACCCCGAAGATAAGGCAGTGAACATCTGAGATGTAATTATGACCTTTGGATGTACAAATTCCTGCTTTCTTCCCCTGTGAGAAGGCCAGAGGCAGGGAGCAGTTCCCTCTAGTGGCTGTACCAGCAGGAATTTCAGTTACTGCGTTTAAGGGCCAGGATCACTAAAGATGTGGATGCCAGATGGATGGTTTCTTCAGCGATCTATGCCTTTGTGTAGCTTATCCTTTGGCTTTAAACCAGCTTAAAGGGCTCAAAGGGCAGATAATGTTCTTGTGTACTGAAAGTAGCAAGTTAGTATTTTAATCTGAGTGGCTCATGTCTGATTTCATTTAAAGAGCACTAAGTGCTTCTCCTCTGAGTTATGTAATCTTTATTAGACAATCTAATACTTTGTCTCCTGTTCCTCCCTTCATAAAATGAATATATCTGCTTTTCTGTAAGTACTGGACCTCATTTATCTGTGCCCTATAACTGAAGAATGCAAAACCTTCTTCTCATTTGAATCCTCAACTCCCTAAAGAGAAATGTAAACACATTTCTTAGGCATTACTGAAAAGCAGAAATGAACAGAAAGTGGGCTTACTTAATACCTCATGATTACTGTAGCCTACTGGGAGTAAATTTCACTTCATTTCTATCTTAGATATCCCAGAAAAAAGGACAAAAAGCTTGAGCTTGAGCTCACCTCTGTTCGACTGAATTGTTTGGTGAGCCATGAAACCTGAATTTCCATGTGCCACTTGTATGGATCCTGTCACAGGCAAGAGAGAAATCCCCAGTGCAGATTTCCTCTTAATGAAGGCAAAAAAGGGGATCTTTTCTGCCTGCCTAGCTGGATGTTTTGCCAAAACTTGTGTGAACCTAATGCTGTGTGAGATTTTGTCCCCATCAAGCTCCTTTGGGAGCAGCCACTGGCTCTAGGAAGTATTAAAAGGGAAAGACAGAAATAAACACAGAACCTGAATGGAGAAAACCCTTTTCTTTAAGAAACCATGCTAAAAACCTGCTTTTCAGGATAGCATTTAATTCCTGCACTTTTCCCCATCTGGCCAGAAAAAACAAACACTTAAAAGATCTTGCTACTTTAATTCCCAACTTTTTCATATTTAGCTTAGTGTTGAAACAGCTGCTAAGTAACTATTGTTCTTTTAAAGAAAATTTCATTTCAAATTCAGACCTGATGGTGGTGTGTTTGTAAATAAATAAAAATAAAAGTGTTTGATAAATAAGTGTTTAATAAAAAACACCTGGGCAAGAAAAAACAACATTTTAACATTACCTTTTTTCCCAGTCAGCATCTGGAAGAATTCAGGGCAGTGAGCATTGACAGTCTGTCCCACAGTGGCTGAAGGCCAGCAGTTCATGTTATCCCACATTCCAGCACATCTGCCTGGGGGGGTAACAAGGAAATGCATCTTGTATTATACAAGCATCTTCCAGTGACATAACACTATGAAACTTCTTCCAACAATGAAGCACTGGGAGACATCTCCAAGAAGCACAACATCTCCCATGGACCAAGGCAGCTGCAGGAACAAAGATGCTCGGGGCTCTGAAAAGCAAGCTGGATGAGACAGAGCAAGTCCTGCTGAGACCTGGATAGGACAGAGCAGGTCCTGTTTGCTTCAAACCAGCCCCAGCAAGCTCCCAGACCTGTCCCATTCTTGTCATTGATCCCACTGGTCTCTACTAGACACACAAATAGCAATTAGAGTAATTCTGAACTTCACATCAGGCCTTTTGCTCCCTGTTTGCTGGCAACTACTGAATGGCCCTGGAAAGATGAAGGAAATCAGATGGGAATTTTTAAAGTTACTTTCAGTCTTTCTAAGACTTCCACTTTGAGTCTTCCTAATGTTTTCCATACATAATATTTTTGCAAATAAGAAAAATGCACCTAGATGACCCTGCTTGAGCAGGGAGGTGGGACCAGATGATCCATTGGTCCCTTCCAGCCTCACCCATTCTGTGATTCTGTGACTAAGAGTTTAAACAGCTTCAGGATGATACTTAAACCACAGATCACTTAAATCACAGACTATTCTGAGTTGCAAGAGACCCACGAAGAGAGTGCAACTCATTAGTGAATGGCCCACAACCCAGACATTATTAGCACTATGCTCTAACCAGCTGGGCTAATTTCATCATACTGGGGAAAGGATAGAAAGGAACAGCATCAATGTCTTCCTTTTATCAACATAAATAAATTTTATCACCATAAATTCTCTCAGTATGCTCTGGCTGTGGTGAAGTGAACAATGCCAACAGACCACTCACTGAGCTTGGCTGCCCAGACTCACCCCAACTCACCCCATTTCACTCAGTTAGGTGCAAGGGCTGTTTATTTTAAGGATGGGCTTGTCATGATCCCCTCTCACAGTGAGGGAGGGAGATTTTCCAGCTGCATCCTCAGCTTGACTGTATTGCATTCTGGCAGGGCTGGTAGAAATGCATCAGGAGCTCATCTGGTGGCCAATGAAGCAGACTATGATGGTGATCTCTACTTAGACATCTTGCTTAGGTGCTGGATGCTGGCATGGATTAATTTTGGCCTGAGGTACAGAGTGTTAGTGGGGAAGACCTACATTTGATGCTCTTTGTACCAAGGAGTACGATGCAATCCTACCATTTCTTACTTTGCTCTTCTCCAGATAGAGATTTAAATCATTCAGACTCATTCCCCTTTGCCTCCACTCCCTGTCAATGGTTTTAGCACAGCCTTCTTTGAGACTTCTGCAACATAGCAGGGGAAAAAAGGCCACTGGGGCATGTCAGGACTATCCTGTGCCTGCTGTATCTGAACATGTGGGGAGGAAGTGCTGACCAAGCACTCTCCTCAAACACTTCATGCTTTATAAGGCCAACCTCCATTAGCCTGACAAAAATATTTACATTTCTAGAAATGTATTGATTTCCTCCTGTGCAACAGTCCTAGTGCCTGAAAATACAGAGCTGTTCACAGCCAGGGAGGCACCTCAGCCCTGGTGTCCTCCCTGTGCCAATGTTTATAAGTCTTGGAAAGGATTTACTTCAAAGCAGAAGTTTAAACGCAAGCAAAACTTCACCTTGGTGAAGTGATATTTATAACTTAATGTGCTGCATTTTTTGGTTTATTGAACCTTCATGCCAACATCACAGGCATAAACCCCCCAAATCAGACCCAGTGCACAGAAACACCTGGCAAAATTATGATGTTGGGTGGTTTCCATCCAGGAAGAGAAAACAAAAACCAGCTGAGCTATTCCTCCTGCAGGTGGGCTTCTTGCCACTCCTCATGGATGAAAGCTGGTGTCTCCCACCCCCAGCTAGATAAAGAGCCTCGGGGTGGATACAAAGCACAGCAACATCTCCCTCACATAGCCCTGTTCTCTTTGGGATCCCCCTCAAGCAGCACTCAGAGCATTCTCCCAGCAGCAATACACGGTGTCACCATGATCAGGGGTTACAGGTCTCCAGTGGCTTCCCTGCCCTGCTCCTGCCTCCCAAGAGAATTTTCCTGTCTTCACTCATGCACAAAAAAGGGCGTAACTGTGACTTGGGTTATGTTACTATTACAGTGCTCCCTTTCCCAAGCTAATGTTATCATAAGAGCAGAGTCCCTTTTCCTTTTCACTGCAGGGGGATAAGAAGCACTCACTGCTCAGGTACTTTGTGTCTGATTCCCCAGCAATTAATTCCTTTGTTTGTGCCATCTCCACAGAGATGTGAGCACTGCAGCAGAGATGGCGTGGTGGGAGCTTGTCCCCTGCTTTGTCTCTTTTCCTGCCTGTGCCAGCCAAAGCTTCTGAGGCAGGTGCAGGAAGGACAAGGTGTGGAAGGTGCCCAACACCCTGCCACCTTTATTGCTCCCTGCATGACCCACCAAGGATATGCACTGAATTCATCAGCTTTGTTTCTCTCTTCTTCAAACTGAAATCCTTATATGGGATTTTCTCCACATGGATTTGAGGCATGCAGATACCTCAAAGACTGGAGGTATTTTCAGGTGTGTTATTTCCCAGAATAGAAGCATTACTCCCTAATTTACCAAGTTAACAAACGCCTCTTAGAGTTCGGTAGAATTTTAGGTAGAATTATCCCATATAAAAATTCCAGTAAAAAATGGCATTAGGCGAATTTTAACACGTGGATCCAGTTTAAAATTGGATTAAGTCTCTGCTGAGAAGCTACTATTTGACTGAGATTAAACAAGACTGTCTGTAAAATGGTACTGCCTGCTAATGCTAGTGCAGGTCCACACCTGCATGGTCCTGTGGAGTTTTGTCTGCATCTGCTGTGGAGCTCTGGTGGCTAGGAAACACAGAGCTGAACATTAGAGCCATATCACAGGATCAAAGCAGAAAAATAAATAGGCTGACAAACCACCCTTCTCTTCGCTGAAGGAAACAAACAATACTGATTTATTAGTATCATCAAACTTCTTACATGCAATGAGACAGATCTGCCTTGTGGAGTACCTGGAAGCCTGCCATAAGGTATCCTATCACTGCTACAGGGCTGTAATGCCCTGAAGCTGTGCTCACACCCTTCAGTCTGCAAGGGACAGGGATAAAACAGTGACAGAGAAAAATGCAAGACATCCTAAAAAACCAGGCAATAGATCTTCCAAGTTCTGCCCTTGGGCTAGGTCATAGTGAGACTGTTCTGTGTCTCTCCAACACTCTTTGTTAGAGAGGAAGGCTTTGAAACTAAGAAAACACCTTAGCTCTAGTTCCACATGGTATCCTATCTGTGGCCAGGATAGCCTGCACACAGCACATCTCATGGGATCTCCTTCCCTTTTCATGCTGCTGAGAACCTTGCCCATGTTACTGTCCATAAAGGTCACCCAGAATCAGTTAAGTCTGCAAGATGCTTATTTTAAGGATGAGTGAGTGACACAGCCCCATCCTTAGTGGTGATGGCTGGTCACACACAGAAAATAGTCACATGTGTTGCCTACACCCAATGTTCTCTCCAAGATGCTGACCTAGTAGCTGCCTGGGGGAACTAACATGCAGTACACAGGCAAAGTTTAATACTCTCTTGCACATGACCCCAGTAGCTCAGCTGTGAAAGCAAAGCTGTCTACATGATGAGGGCTCAGTGCTACAACTTTCCCAGGCCAAAAAAACTCCTTTATATGATGATAAATACTTGCTGAAATTCAAGAACTCTATTAGGTGACAGTAACTTGGAACACGGATGAAGCAACAAGGACCATCAAACCATGTGATTTCAATGTTGGCTGCTGGTCTTCATTGCTTTTTAAGGTAAATATAGTTAAGTAAATTTATACTTGCTGCGGTGACTTTTTAAATTATCCTTGTCCAAGAAGAGATGATTGCAATTTGGAAGATTTTGTTGCTGGTGTGTTCCCTAGTTGTGAGGATTGCAGTCAAGCAACTGGGTTAGAAGGTTCCCACAACTCTTCCTGTCACAGTAAGGTCAAAATCCTGCTCTCAAAGCCTTGTAACAGATCTTACCTGTTTTTCTGCTCCTAAAGGAGTGATGTATACTAAGTGCATACCTCCTGTGGGAAGGGTTGCTGGGGTATCTGAGTTTGAGGCACCCAGCTCATGTGAGAGCAGCTTTTGCCATGTGCATTTATTCAGCCTTTACCTGAGCTTGGGAGCAGATAATTTTCAGTCGTTCGGTTCCTTTCCTCCAGGGAAAGAGTCTCCACACACTTTTCTTCCTCCCTTTTCAGGACACTCAGAAGGTCACAGATGGGTGGAATAGCTTTGATCTACAAATTTTAAAAGCAGTGGAATCACTTTTCCTCTTAAAACTTATAAAATCTCAACAGAATCTACCCTTTTAATGCTCATATTCCCATGCAAATCTATCACTTGATTGTGGGGAATATTTCCTTGAAATACAGATAATTTTCCCAATTAAGTCTGCATTTTTATAGTAGCAGCAGGCAAGCACAGACTGAGTTTATGTCTTTTGCCTTTTGCTGACATTACTGACATTGAGAAAAATGTGTTATTCTGCTACATTAAGTACACGAACAGGATGCTCTTCCAAAAGACTGCAGAAACATCCAGGACACTGCTGGAGTCTCCTAGAGTAAGAGAGAATTAATCACTCACCCATGGCAGTGTTAAACCATACACCTGGCAGGTCATTTTCCTGGGCACAAGTGATACAAATATGCCCACTGGTTGCGGACCACCCAAGCCTGCTTCACTGCTACCATCTGGTAGCTGCAGGAACCCACCTGAAAGGAGAATCTCACCCAGATTTTTGTGAGAACCTAGCTGGTAACTTGTCCTAAGGTCATTTTCTCATCTTCCCATCCGCCTTTCTCATAAAACCATGTGGAAATGTTAGTGTTCACTCAATGCTTATGTAGTAATTAAATGTGTGTTTATGTTTTATGCAGCTGGACCAAAATGAATGAAAAAACCAAACAGATACAGACCATTAAAATAACAAGTATTGAAAATCATTGCAAAATTATTTGCAGGACAAGGTCTTAATAGTTATGTCATTCAGAAAAAAAGTACTTTTACCCTTTCTGTTATTTTACCAGTGTCTATTCTTTTTGACACAATAAACCTGAATATAAGTGGATGCCCATTGTAATGAATTAGATAACTTCTCTCTAATGGATAAACCCAAAATCTCTATAAATTCTCACTACAGAACTTTTATGTACATATATATAAATGCATATATACGTATACACATAATGAAGAGATTAAAAGCAAGTCATCAGGCTCTATTAGTTGAAAAGTATCAGATAGAATTTGTTTATGTTCTTTATTCAAGAAAGTTAACCCAGCAACATCACATTACTGCTCAACCTAATAAATCTTGTAGCATTGTTGATCACTTTCAGATTAGATTTGGGAGAAAAAACAATCCCTGAAAAGCTTGTAATGAGAACTATTACTTTTCTACAATTAAGTTTTAGCATACCAGACGTTAGAGACCATATTCCCATTATTTTGGCTGGAAATTTTTTGAGTATTGTATTTCTGAACAGAGTTTGATCTTTTCATCAGTGTATCATACCTCATCTAATTGATCTGGTGTGTTTAACTTCAGTACCTTTCTCCCTTGTCTTTGTGTATCATGGAATAAATGAACTAGAAGCCACCTGGTTTTGCACAATGTAATGAATTTTCTGGAATCACACATGCAAAGACTTTATATGAAAGAAACTCTCTTCTGATGGCAGGATTTGAATGCTGAGCATTTGAAGCGGCCAACATAACCATTCTGGTTTGCATGTAGGTTGTTAAGATGATACTGAACATATGTGAAAATAAATGCTAGGAATCATGTTAACAATGATCTCAGGACCAGGGGAATACTCCATCTTAAAAACAGCCTCTACATTGTGTGGGCACTGTTTTCCTTTAAGAAATGTGGGTCCTTAAAAAGTTTCTGTTTTAGAAAGATTTAAATTCTGTGTTATTTCTTTATGGCTAGAGTGAGGCCACACACTTTTAGCACACCCAGTTGTGAAGATCACCCTGATGATCTGATACAGCATTACTTTCTTACGCTAAATGTGTTGTTCAAGCAGGAATGTAGCATAGGTAGTGCCTTACAATTACCCCACAAAGTGATGTCCATCCTATTCTTCTAATCAGCTGGATACCATTTCCTGGTAATAGATGTGCAACTAACAGGATTTTAAGCGCAGGGAAAGCAGAGAGCTTCCAGGAGTGGGTTTAAAGACCTTGTTTTCCACCAGCACCGTCCCTGAGGCAGTCTGTGCCAACACTGGCATCCGAGGGGGCAGGCTGGGTGTGAGCTCTCGGATGTTTGCAGAGTGATGTGAAATCTGCTTCCCATGCTGTGGCCGGATAACCCCACTCTGCTACCAGCTGTGCTCAGTCTCACTGGTGTTTACCATGCACAAGTGGGAGCAAACATCCTGCCCCTGCTGCTTGAGAACCAGCAGGAAAAGGGGCTCCTCTACGTGCAGTTTCTATGTCTCTTCCTAAACATTTCCCTGAAACAGTTTTGTTTTTCCTTGACACTTCACCAGCTACTAAAAAGATAATTAACTCTATCCCAATTGAAACCAGGACAAAGACATCCTCATATTTTGGTTAAAGATGAGATACCAAACCCATTCCAAACAGATAAAACTGTGATAAATAGATTTCCAGAACAGGCAGAAAGCTGCAGTATTGATAGCAACAGCCAACACAGTTCTTAAACTGTGAAATAAATGGATCTAAACATTATTCAGAATTCACAGTCATTTAATTTTAAAATAAGTGGATTTAGTGAAATGAGAGGATTTAAGGAGCAAAAGATCAACATCAAAATAGGTATTTTGAAAGATCAGAAGAACGAATAGAAGGAGGTGCTCTTGGGGACACCCTTAGCAGTGACATCTATTTACAGAGTCCTTTAGGTAGTACTAAGAATAAGAAACCAAAATTGCAAGAAAACCACCACAGTCACAGTTTTTATTGCAGAAGATGATCAAAAGGAAAAAGGGTTTGAAGATTGCATTCACTCTGCAATTAAAATGTCTAGGCAGAGCTCAGGTTTTCTCACAGTTGGAACCAAATCCCCTGCTGGGACAAATGAATTGATTTTTCCATTCGTTGCAATGAAACAGTGATTTGATCCTTTCCCAACTTCTCAGACCCAAGCTAGACATTTCACCCCTTGTTTTATATGCATTCGAAATCTGAATAACCTGAGCTGCACCTGGAGATCACAGCCCAGGTTCCACTCTCTTTTCTGACTGATCCAAGCACCTGGAGCTCAGCAGTGACAATCTGCCACATAAATCTCAGTAAAGTGATAAAGCTAAAAAGAAAGAAACCAAACTTTGTGGTATAAACATAGCTTCACATTCCTTCAATCTGAGTCCAGTCTGAATGCTAGACATGGGCATTGCCCCTTAAGGGATTGATTGCTGGTGTAAATCAGTAAAGCTTCTCTGAATGGAGTCATCTTTTCTCCATCATCACAGCACCTGTGTGTTTGTCAAAGTGGGTTAGTAACACTTCTGTCTTTATAAAGGTGGGGATACTGAGGCATCCAGCGCCTAGTCATCGGCCACTGTTGTTTAGTGCACGAAGCAGCAGAAGCAAGAATAAAATTTTAAAATCCCAGGATCTACACAGTCTTTTTAAACAGAGACACCACAACTTCATGGAATAGAGGTGCTCAGAATTACTCAGATAACATGTGATTCTATGCAAACAGGAATAAATAGATCTGAGCACCTACCGGGACAGTTGAAATCCAGAAGATCACCCAGATGGTCCACATAGTCAATCACAGTCTGTTTTCTTCATTCCTCATGCATCAGAGGTCAGCAGGCTGTTTGTATGTTCTCCAGCGTGGTTCCTAGCTCTTTTCACTTCATCCTTTTCCCTCCTTGCTTTTTTCCCTTCCCAGCTTTGACCATCCTTAGCCAATGTTTCTCTCTAGCTGCTGAGCTCTAGAGAGCATCAGCAGTGACAGGACCCCCCCTCCCGTCCACCCTGCAAGCTCTCCTCCTCCTCTGCAGAAGCGCCCTGTCCCAAGAATTACAGCACCTCTCTTGAGCATGTTCCTACTGCTGTCTGCCTCCCTTCCTGGCTATTATTCACTGTTATCGATGGGTGTCGCTAGGGAATGATCATTCCTCATGCTCCCACGATAAGGGACCAAGCAGGACTCCCCTGTAAGATGTCAGCCTCACAACGGCAGGGGCAATCAATCAAGGGGAAGTACAGCCCTGGATCTGCTGAGAAGCCGAGTTGGAGGAATCTGACTCAGGCTGCCTGCACTGCTTCTGCTCTCGACAGCTCTGCACATGCTTCCCACAGGGAGCATACATCCCTGAGAGCCAGAAATCAGGAAGTTGGCAAATCCTGCTGCAGATGAGCCAGCTGCCTGCATGTCCCACCAAGCCCAGCTGAGCACAGCTGCCAGAGCCGAAGACAACTTCTCGTCTGGGATAAACAGGGAATCTGCTCTTCCCGTCCAAAGAGGACTCCAAATACTCCCTAGATTTCATCCTCTTGTCCAGCATCTGAAGAAACAGCCAGTCTGCATTTCATCCCAATGCTATAGGCTGCAAGGTGTCATTGCATTTGGATCCACTGGTTCCTCGTTGTTGGGATGTAGATTCCAGACATCCAGGGTTTCCCAAAGACAGTTCCTTGGCAGTCCCCTCACCTGTCAGCAGAGCATTCTTTGTTGTTCCTCCTCCTTTTTGTTCCTGTGGCAAAACTATTGTAAAGGGGCTGTGTGCTTAGCTGGGTATGAGCTCCCAGCTGCCAAGGCAGGTGCTCCAAACCCTTGCTTATCACATTCACTTCTAGAAAAATACTGATAACTGCTTCAAAAAAGGGCCAAAGTTTCCACTGTGTACCAGGGCTCTTTCTCAAAGCACGACAGTCCTTAGCTTGTCCCAAAACATCTTTGACCACCTATTCCAATTTACCATCACTAGACAAGTCAAATTTAATGAAGGGCTGCCCAGAACACAGATGTGCTCCAGGTTTACCAGTAAAGTCAATGACTGGGAAAAATACATGGCTAATTGCCTGTGCACTGAAAATCCTGCCATTGGATGAAACAAGTCATCCACTGAGCAGCACAATTAAGGAATTTGGGTTTCCTGGCAAGTGCTGCCCTTTCCATGCCCGTCCTGACTCCAGCTCATCTCTATATGTGAATCACGAAGATTGCTGAGTTGCAATGCTCCCTCTTTCCCTACACATCACCCTCATATCTCCCCACAGTCCCAGAGCAGCATTCAGGCAAGCGGCAGTATTTGTTTAACCCCACACTAGCTTTGTTCTGCTCATCCACCACACTCACACAGCATCCTTTTCCCTCAAAATGGCAAATGCTTCAGTCTTCCCTGCCCCAGTCCACACTAAACTTGTAGGGATTTTAATTTCTTGAAGATATCTGCTTCCCCACTGAGTTTGGTAAAAATATCAAAGGGTTAAACAAACTGTTGAAAGGAGGTCTGAGAGGCAGCCAGAAAATGTCACTGTAGTAGTCTGAAGAAGCCACACTGACAATGTTGCATCATCTCGGTGGGGAGCCAAGTCTTCCTCTCTCTTCCTTTGGCTGAAGGACTATTTTATTATTCCATTCATTTTGCAGCATCTTCCCCTGAAAGCCAGCACTCTTTCTTGCATTTATGTAATTGAAAGAGCTTTGCTTCTGAATGTACTTTGAAGTGTGGGGCTTTTTCCAAAATAGGCCCAGGAGTGTGGATTTTCTATGTTGGACTTAAACACCAGTGGTGTGAATTAATAATTTGTGATTCTCCCATTTTATTTTTGCACAGACTGAGCATTTGAAAGAACGCTCAGAAAGAAGGTGGATGCAAAATAAAACCTGGGAAATTCTCACCTGTGCAAACCATTGCTTGACTCACAGCAGATGTCAGCCCAGTGGGACAGATAAGAAGAGCTGGGAAACCTAACAGCAGCAGCAGACTATGAAGAATTGTAACCGAGAATTCACAGAACCTCACATGAGATATTTGTTTAATTAAACAATAGCTGTGTGCATTTGCTTTTATACCTACTCAGTATACCCCTTGTCAATTTGCCACCGTTGGAATTTCTTTCAAGTCTGGTATTTAAACTGGGAAAGAAACATCCCAATTTGTTCATATGATTTTGAAAGACTTTTCATTTTAACTTGAGGAGTAAATAAAAGAAATTACTTTTCTTTGTACTACTCTGATTGTAGGATTGTTTACTTACCATACACTAACCAACTTTGATGGTAAATATTTATTTATTGATACTTAAAAATTCCATTAATGCTTGAAATAACTATTTTTTTCTCCTCCCTTTGCTAAATAATTAAATTGTTTGCAATGCCTTTACTACAGTTTGACACTCAGGCCACACATTTTTCATCTGACGTTTGGAATACAGAGACGAAACTTTGACAAGAATCACGTATTTAAACCCTGGTTAACATTCTTTATTTATATCTGCCTTCCCAAGGAAACATGAAGGTTTTTCGGCTGATAGTCCTCTCTTTTCACCCACCTTTTCCACTCATTTGCTGCTTCCCAGGAAACTTTACGGAGTGTTTCTGTAGAGGTGCATCATGTTTAGACCCTCTGATGTGGAAGCAGACATGGTTTTTGGTTTGCACTCAGCTGTCACTGTCCAAACAGACTGATGTACGTGTGAATTGTGAGGAGAAATATTCTATTTTACCTCTATGTTAGAAAAACTGAAAGTGAACAATTTTATTCTTAGAATATGTAAGGAAAAAACTCGTTGTGGAAACAATTGTGGCTTTCTATATTAAGCCTATATTTAAGACATCATGTCAAGAGTATAGGAATAGTTTTTTCTAACCATAAGCAATTACATCTTACTAAGTATGGGAACTATGTTCTGGGATCTGAATTTTATGATCTGAAGCTTTTCTTGCTTACAGTTTTATCCAAAATGAATGTTGCACTACTTTTGGACATATTTTACCTCTGTGTTAGAAGAACTGAAAGTGAACTATTTTATTCTTAGTCCAGATTACCTGTGAAAGAAAGAAAGAAAGAGGAAGAAAACTTTGCTTTCTTTGCTTTCCCTTCTCCTCTGTACCCAGTTAGGTAAAAAACCCTCATAATTTATGGGTGGTATGAAAAATACACTGAAGAAAGGTTTCCATGATTACTTTCCAAGGGATGGTTCTTTAATGCTGAAAGCAAGAACATGTAAGTGAGGAGGAGTGCGGGGGGGAGGGGGGGAGTGGAAGAGAAAAAGAGCAGTTTTAAAAAAAAAATATTGTAATAAACCTTTCAAAATCAGTTTTAAACCAAGTAAGAACAATTTAGGCGTTCACAGATGAGAGTTTTTAAAGGGAAAGAAGTGCCTCTGCTCTGCGGCCGCATTGGGATTCCTGAAAACGATGCTTACTGGGGGCGAAAAAAAAAAAAAAAA
>VWZS01009397.1:300573-488795 GCA_013397075.1 Rhabdornis inornatus | reverse complement strand
AAAAAAAAAAAGAAAAAAAGAAGTTTTTTTCCTCTTTTTTTGTGCTTTCGCCATCAGAGGAGCTGGAGTGCCGCTGTGGGGATCTGTCCCGCCCAGCCCAGCCGCGAGTGGTGCGGCCCAGCGCGGCTGCCCTGTTGCCGAGCGACCGCCCCGGGGCCGCCGTGAGGGCCGGGCCGGGCCGGGCTGGGCCGCGGGGCTCCGGGAGGGCTGAGAAGGGAAACCGGGCTGTTTCGGGGCTCCGGGAGGGCTGGTAGTGGGAACAGGGCTGTGCTGGGGCTCCGGGAGGGTTGGCAGAGAGAACGGGGCTGTTTCAGGGCTCTGGGAGGGCTGACAAAGAGAACAGGGCTGTTTCGGGGCTCCGGGAGGGCTGACAGAGAGAGCGGGGCTGTTTCGGGGCTCCGGGAGGGTTGACAGAGCAGGGCTGTTTCGGGGCTCCCTCGGGCTGTGGGAGCGGAGGTACGTGCTGTGTGTACAGCGATGCCTTTTCCAGCCTCATGCAGCTGTAATGGCTTTGCCCCGAATCCTTTGGTGCGGTGAGGTGTGCGAGGAGCCCCGAGACACGAGAAGGGATCAGAAAGCCCGAGCGCTGACAAGGACAAGAGCGCTAACTTGCTCTGAGGGCGTTTGGGGTGAGTTTTGCCATGGGCTCCCAGGGTTTCACAGCTCTGTTGGGTGCCTTCACACACACACAGAAAAAGTCTGAATAGACAAAACTGTCCTGGAAAATTTAAGAACGTCAGGTATTCAGACATTCCAGGACCTAAAGGATTTGTCTTGTATTCGCCCTTTGAGCAACACACAGTGTGTTATTGAAGCTGGTGAGCCATGATGGCATCATCACTGTAAATTATTGGAAAGGTTACGCCAGAAATCCTTTGAGAAGACTCATGTCTCCCGACCCCTTTTCCAACCTTGCATTCCCGATGCAGAATGCTCACCAGGAGAAGGAGGGTGGCAGTGGTATAAATTAAAGTTGAAGAACACAAGTGGAAAAAATGTAAGCCTTATCCTTATGTTTAGAATTTTTTTTTGCAGTGAAATTTTCTTGTCTGAGTTTGGTCTTGCTACCTCAGAAGAAATTTACTGTTGTGCTTTACAATAATGCAGCTCCTCTTACAGGTTTTCTGTTGTGAGTGGAAAATTTGTGCTTGGAGTTATTGAGTGGAAAATATTATGAAGGCCAGGGTCCTGGTAGCACATTATTTTAAGCTTCTTGCTTATTTATTATTTAATACTGCACAAAGCCATAAATCAAAACAGCACTTTATGAGCTTGAAGCACCTCTCAAGTTGTGCCTGAAAGATCTAAAGCAGACTGGAAAATCAAACAAATACCAGAGATGAGACCGTAAAATGTAATGGGGGAGGTGGAGTAATGATTCAGCTTTGGAACTGTTGAGTGCTGCCTGCTTGAGGGCTGAAAATCCCAGCATGGCTTTTGAATTAAGTACTTGTTCCAAAAGTATAGTGTCTTTTTCTCCACACAGTTCTCCAGTTCATACAAGAGCCAAGTGCTCTGTGTGCTGTATTTACAAAGATAATTTCTGGTGGATGGATCATGTCTGGTGTCTTTATTATGTAAAATTTGCACTTGTCATTAGAGAAGTTTATATTCTGATAACTCTGCATACTTAACACAGGATCTGTAATGCCCATGGCTTTCTGTGTTTACAGTTATCTTCACTCAACAAATAACCCAAATGATGCTATCCAAACGAAAGATTCAAATGCCAGTTTTCTTATCTCTCATATTAATATTTAAAAATTTAAAATTAATCTGCAAGTTAACAACCCAAACACTCAGGAGAGATTGAAAGAACATCTCTGCAGAAATCAGTTCAGATGGTGGAATTAACAGAGCCTGCTCTCCTCCTCTCTGCTGGGGGGACATGAAGGAAGAGAGAGATGTTTTACACAGACCTGAAAGGTAAATGTCCCCAGCAAGCCTCAGAACAGATGCCTGAAGTGCTAGGACTCACAGTGGGAGCAAGTTTTCCTGGAATCATTCTCTCCTTGTTCTTAGTGCACACAGAGTAATCTACTTCAGCAGGGAAAGAAAGTAGCTCCCTCTCCTAAATGTTTTTAGGCAGTTTTAGGCAACAGCTAGTACCAGTGCGAGAGAAGATATTTTGACCACTATGTTGTTTTCATTTGACCATAGGCACTGAGGAATTTTAGTGCCATAGAGAGCCTGTTTCTGTCCTGACATGGACCTGGTTCACTCAGCCTCCCCAGACATCACAGTTGCTCGGGGCTCCTTCAAGAAAGTACCCAGTGTCCTGAGCAGCCTTGTGGAGGAACCTAAAAAAAGACCTGCTGTCCCCAATCACCTGCTGGAATCAAGTAAGTTCCTGCTCTCTGACTGTTCCCAACCTTGTGGCAATTCTAGAACACACTTGGCTGTTATTTTTTTTGCGACTCCCATCCTGTTGCTTAAATTGCAGCTTCCTGAGAGCCCAAATCATGGGAGGGGTAGCCAGGAAAGAAATAGTGGCTGTGCTGTTCCTGGCTGACCCTGAAGTTTTGGGGTGGCTTGTTGAAGCCATGATGCCAAGAGATGGACTGGTGGCAGGATCATGGATCTGCTGGGGTAGTGGATGGTGCCATAACTTTCCATTTATAAATTCATGCCTACTTAAAAGGAGAAATAATATCTTTTTTTTTTCCTTGATAATATATCAGTATAGTATAATTAGACTGCATCAATGTAAGTACCACTCATCATGTGTGATTCTGGTCTCTTTTTCTCCCTGTTTTGTGGTCTATAGAGATTTATTCAGAACATCAGAGGAGCAGAGTTGTACAGGCTGAGCCTGCTGTGTTACACTATGGAGGATATGAAGTTGGAAAACATCACCAACAGATGCTGGTAAGTTTTGGAGCAGGGATCCCCTTGGGGCTCATAAAAAGACAGCAGAATCTGAGTTGACTTCTTGTGGTCATGAGGCCTTTGCCCTGCAGAGTGCTCTAAAAAGCAGCACTTAAATTCGATGGTCCTGCGGTAACAGAAGAGACGAGTACCAGGCTGTGAGCATCACCCCTCTTCATACTCCCTGTTTCCCATGTCTGCATCAGTGTTTGTGGTATGTGACTTGCACATCATGAATGAAGGATTTGGGCTTTAACTCCACGAGAGACTTGTTTTCACAATGTCCTTGGACTGTCACTGTGTCTGCAAACATGTTCACTGGTGGGAAAGTTTTGAAAGCACCTCTGGTCTTTTGCCAAGAACAATTTTTTTCTGAGAAAGGAAATTGTATGCATAGGTTTGATTGCCTTTCCTTGTGAATGGTTTGGCTATTTCCTTTTCTGCTCTCTGCTTTCCCTTTGTCTGCCTTTGTTATTCATGTTTTAAGTGTGTTGAGAGAGAGGTTGGTAGTTACATTAGACTAAGTTCTCTGAATGTAATGAAAATAAACAAATGCGAGAGGCTTTGCAGGCTGAACTGTCACTATCCAAAAGTTTGTTGGTTGTACAACGAAACAGAACCATGAAGTAGTATGTAATTCCTGTTGTTTCAGATGTCCCTAAAAGTGATCAATAAATTTTTTGTTCCAAATAAAATACTTGTTGCTTTTGCACATAAGCAAAACAGCATCAGAATTTGATTCAATAGTAGCATCTTCCTAGCAAGACTAACTGTTATTCCTTGGTTAAAAATTGTGATTTGTTTCCAAAGAATAAAAATGCAGGATGTAAGTTTTGCATAATTTTCTTTTAAATTCAGAGCATATTTAGAATTATGTCTGCTAAAGTAAAAATGATTACTTCTTTGCTATGGAAGGTTTTACTAAAAGTACAGTTGGCATTCTTAACTGACCTCTTGTATTGTAAAGTGTTTTGTGGTTTTTGTATTCTTTTGTTCTACAGAAGCTGATAAATATTTCTACCAATGCAGTAAACCTTCACATAATACCACCCCAGACAATGTATTTTCAGATCAAATACAACAAAACAGTAAGTGTCAGAAAGTCTTCACACTGCTCTTTGCATGCAGCACAGGTTTTGTGCCATATAAGCAGCTTTTACATGGCTTCTGTCTTGTTTTGGGTCATTTTCTAGCACCGGCTTGTCCCTGGTTTGTCCCTTGTGGTTACTGTTGATTTTTGCCCTGATGAATGGAGATATTATTATGACTGCATCCGAATTCACTGTGAGGTGAGGATTCATTGCAAAACATAGTGAGAGTTATAACGGAATGAAACAAGTATTAGAGCATGATGGTAATGATAGAGGTATAGTTAATCTTCTAGAGACACATAGATTTATTCCCAGTGAGTCTTGATTGGAGTATTTCACTTAAAGCATTAAAAAATTTTCTCTGTAATCATCCCACAGCAGTAGGCAAGATTATATAACTTATTCTGCTATTTTTTGCCAGTAGATCAACCTTTGTGACATATTGATGTAATTAATGTCTTAGCTGAGCAGCTTGGAGGAGCTCTAGAGAGTTGCATAAAGTATGGAAAGACAGAAGGATACTGAAAGAAGGCAGAATATTAATGTTCTGAGGTACAACACAGTGATAATCTTGAAGACATTTTATGCCCACTTCTACTAGAGAAACTTTTTACTTCCATAACAGGCTAGAGAGTTGGGACTGTTCAGCCTGGGGACGAGAAGGTTGCATGGAGGCCTCATAGCTGTCTTCCAGTATCTGAAAGGGACTGTAGTGATAGAACAAGGAGTAATGGGTACAAATTTAAAGACAGGAAATTTAGATCAGCTATTAGGAAGAAATTCTTTACTGTGAGAGTGGTGAGGCACTGGACAGTTGCCCAGGGGAGTTGTGGATGACCCTACCCTGGCAGTGTTCAAGGCCAGGCTGGATAAGGCCTTGGTCAGCCCAGTCTAGTGGGAGGTGTCCCTGCCCATGGCAGGGGGGTTGGGACTGGATGGTCTTTAAGGTTCCTTCCAACTCTTCACATTATATGATTCTATGATTTACTAATGGTAAGATATAAATATTTGCACTTTGTTTGTTTGTTTGTTTACAGGGAGATGATACCGTAGTTGTTCCCATGCATGCCTACCCTACTACGAATGTTGTAGAATTTCCATCGTTTATAAATCTGTCTGATGTATCGATTGGTCGGAGGTGAGTTAAGGAGACACATTTGTCTACATTTTGCCCAAAGACATGCCCAAACTCTGAAAAACTCCATTTTCCTCTATTCATACAACATAATATCTTGAAAACTTTAAGAAACTCAGCAGCCATCTGGACTGCAAAATAATTCTGTATATAAACTGTTTCAGGTGCACATTCACCATAAAGTAAATGCTGTGCAAGCTAAACATATACAAAGATGGGGCTGGGGTTTTTTGCCTCTTGTATTTAAAAGTATTTAATGAGCTAGATTTCATTTTACTTTGTCTGTTGCATGGATGTAGCAGTGATTGTTCTCATGAAGTAATCAGTAATAGTTGTTAATAGGAACTGGGAAGGGGAAAAGGAGAAGGCAGATTCTGTTTATTAGGGCCTAGTTGTGCAGTATATTTGCTATATTAGTTGTAATTATGGTGATTTGTGTTAGTGTAGAGGTTTGATTGAATTCTAGAAAGTGAAAGTCTTAGCAGCTGTTTTTGTTTTAGCCTATGAGTTGAAAGTAATTGATGAGTATTACTGAAGCACAGAAATATGAATAGGGAAGGCACATACAAGAAACATGCAAAATTCTGCAGTAAAAGTGAGTCCAGCATTGCAGAATAACATTTGTGTCTTTTTATTTGTTTGTTTTTCTAATTCACTTTAGTCTATTAAACTTCATTGAATCACAACATTGCGAATTTTCACAGGACTGAACACAACTCCTGATATTCTGGGGCCTCTAGGCATGATGTGATTCTGTTATTTGCTCCATTTTAGTGCTGGAGTATACAGAATTTTCATATTCTCAGAATACTGAGAAGATATTAGAAAGAGAACAAAATATAATTTTAAATAAGGGATTTTTTTTTTAACACATCAGGAATGCTCAAAGATACTCCTGAGGAAATTTGGAAGAACTCCTGAAGACAAAACTTGTGGTTTCAAATCTTAAGTTTTACCAGTATTATTCAGCATTAAACTATTAAAAAGTTTCTTAAAATGAAAGCTTTCTGAGACAGCTGGTATTTACAGAACCAGAGAGTATTTTGTCTCAATCCATAGCTCATGAAGTCAATGGAAAAATTACCTTTTACTTCCATAAGTGCAGGATAAAAATCTATATTTACCACCCACCATTCTCCTTAGGTACGGAAGGTCCATCAGGCAACAGGGGGCATATTTGGCTTGTTTTTAAGGCACTTTGGTTGCTATGCAAGCTGCACTATACCCTAAAACCAATTGCCTGCCCAGTCTGCCATTGTATCTTCTTTGTGAACAGGCAGAGAAAAAAGAACTTGGCTATTATTGCTTATTTCTTTAGGCATTTTAAAATGTGCTTTCCAGAGGAACACTGTGTGTAACATGCATTCTTTGCTAATCAGCAGGGTAGGATTTCAGTCAGAGAATTGATAAAAAACAGAAATAAGCCTGTAAATGGACCTTGATTTGCAGGGTGATGAATGGTGGTGCACCAATGCTTTTGTGTTTCAGTTTGGTCTGTGAAAACACTTGCATGCAAGGTTCAAAAGATGTGTGCTAATACTCCTCACACGACCTGCATGAGACATAAAGGGCTCTTCTGAAAATTAGGCCCCAGCATCATTATTTCTACAGTGGTTAAAGTTCAGTCATTCTGATGTGTTGGGGTTTTCAACACTTTCTTTTCTCGTTTCATGGGAAAAGGCTGGTTTCTGGTTCTGTACTCATCTTTGCTGCGGTTTGCATTGTTTATACTTGTTAGGTATTACAGTCTGTAAGAATTTGAGGATGGGCATAAGTAACTTCCAAAAAGTAATTTTTAAAAATTTTTCCATAATTAAATTCTGTATGGGTAGGAGAAAGTAATGTCCAGCATTCAAATCAAGATTTAGCTCTTATTTCCTGGGGGTCTGAAAGATCTGAAATATTTTGCTATTTTGGGACAGTGAAAAATTATGATTTTCACATTAATAACTCACCCCTCTTATGCAGGTAATTTAGTGCATGGTGTGTATAATACAATTTCCCAGCTTGTAATTGATGAACAGCTGTACTTTCATTAATTTAATATTTCCTTTATCTCTTTTCAGTAAGGAGTATGTTATCCCATTGCAGTGCAGCTGTCCCATAGATTTTGAATTTCACATTGATATTATTCAGCCTCACAGAGCCTTCACTGTCCAGCCAACATTTGGTAAACTGACTTCTTTAAAATTCTAAATGTTAAATCTGTATTTATTAAGTGTAGTTACTTGTGACAGTGTATTCTTTGCCTCAGGCAAAACTCTTGCAGGTAAATGCTGCCAGTCATTTTCAGCCTCATGGCAAATAGCCATCTTGGCTGTAAGTTTCTTTAGGCAATGCCCAGCTATGACAAAATGCCAGCTCTGACAAAATATGGGATGTTCCAAATGGTCTGTGCAGCCTTTAACTTCACAGAAGAATATCCCTGAAAAAAGGGTCATCCCAGTAAAACTTAAGTCAGAAATTTGGGTAGCCTGAAACTATGGCTGAAGGCCATCTGAAAAGCACTAAAAAATTTCATCTCCTACTCAAAGCCATTGTGCTCAGAGTAGTCATAGTATCGTAGAATTACTTAGGTTGGGAAAGACCCTGAATGTTTAGGGATATGAATGGTGGTTAAGGTAGTTGAGAAAATGATGGAATGGGTAGTAAGGAAATAAGGTCAGGAAGAGACAGGTAATGCATCAAATCCAGATGAGTCCCCTAACTTGGAAAAGCACAGAGGAATATGTTTATAAATGCTTTGCCCATGAAAGCAGAAAGTGCCAAAGACTTAAGACTAGCAGATGTAAGTGCAGAGTTTCTACATATAAACAGGCAGTCATTTTCACAGCAGTATGAAATACTATAGCCCTACTGTCAAATCTCTCCACTATTGCAAAATATCTTCTATTATCTGGCAGCAGACAGTTTTTGAAATATGCTTTGAGACCTGAAAGATTTTCCATGCCTACTGCCATCCACTCAAACAATTAAGTTGTTTAAAAAAAAGTAGCCCAGAATCAATTAAGTGGGCTCATGTTATATGGACTCTTATTGTTTTTCTCCTCCAATCACAGGAATCATTCCAGGCAATGGAAAAGTCAAAGTAACTGTGAAGTATTCCCCATTTGAGTATGGAACAGCACAAATGGCAATGCAGTTACGGATTTCAGAGTTTCACTCAAAACCCTATGTGTGTGTAATCACAGGAACATCAATACCACATCTGGCTCTGATGTATGTGTAGCTGACTGGTCTTTGAGTGTTTTTGCCCAGTTCTAGAAGATATTCATGTAATAGGATTTCATACCATTTTGCTATGATCATTTTAAGCATTGGTTTCTTTGGAGACTTACAATGCACTGATTTAATTCTACTGTTGATACATGTATCTGCTTTTTTACACTGTTTGTTTACAACATCCTTAATCTGTATGAAATGAAGCAAACAAAATAGATATAATGAGAAGTTACATATCCTTAAAGAAATTTTGAGTATCCTCAGCTTCTATCATTCCCACTCATTATTCTTATTGTTGAGGCCTTGCAAGATGCAGGTGGTTTTGAGCCTTTTGGGCTGTACTTATTTTTTTTGTGAAATAATTGCACTTTTATGCTATTTAGAGAGGACTTATGAAAGGAATATGTGTCTTTCTGACATCTAGAAAAGACTATTTTGATGAACAACAAAGTCATCCAGACAAAAAAGCTGTGCCTGGAAAACCCATGTTGTGGAGAAGAGACCGGTTCAGCCAGCTACAGTCAAAACCTATTCAAAAACTAAAGGTGTGAAAAGATAATAATTGCAAGTACTTTTCTGGGCTGGAAGTCTTCCATTTTTTTGTTTCTTCCTATTAATTTATATCTCACAGGAAATTGAATACCAGAACCTCAGATTCCCCACAGACTTGTCAAATCCGTATGCTGTAGCTACTGTTTTGATTCAGGAACCAGGCAAATTGAAGTTAAAGGACATAAAAGAAGGTAAAGTAATTAAGCAGCATAAACTTGGTTTTAGCATTATATGTAGCCCTGATGAGGAGCTTGGCTTTAGAGTCGCTGATATGACTGTTGTTTCTGTGAGAACTCTCACCTTAGCTTTATGTATTAATGGGTACAGTTATCTTGATGGATGGTTTTCACAGTTAAAAGTCAAATCTAGACTGAGGTGTGATATGGCTTTCTGGTTTTCCTGCAGCCCTGTCCCAAGGCAAAGAAGGGAGAAAAACCAGACAGATGAAGGATGCTATATTTCAACAAAAAGTCAAACAAAATGTTCAGGAAGAGGAAGCAAATCATCTAAAGTGGTACGTGTTAGTTAACGATGTTAGCTAGCCAAGTTGACAAGACTGAGATTTTCTTAACAAAGGCCTCTATGAATGATATATACAATATCCACTAGTGCAGAATGCTACCATTTCAGGTCCTGATATGTTTGTTTTAAGTCTAAATTACTTTTGTTTCATTTGGTTTTTTTTTTCTCTCCTGCTAACAGCAGACTCAGTAGTAATCCATAGTAATAACCAATGAGGACTTTGATTGCCTTATTGTTCCACTCAAAAAGAAACCTGCTGAAAACCTGGTTCACCTAACCTTGTTCTCAGGCATCTCATCTTGTGCCCTTAAGGGGAAAGGAAGATTTTGTCATGGCTGTCAATAAATCGAGGATAAAATGAATAATGGAGTAAGAGCAGCATTACACTTGGAAGTATTCAAAAACACGTAGATGTAGTGCTGATAGATGTGGACATAGTGGCGTATTAGGCAGTGTTAGGTTAATGGCTGGGCTCAATGATTTTAGAAGATTTTTCCAACCTTAATGATTTCATGATTCTATTGTACATCATATGGTGCAAAGCAGAACATAGTTGGATCCGTAAGTACATCATGGTTTTGTTTAAAATCCACAGATCAGCTCATACACTGAATGTCATGGATACCTAGACACCACAGGAAGAGGGGAATAAGTCTGTTAGCCTTTGAATAAAACAAACTGTGCTTTAAGAAAAGCATTTTTCTTGTCTCCACTGTAAATGCAGGCAAGTTCATAAGGGAAGTGATCCAATCTCTGTGGAGTTTAAAAAAGAGATTATTGAAAGCCGACAAAGGGAAGAAGAGCAATACAAGGTTAGTCTTTGATGTTTTGAATGTAAATTTAAAATCAGATTTATACTTTCAGATTATGCAGTGCACTGTGAATTGTATCAAGCTCTCTACATGTTCAGTTTTTCTTCATTGATCAGTGCAAACCTGTGCTGGTTGTGCCTGTTACTGCAGTCATATCTTTATTGTGCCTGTGCATCTCTGTTTCAGGGGTATTTTTATCTTGAAGGTAGACAGAGAGAAGGGTAAGGCATTACCAGAAATGTGACAATATTTGCCCAAGTGAGCAGATTTGCACCCAGTTGCCCAATCTCATCAGAGTGCCACATTCCAGCATATTCCTGTCAGCACGAAGACCACATCCAACATTTTGTTTGTACTGTACCTCTGAGCAGCTGCTGTCCTGGATGGCTCACATTCCAAGAGCTAGATCCAGTCAGTACTCCCACACAGAACCATGGAGAGACAATTCATCAGGTTGCACTTCTGCATTTTCACCTTCTGTCTCTTTGGTTTCTTCCAGTCACTGCAAACTGCAGGTCCCCTTCCACAGATGTGACAACAGAAATAAGCAATACTTGGTGGCAGGAAATATTTTTCCTGGTGTGGCACGGCTCTCAGGGACAGGTGGAGCCTGTCCCTCTTATCCTGCCTCCTGGGTATTCAAGTACTTCTGGCATCCCACTGACTTCCAACTGTTTGTGGGAGTGAAATTATTTATACATAGGGTAAAGGTTTGATTTATACACTGAATTAGGCAATGTAAAACATTGTATTTAATACCAAAAAGAAGGAAATTAGTGAAAAAAGGATCTAAATTGTGAGATTGATGTATCACTGAATTAGATGTAGGTTTACTTTGTTTAGAAGCACCTATTTCCTAACCTGCTGATGTGGCTATGCAAAGCAAACCATGTTTCATTAGGACAGAGATCCGATTGAAACTCAAACCTGAAAAGACATTTTTTTAGTTTGTTTGACTTGCTTAAGGGTTGCAATAATCACATCCTAAAAGGGAATGTAGTCTGTGTTTTGTTAAACACCTCCGGAGTGTTACATTGTGAGTTTCCCTAATTGTCGTGGAAAAAAGAATTCACTGCATACTTTGTGCTAATGTGATTTTTCTTTAAATTAGCTCCAAAGAGGAGATCCTATCATAGAACAGGAGTTTCAGAGGGGTGAAGTAGAAGTTTCCTTTAGACGTGTTACCCGGCGTGTTGACCAGGTTTGTTCATATGTTTTTATAGCCTGCTATATGCCTACTAAATTACCACTTCCCAAGCTAACAAATAGCCATAGATTTTTGACACTGAATACTTTTTCTCCTGATACTCCTATTTCTGTGTCAGTGCTTATTTCCCATTTTGCTTTTAGGTGGGGCTAGCACCATGTTACATGTACAACTCATTTTCTAATGTTCTGATCTAATATGAGAGTCAAGTGGAAATCTGCAGGCCTAACCTGAGATTTTTATTGCTTGTTTCTGAAAGATCTCTCAGGAGAAGCTGTGTCATGCTTCATTGTAAGGTTAAGCATATCACAAGATTTCTAACCTTTACCTGCAGGTCAGATTGACAGGAGCCTTTCTGGTACTTCGATTTTTTGCCCTTCTCTTTGTTGTCTTTCACTGTTCTTTAGGTATGTGCCATTATTGGAGAAAGGATACTGTATTTGCTAGGCACCTGGTTTGAGTCCTTACAGCTATTTCAACTTCATGTCTGTGCAAGATAAAGTGTATGTTTGGTAGAGCCCCTGTCCATTCTCTCTGTTGTCCAACTGCCTATGGAGTGCATTGAAGTCATAGTCTGTGTTGGTCATTTGTGTGGATGCAGACCATGCCACGTTATCTCTGCATTCCCTGTGCTACATCTGCAAATACTTGGTGATTACCTCCCATTAAGCCCTGCAGTGAAGGCTTCTGGTTAACTGCCAATGCTGCAAATATTTTCACTGGACCTGATTTCAGTGTTTAGAAATAACATACAGATTCAGGCCAAAGAATGGCTTGGGATGGAGAAAATTTCTCCCTTATCTAGTTGTAAAAATGGTTGTCTTTTTTCTTTTCTGTTTCCTTTTTTAAAAATACGCTGTGCAGCAACCAAGTGTCCGTCCCACATTCAACTTGCTCAATAATAACCCCTGGGACAACAGAAAGAGGATATTCAGGAAATTCCAGCAAGCAGCATACAAGGTAAAGTGAAGGATCAGAATGCAGTGTGAGGGGATGACAGCTGGGAAACAGCATAAAAGAGCATGCAACCAGCATGTAAAGAGTGTTCACAGCTAGCTAGAGTATTCATAATATTGAGGTCTTGTAATTAAATGCTCTTTTCCGTATTGTACAAATAAAGAGGTGACCAAATTCCCCATCTGGTATTAACTCCTAGGATTCTTCACTTTTACCATGTAGGGTATGGGCAAAAACATAGTGCAGGTTGCTGTTTACTCTCCTCTTTCTCAGAGCCGCAAATATTCATATGGCCCTGGTTAAATGACTGTTCACCCTCTGTTTAATCTGTATATGCCAGTAAACAGAGCTGAATGGTTAGGACCTAGCCGGAAAAAGTCTGATTAATCTGTAAGACTAAATTAAAAATTTTAACTGCATTTATTGTGTAATGTCTTTATAGAGTTGAGATCCATTCTTACATCTTTCCTTCCCATTTTCTCCTGAACAGAAAACAATATTAAAAATTCTAAAATTGAGATATCTAAGTGAGCTCTGGAGAATAAATACAGGCGTAACATATACAGTGTTTCTATGTTTGTAAATCTTAGGGTATTTGACTTAAATTTAAAAATCGTTCTCTCAGGTTTTGGTTCAGATTCGTCTAAATCGTTTATTGCTTCTGTTCCATGGACTGACCAGGGAGGCTGGAGGTCTGGAGGAAGGGTCTGTGTCTGGTAAGGATTAGAGGAACAAGTTGATATTTTGGCCATGGGCTATGGTAATTCAGGTTGTGCTGCAGTCTGTCAGGTGCATTACATGTGAACATAAAGAGAGAGTCCTTGAAAAGGAGTCTTCCAGAAAAAAGATAGAAGTGTGACAAGGTAGAGGCATAGAGTGATTTGGATTGCAATCCAAAGCCCTCCAATGAGCAGGAACATCTTCAACCAGAAGATGCTCAGAGCCCTGTACAGCCTAACCTTAAATGTTTTCAGGAATGGGACATCCACCACCTCTTTTGGCAGCTTGTTCCAACCATCCTTGTTGCAAAAAATTTCTTCCTTACATCTAGTCTGAAACTACCTTCTTTTAGTTCAAAACCATTACCACTTGTCCTATGGCAACAGGCCCTGCTAAAAGTTGGAAATGGCTGTAGTCAAGATGCATCTATTTTCCATACACATTATTTACCATGTTTAAGAAATGTGATTAACTGTTCTTAGGAGCCTTGCAGTTTATCTACTTAATAACAGGATAGAAGCTGTGGATACTCCATCATTGGAACTGTTCAAGACCAGGCTGGGTGGCCTTTGGCTACTGTTCAAGGCTTTAGGCAACCTGATGTAATGATAGATCTCCCCGCCCCTGGCAGAGGGTTGGAATAGGTGATCTTTAAAGGTCTCTTCCAAACCAAACCATTCTGTGGTTCTGTGTGTAGGCCTGAGGAGCAATGAAAGAGACAGGGAGATGAACAGATCAGGTGGGGCCCAAGAGGTGAAAGTCACAGGATGAGAGGAGCTTACTGCAGGGGGATGGAAGGGGGAAAGACATATGAATGTGATGAAGGCAAGATGCCTGAACTCAGTGCAATGAAACAGTAAGAACCATGAGACATATTGCCAGGTGGCCAGTACTGGCTTGAGTTTTTGTCCTCGTTGTTTTCTCATAGAAGTGGTTTTATCAATTGTTTATTTTTTTACACTGAAATGAAAGTGCTGGTATGGAAAAGTGACTTGTTATTTAACATTGTAGAAGAAAACTAGCTTTGGATGGGAGTCACAGTTGGGTAAATGGGAGACAGAGAAGAATTTGAGTCTCTTTATTTCCCACTCCCTTGTAGACACATACAATTTGACAGCTCCTGAGACAAACTGTTCCACATTAGGCCTTTTCCTGCTTCTGCAGACAGGCACTTTTAATTCCCAGGGTGCAGGAGATACAAGAATGCTGCAAATAGAAGGTGTAATGACATTTAGTGTAAGGGAGGCCTCTGACTTGTCTCAGCCTTGCTGAGAACCATGTTGGAAGGAGTGAGCTGAAATGTCTATTTAGGGAAGTAGAAATTAAATCTGTCTGCTATTCAAGGTATTGTGCTTGTATCTTGTAGATGTGACATTTAAAGTCTTTAGGAAGTATTAACTTACTTTTTATATTAAAATTACTAGACATCCTGGTTTAGGAAAAAGGTAAATACATTTTGTGGCTTGATTCTGTTTCTGAAACGGTGTATTAAGATATATTACAAAGTCTTAATATTTGGTTTCCACTCATGACAGAAAGCAGGAGTTTCAGCAAAGCAGAGAAGAGTGAAGAACATACGGACTTTTCTTTCAGCATATCTGAAGATCGTATATTGCCTTTTGAATTTCCCTTTTTCGGTTCCCGTGAACTGGATGGTTATTTGGTAGGTATAGTAATTCAAATGTTAGTCAGCCCTCTAGATAGAATTTTGGATAGAATTTTGTTGAAGACATCGACCTCAGGGCCGGTAGTCCTTTTATTAAAATTTCACAGTGTGACTGATGTTGTGGGGTTCTGACAAATTATTTCAGGACTTCAGATTTACTAAGGGTTCTGCTGAAAACAGTAAAAAAATCTTTTCATTCTCTTAATTGTATCCTGAAACTGTGAGCAATGCATTAATGTTCAGAGTTAGTTAACATCCATTTTTCAGAAGAAAAGAAAAAACTGAAATGCTGGAGTCCAAGAAAGAACAGCAGAAATATCAAACTGTATAAAATAAACATGTGCGTAATTATTTCCGTATGTTTTCAATTAGCTGTGCTCATGGATTGCTGCCAATACAAAACAAAATGCCCACCATAAAACTTGTTTAAAATACTGTTCCGTTTCAGGCACCTGATGCTCTTGGCCTAGTTCCTATTGAATCTGTAGACGTGAAAGTCGAACACGTTCTTCCATTTTACGACTTGAAGGTGCGTCAGTACAGCTCCCTCATGTTTCTCTTACCTGTTCAGTTAAATGTCTTCAGCCTGATTCAGTGGCCTCTGCACAGCCCAGTAAATGTGTTGTCTTGATAAGGTTGTATGATTAGCATGCTTTTATCAAAACCAAGTCTCACCAGTTTCCATAAGTAACCAACTTAAAGCCAGCAATAGTCCCCTCTCTCCAGACAGAGATGAATCACCTCAGCTGAAATTATTGTATCTCAAAGACCAAAGTCTTGGTGAAGTATGGCTTCTTGAAATTTTGGTTGTATATGTTCTGGGAGAGTGTTCCAAGTGTCTTTGACCATGGAGATGTGATGTATCCATGATAAAACCAAACGTTCCAGTCCATTTATGAGTTAACTGGAAGTGATGGTTATCATTTCCTGCAGCATGTCTTTTTTCTTTGCACTTAGGTTCCTCAGCATTGCAAAATTATGAAGTATCAGCCATTTTGTACATACTATGCAGCTACAAGTTACAAACCTGTAAAACTTTCCCGACCACTGAGGCAGGGAGCCCAGGTAACAAAGTTACTCTCAACCCTAAATTTCCACAATTACTTGATTAATTTTGCCTCAACATTTTATACTGAAATATTTACTATACTCTGAAAATCTTTGATGTCTGTGTTTTTCAAGGATGAATTGATTAAAGTAGTTCCTTCTTCTGAGGGGCAGCTTGCTCAGAGGACAGAATTTGACGAAAAAGCAGCCGAAGGAGATATTAGCCTGTTAAACCTGGTTCCTCCCCAAGCTTTAGTCCACCCAACAGAGAGCAACCCACTTCGTGTTTTTGTAAGTAGGAGTTGGTTCCCGTAAAGAACCTAAGAAAGGAGCAGAAGTGTGCTTGTCTAATCAGAAACCTGATGTGGAATTTGTGGGCTGTTTTCTTACTCAGATTGGTTTTAAAACTGTCCAGAGTGAGAATAATCCTTTGTTGTGCAAGCTCTGAGAGATAGGAGTCACAGAGTTCGTTCCACTGAGAGGGGCACCATTTCAGATTAGGGTGGGTTTTGATTGGTTCGGGGGAAGGACGATAAGACAAAATTGCAGTGAAAGCAAAGAACTGGAGACTCTTCCAGTCTGACACTCCACAAATGATCGATGATCACAGGATTTCTGGGAACACCATGGAACCCCTCCCTCTTCTCCATTTATTTCCCCATTTGGATGTTAGAGGAAAAGCAAGATCTTGGCATCTCAGTCCATCTATAACCTCACATTTTTGCCCAGGTAGGTAGGACAGGTGCAGTCTTTTCTTGCTGTTCAGCTGGGTGACTACATATCTGTCTAATCCTTGGGTAAACTGAAAAAAGTGAAGTCAAACTCTGCTTACATTGCATCCTGCTGCCTTACAGTTTCTAGGAGTTCTCACAGCATCCGAAACCACATTTGCAAGTTATTAGGCACAGAGATTCAAAAAATCACTGCTACTTGTATTGGGAGGGTTTTCTGTTACTGTTGTCATGTAGATTGTGCTACTTGGCACCAGCTGCAGGAGGTATTTCCCACAGTGCAGCACAGCCTGGAGGTCCCCAGGTGCCTCTGAGGCAGAGACAGCTGTAGGGCTTAGTGCAGGGCTGTGCATGGGCACAGGCACATGTCCCAGCCAGCATGGCACTGTGGCTGCATTAGGTGGCTCTGGCTTCCAGCCCTCCCTGGCTGCCAGGGGCCAGAGCCCACTGTGCAAGTCTGGTGATCTTGGCAGAACATCTATGATGTAGACTTGTCCTCCTTGCATGCAGCCAGGACTCCAGTGCTGATGAGATCCTCTGTGCATCTCTTTCATCCCTCTGTCACGTCAATGTAAGAGCCAGGCACAGCTTGATCCCACACTACCCAAAACTGGGCTTTATCCAGAAACAGATGCTAGTGCAGGGAAATGGATGGCAAAATGTCCACTGGCTTCCACTATAGCAAGTCCATTTTCTCTTCTTGGATTCTGAACTATTTGGGGAATCAGCAATGGATTTCAGAGTAATTAGGCAATAATTTTTTTTCTTCCAGACTTGGAGACAACAGCTAAATTGCTGTGTTTTAGACAGTAGGGATCATGAATAAATCAGGCGAGATTGTAGGATGAGGGGAATGTAGAGAAAATAAAGGATCATACCAAACAGAACAGTCACAGTGAGACAAAGCTGTGAATCTGGGGAGATTACATTAGTTGTAAGAACTGAGTTTTTATTAATTTGATATGTTATGGTACTAAGAACAATTTATTAAAATAATCTCTTCATTGTTTTTTAGAACCCCATTCCAGGATTAGTTCCATTTTTACTTCCTTTGGCCTATTGTGAATCAAATATTGAATATCATCTTTGTCCTCATCCAAAATATACCTTTACCAGGGAATGTCCCAAAGGATCCAGTATTCCAATCACACAAAAGAAATTTCTGGATCACAAGGTATGGACTTTTGGGTTTATTGTATAAGTACCTGTCTTCGGTATGCTCTTCCTGAGAAATTGCTGTGAGGAATCAAAATGGAAGGTGGAGTTATTTTAGATAGAAGATATTTCCAAATATAAATTATGACCTAAATAGTCAGTACATGGATCAGAATAACTAGCTCTAGTTAGGCTTTATCCATGTCTTTTATTTATGCCTAAGTGTTTCTTTGCTCTTTCCATGAGTTCACTGTTGTATTTTCACGTCCCTACAGTGATGGAAGGATCTTTGAAATATTCAGCTCCCCAAATTCAATTCTCAGCCAAGATGCTCTGTTCTGCAAGCCTCTCTCCCCACAGCATTGTGTATTAGAGGTCTAATTGTGTATCACTTATCATTTCAGGAAGTGATTCGTGGAGTAATGGAATGGAGAAAATTCTCACCACTGGAGTATTCCACTTTTTCTAACATTCCCGCATTGACAAATACTGCACTTAGGTAAGAAAGAATTTGAATATACAATGCCTCTATCATGCACTAGTTTCTGCTACCTTGTAACTATATTGATCAGTCACCAGTCCCACAAATTAAAGTGGGCTTACAGGTGGAATTAATTGCTGCTCAGAAATCCAAAACCAACAGAAGAAACTCCTACTGAACTCCTAGAAGGGTGCGCTAAGGACAGTATCATTAGAAGAAATGCCTAGCCCAAGAAGGAGAATTCCAGTCTGGGCTTTCAATAACATCTCTCCAGACAGCTTGTTGACTCAGTCCTAGAAGACCCCAGGAGGTACAAACTCTGTCTGTCTGTAAAATCTTTAACTTATGGACACTTGCACCCAGTGGTGGCCAACATATCTCAGGCTCACAGTCCCTCATATCACAGCAGTTTATGGTGCAGATTTTTCACGAATATTTAAAAGTACATCATCTTCGTTGTAACTGCAACTGCTGTGAAGCCTCAAAATATGAAAATACCATTAAGTATTAATACATTAAACTAATACAATTTCTGTCACAGGGATCCTTACAGTTTAGATATGCTTCCAAGGGATGTACCACCTGTGCTGAATGACTTACCTGAAAGAGACAAAGAGAATATAATTGACCAGTAAGTTTCTTCTCTCTTTTGTATATGGTGTTACTGACTATGTCTAAACTACTTCTGTGGATATGTCAAAACCTGTCCCAAGAGATCCTCAAAGGCAAAAGCACAAAGTCTCTTTTGCATAAAACATGCTTTTGTTCTTGATGGCTAAAAAAATACTTTCAAAAGGACAAAGGCAAATTGTTCATCATCTTACTAATTTTTAGTGAGACAGATGAAGCTGAGTTCAACATGATTCTTACTCCAGAGATGGTGAAAGCTGAATTTCCACAGGTTGGGGAGGCACTCTCAGAAAAAGATGAAGAAGAATCAGCAAATAAAAAAAGGTAGGTATTTTTTGAAATTAGGAGAGAGGAAAGAAATCTGAAGTCAAGCATCCCTTTCAGAATTGCATAGAAAGTCATAGTGAGATGCTCTAGGGTCTCCATCACAAATGGGATGCAGATCTAGTACTTTGAGCAAATTTGCACTGCAAATTCAGTCACTGGATTTTACTTCAGAAAGCAGCTGTGAACATGATGCATTGGCCTGGATCTCCCTCACTGTGCTTATCTCAGTATGATCTAACATTTGAGGCAGTTTGTTTGCTTTCTCAGAAGTGTTCAACATTCTTGGACCATTCTTTTACTTTTCATTGACCCTTTTGGTTGCATATTTATTAATGCTGGCAGAGAAAAGGGCCCTTAGAATTTCCTCCTGGCATGGTGCTTTTTTCCCTGGCTTCTCTTAGGAGTGTTTCATATTTGCTCTGCCCAAGCTTCACACTCCCCCAACACGCATCACAGCAGGCAGTGTGGGTGACAAGTGACTGCAGGGCAACACAGGTGAAAGTGCTGACTTCTAGCCTTGGAGCAGTGAATTCATTTCTCTCCAATAGTTATCCCCTCTAAAGTAGTCATGATGTGGCTTAGATACCAGGATGTGCAAGATAACCTGAAACTTTCAGAGCTATCAAGAGATTTGAATGTCTACTTTACTTTTAGAGGGGAATAATTTGATTGAAATCCCATTCGTCTGTCAGCCATTAAACTTTAAAACAGTGCTGCATATTGTGAGGTCTCTGACAAAGCACTGATTGATGTCTAGTGATTAATACAGCACTGATTGAAAATAATTTGCTGTAAAAATGTAGATGTGTTGCACTCAGTGCTGTTTTTTACATTTTATGACAATGGTTGTCAGAAGATGGGGATTTGGGACAGCTTGTTTAACTGAAGAGTGACCTTTTTCCTCCACAGTGATACAGTGCTGGATGGAGCTTTTCCTGGGTGAGTCGTTTTTAAACCTTAATTTTCTTTCTTAAATCTTAGATGTTTTCAAGAAAAAAAATCGATATTAGACAACTCTGAGTATTGATACTTACTTGTTGAAATCTTCCCCATTATTTTGGATTTGTAAAGAGGGAAGCAAAAGTTTCTTTGCAAACAATGAAGTCCCTATCCTTTATGTTGTCACTGAAAGGTTCTTTGTTGTTATTGGAGTGGTGTTTCAGTAGATGACAGAGAACATATTGCTGCTCTACAGCAGTTTCAGCATTTTTGTTCTTAAGGCAAATCAGGTTTTCATGTGGCTGCTCTTGTTCTGGCAATCACAGCATGTGTTCCTACACGGATAAGATGTAATACTCAGTCAGTTGTGTTTACCTGTCAGATGGTTAACTTTCCTAACTGGCCAAGCCAAAAGTTAAGTTCTTCCCACAGCTTCACTACTTTTTCGGTTCTGCATAAGTAATTGAATACTCTCCGTGTTCATTATGAAAAAAGAAGTCATGAGTGCCTCTTTCTTGGATTTTGAAGACATTTCTAAGTAGTTTCCCTGATTATTATAAATACAAATGATGCTTTAAATTTCTTGCAGAGACCCACACAATGGTCCAGATGGACATTTTCAACTCCAGAACAAGATCGGAGAGAAAGTTCGAAAACATTTGGAGACATTGAAGCTGAAAGCACTTAATAAAACCCTTATTCTGGGATAAGAGTAATTTTACAAAGTGCATGGCCTGGCCCTGCTTTTCCTGTTAATGTATGAGGCCTTCACTGGCCCAGCTACATTTACTTTTGTTCAGTGGGGTCAGCAACTTCATATGCAAAGAGAAGAGAACCACCAGTAATCCAGTAAAACCACCAGTCTGTCAAGGACTCTCACTATGCCTTCTCACTGTTTCCATGAGACACCTCAGCCTTGCACCTGCTTATTTTGTTGTGGTGTGAAGGACCAGGAAACCTCAGTACTAGCATGTAAATAGTTTGGTAATTAATTTACAGCCCACAGTTTTCAAATAAAATGTGAAAAGACCTCATGACCAAAATCTTCTGATTTTGTTTTTTTAATTATGACCTGTCCTTGAATTTTTGCAGGTAAGTTGCTAAATCTCGGACTTGACAGTAAACCATAAATTTGATATTTTTAAGGAAAAGGAAGCCTTGAACACTATTACTGGCTGCAAAGACAATGTCCAAACAAGTCTCATTAGCTGTTCAAGGATTTGATTCAGTGCACAGGTCTTGGCAAGAGCGTGCATGGGTTGAGTGAATGAACTGCAGAGCCTCATGAGAAACCTATAATGCTCTGGGTGTATTTCCTAGGAAAGGAGATTTCTCAGCATATCATCTTGCAGCTGAGATGTCTCCTACTTTCTTGTCAGCAAGCTGGACTTCAGACAAAATTGTTTTTATCCATAGTGAATTGATTGCTCATTTTACAGAGTGGTCAAGGCTGTTTGTGCTGAAAAGCACAAATCTTCTGTACTAAAAGGCGTGGAAATTGCAGCAATACACACTACATTCCTAGGAGCCATACTTCTTTCCAGGCATACTTAAAGCCCCTAAGAAAAAAAAGTTATTTCAGAGAGTGATCAGTGTAGACAAGCTGTAAAAAGCCCAGGGAGATAGAAAATGGGAAAGTAATTTGGAAAAGTTGCAGAATAGCCTGTATTATGCTAGCTACAAACTATCTCTGCTCGCTTCAAAAACATAAAAAGCTGTTAAGTTTCTGCTAACTGTCTAATTGACAAGGGATTGTTCAGAATGCAGGTCTGGTTATCTGCAGATTTCTCTGACTACAAACAACTGCTTGAACGTGTACACATTGCTTCTTTTCTTCTGCAAGTCCTGAGGGAAGCAGTTGATCTTTAAGAGATGAGCTAAGAGTTGAATATGTTTCTTAACATGACCATGACAAAAACATTATCACAGTTTACAGTGAAAGCATTCACAGTTCGTAATTCACTGTTTAGGTAAATCAAGCGTAGATGATTCTTTGGAACTGTTAACTACCAGCTAAATATCTAGTCTAACAAAGATGGAATTAGTGTCCAGAAACAATAGTGATTAAACAAAGTTAATATTTTTTTTTGTTTGGTTTGGTTTTTGGTTTTTGGGGTTTTTTTAGGTTTTTTGTTTTTTTGGTGGTTTGGTTTTTTTTGTTGTTGTTTTTGTTTTTGTTTTGTTTGTTTGTTTGGTTTTGGGTTTTTGTTTTGTTTGGTTTGGTTTGGTTTGGGTTTTTTTGTTTTGGTTTTTTTTACAGCAGTATCACCCTGCCTCCCTTCTCCAGAACAGTTTCCTAGTCATCCAAATGGAAATTAATCATGCTTCTCCATTCTCCAGTGGTAAACACCAGCCTTCAAAGAAATGAACCCTCTTTCTGTAGAAGTCATCGTCATTTCTGTGTTTTAAGGTTTTTAGGGCCCAGGTTTCAGTGTGCAGAGAAGGTAAGACAATACTATTACCTTGCACTAAAATCTTCCTGAAATTCAAAGGCACCGATGGTAGTCTGCAGATGTCTGTGCTTTATATCCCTCCAGGATATGGAGGTGATAAACCATCAGACCCAGTCCAGCTGTGTCTAAGAGCATGAAATTAGAATTAGGCTAAATAATCTGAAGTCTTAGGTTTTCATGAGACCACTTAAGTCAACCCCTGGCTGACTACTGAACACTTTCAGAAATGGGACACAAACCTTAAGAATTATAACCTGCAGTTGGTGGCTTTTCATAGTTCTGTGTTCAGTGTTTGATGAAAAGGACTGAGATGTTACAGAAAATTAATTGGTAGAAAAAGGAGTGATGTAGTGGGAATCTAAGGGCTGCATTTTACTGATGCAAGTGGGAAAGTCAAAATGTGTAAATTGATGTGCAGAATGTGCAGACAAGTTTATTTCCATTCACTGCAAGTAAAATTGCTACTGCTTCCCTTGTTTGGAAAGATTAATTAGCTAAATGACAATGCAACCATTTTACTAATTAAGATATATCCATTTTGCCTGAAAAAGCCTGTCCTGTTAGCAAGGTTAATAAACACTGACTCACTCTTCAGCTTTTCTCCCTCTTATTGCATAAATTAGCATTAACCTCTAAATCAAATAAAAGGTACATTTTAAAAATTAAGAAAATGTTACTGTGGAAATGATCCATGAGCTTGAGTGCTCAGTAACAGGATTATTAATCTCACTTACTCTTTCATGATGAGAAAACCCATCAAGGCCTTTAAAATGTGAATTAATTATATATAATTAATAGCAGTGTGTCTGATGTAAAGAAATGGGTGAAAGTATATTTTCAGCTCATAAGAATATTTCACAAACTAAAGAAACCTTGTTACATTTGAATTTATAATGCAAGATTCAGTTATTCCAAGGTCCAGTTGAAGGGATTTTGTCATCTGGTCTTTTTTCTGCACAGATTTTCTTCTGTCTATGCTCACGTTGCATACTTTGCCTTATGGAAACACCTCAAATGCTTTTCTCCAGCTGTTTAACCATGGAGAATTTTAGCTCTTGCTGAGCCCTCTCCTGCTCTTTCCGTTTAGTTGAAAAAAGCAGGCAGGTTTATAATTTACTGGGTGGCATGCAAATGGTCTCATTTCCTTAGGAGGCTGGATAAAGGTAGAGAGTAATGACTTCTCTGTGTACAAGTGTGGGTAAATTTCTTTGCAAATGTAATTGTAAAGTGCTGCTCTGCAATCTGTGACTGCATAATTTTTATGGTTCCTTTAGAGACACCAAACAGCCCATATGAGGGCTTCTATGATCTTTGAAAATCACAGCTGTCACTGATGTACCTAGATTTTGTATAGAAGTTATTTTAAGGCAGAATTGGTTTAAAAATTGGGTTTTTTCTCCTCTGTTTTCTGCTTCTCCTGCTATCAGTCCATATGTGCACTGGGTACCAGCACTGGTTGCTTGGAATAAGTCCTTTTCTTCAAGCAAATGCAGCTTGTTAAGACAGCCTTCTCAAAATATTTTTGGTGTTTTGGGATTTTTTTCCTGAAGTATAAAAAAACCTTCAGAGAGGAATTCTGAGCAGTGACCAGTGTCTGCAAATGTTTGGTCTGGTATGGAATCAGCTCTTCCAGCCTGAGCAACCTCCTCGCAGCCTGAGCATCCTCCAGCTCTGCCTGCTGCCAAAGTGTGGTCAGTGGTAGCTGCTTTGGTGTAGGGCCTGGAGAACCATCAGAAGTACAGTGCTACAGTCACACAATCCTTCTCTGGGCCTTGTGGTTTGGGATATTGTCAGTAGCAGGGTCTCTTGAGTTGCTCAGAAGGACCTCCTGTCATTACCAGGAATGCAGTTCCATTCATACCACTCCCACAGACTGAAGGACTTGGTCAAAATTGTCTTCTGAGTGTTCATTTTTATAGACCTTTCAAATAATGTGTCATTTCTCCAAAGCTAGAATTGGTCAGAAGTGTCCCATAAATATTGCTGTACTGAGCCATCCTTCCATTTGCTGTGTTTCTCTGTGTCCTCCAAGAAAGCTGAATTTGGCCAAAAAAGAAGCCAGGCACATCTGACAGGGCTATCTTTACCACTTAACACCTGCAGAAGGTAATTGGTCGTGAGGGACCTACCAGATTATGTCTGTATGACCACAGCAGGGACTTGAAAATTAAATCAAGCAGCTCCTGAAAAACTCCAGGTGATTTCAGAACACCTGCAGGAAGTATTTTTCCAAAGCATTGGTACATCAGAAAACATCTTCTGATGAGCTTCTCACTTGTGCCATGCACTGTTTAGTTCCAGCACGTTCATGTTTCACTATCCAAGGGTTAAACTGTGCTTGAGTGAGAGCTCTCCAAGGTGAAGAGCAATAACATGTCCCTCTGCCTTTAAAGAAATAAAATTTCCAGTTCAAGACCCAAACCTTTTGTTAGCTTAGCACATTTTTAAATGGTTACATTTTTTCCTTATGTTTCTAAATACTTCAGTCAGTTTCTCTGAGTTTTTAATTACACAAGAGACCAAGTTAACAGTGCATTATTTTTAATCAGTTCGTTTTATCTGGTTTCAGAATTCTGAACCAAATTATCACCATCACCAACTAATTACTGGTTTATAATAATTTCACAGTGTGGAGTCTCCAGTAATCCAATGTGCATAGCCTACAAAACAACAATGCATGTGTCACCTCAGGGATTTTGGCTGTATGTGTTACTGGCTGAATTTCAGAGCACCAGATGAAGAAACCAAGGTTTATTTCCCTTGAGTTTGGATTTGCATGATTAGTTCTCTGTATGTTATCCTGAAAATGGACATCAAGTATCAAGAGAGAATTGCTTTCAAACTATTCTCTTTTTGCTTCCCTGCCTCTGAAGTACCTTTCCCTGCAGGCAGCATCACATTTCAACCTCCTTCCTACTTCTGGTGACACAGCAGGAACAGATGTTCCTGCGCAGGTACTGTGAGCAATCATGGATAGTTGTTTTCCATATTGGTACAGGAAATCTCAGGATGCTGCAAAGTGTTGATGAACTATGTCTACCACCAGAGCTACAGACTAAAAAGCTTCTGGTTCCTTATGTAGGATACAGACCTGAGAATCTCAGATTTCTGAAGTTTGGTTCTTCCTGCTAATAACCACTCCATGTCAATGTGAGGAATATTCCCATTCCCTGCTGGAACACAGCATAATTTGCAGTAGCTGTTTATTAACACTGTAGAACAGCTGAAAGGGAACAAAGCAGCTGTGTCTGCTATGACAGCAAAATCCACCTTGGTCATTCATTTATCCCTTCTGCAAGCACCTATCCATCCTTCCTCTGTGGATCCTTCCTCCTGGAAAATGCTGGAGATCATACTGATGAGTTGTCTTTCAAACCTGTCCTATAGTTCTGAGGTCCTAATCCAGCGAGGTTTTCTGTCTGCAGCCTTCCCTTTTAATCTGTGCCACTGGAAATGGTAGTTTATGGAACCAGGGCAATTTCAGTGCTGTTCCCAGTGCATCATCCATCATTTTACTATCACTCAAATTAGTATAGTCACATTCTTGCCTTGCTAAAAGCAGATGATATAGAGGCTCTGAGCTTCTATTCATGGTACTGATATTCACACACTTGCTGAAGTGAGGAGTGATCCAAGCTAACTGAACAGTTCCAATCCTGGTAGTAACAAAGACAGGCTTCAGTGCAAACTGGTCATGAACATCAGTGTCCAGCATCCAAGAAGGCTCGTGGTGCTCACATTTAAATCAACCTTGGTTGAAACTAGCGTGGACAGCTTTTTTCTGCTGCAGTCAGACCTCCCACCTTAGAAGAGACATGCTTGAAGACTCGTGCATTTTGGAGTGCAACTCTGGTTCTTCAGAATTAAAAGTTGGCAGTGACTAATAACATATATAATGAGTGATCCTGATTAATTGATTAACCAGCAGGAAAAAAGAGAGGAGATCTGAAAGAGCACCCCTGGGTATTAACATGAAGCTTCATCTGATGAAAACTGATGCAGCCCTCTGGAGAACACACAGATTTTCAGTGTGTTGGTGTAGTTCACATTTAGAAAGTGAGGCAAGAAGAGTTTCACATGATTTCAGCGCTAGGAGTAAGTGTCAAAAGGCAAAACTGCTATCCAGATCTCTTAGCCAATGTGCTCAGTAATGCCAAACACAAACATTTAAAGCTCAAGACAGATATTCAGAATGTTGGTGCAATCTGTACTTCTTTCTCTTTTACTTCTGGGTTCTGAGCTGCAGGTCCTGCTCCAAGTATGTTTTAAAGCTTTTTCTGAAATCATGAAAGCTAGAACCTTGATTTAATTAATATTGAAAGATGTATTGCTTAATCATATGCAGTTATTTATAACAACACCAGACACCGTTACTGTTACTGCTGATGTCATAAAACTGGTATTCCTCCTCTAGTATCAATAAAGATGAAGCTTCAGCCAAGGACTAATTTAGGATCAGATCCCATTTTTATGGGAATAAATGTGCCTCTGAGTAGTGACCGTGTTTACATACATAGATTCTTTCTGTCTGTGAGTGTTGCTTGAGAATACTGGCTGTCATCCTCGGTGCTTTCTGGTCCAAAGAAGGTGCAGTAAGGGAGTAGCAGCCCTGAAGGAAACTTCAGCAGAGCACCTCTGTCAGAAATAAACTGTTAACAGCAAGAGTTCCATTAACATTGAAACGACTTTTCTGCCATTTCCTGTGGAGACTCAAACACTGTGTTGGTCACAAGTTCCTGGTCACATCTTGATTATTGTGGCTATTTCTAGTCATTATTGGAAACATTATCCTGATGTATTATTTAGAAGACTGTTTATACCAACAGACAGATAAAAGGAAAGTTAGCTTTGCTAAAGCCACATATTGAAGTGTCTTCAGAAGTTCTGAGTTTTGGCTCCCGGGTGCCTTGGCTGAAAACAAAAGGCGTTGTGTCACTGGCATCAATGCCATTAGCATTTCAGATTTGGATGTTTCTCACTGCATTAAACATTTGCCATGGGCACAGTCCTATATTTAAGGTGGTAGATTTGAACTGGGTTCCTGAGAGATCAGTTCATCCTGCTAGGCTGGAATTACACAGAAGGGGCCTGACAATAGCCTGCTTCCCTTGGAAAGCCTTTACTTTGTTCTGCTGTTAAATGCTGCTAAATGTTCTCTCTTAAATCTTGTGTGTTTATGATGGCATCATATGCTGCTTCAAATCACTGAGGAGCAGATGGCAAAGAATTCAAGTCCTGTCTCCCTCTGATGCTCCTGGCAATGAAGCATCCAAATATCTTCATAGATCTGAGTGTAAGAGCTGTGCCAGAATGCAAACAAAGGAATCTTTAAATATCAGTCATTACAGCAGCTTGCTGATTGTGGACTGTCCTCCTTTCAGTGTCTCAGACCTCACAGGTTGTTTGCACTTATTGCTCTGGAGTGTTGTAGAATCCCAAAGGGGCAGAGCAACATTACTAATTTATACTAATCACTCTAAAAATAACCAAAAAGACATCGAAAAATATCAGGGAGACAGTGGAAAAGCACAACTATCCTATCTGCTCCCCTGTAAATATAGCACATCACAGTGAAAATCTCATTTTTAGCAAAATATAGTGACAGAATTTTGTAAGTACCCTGAAAGACAAATTCCCCATTCAAAATTCCCCGCTAAAAATTCCCCGCTAAAAATTCCCCACTTTGTGTACTGCTGACATCTCACATGGGAGAAGTAAAACTATTCTTGTACTCTGAGGAAAGAAGTAAGAAATTACTTCTGTACTTATGATTATTATTTAAGTGAATATCTGTCACAGGAGTTGTAGATTGATGTACAGTTGAATATCACTGCTGAGGTGGAGTTCATGTATTAGATTAAAACAAATATTCAAGGTATAGGTTGTGGGAGAAAGTTCTTCCCAAAAGGCTGAAGCAAAAATAAAGACCACAAGTATGGCCCACATGAAAAATATTTTCCCAAAGAGTCTCTTCATCAAATCAGAACAATGCAAGTCTGATAAAATGTTCATACAGAAAACCAAAAGGGAGCATCTGTGATGGAGAAAGGTGCCTGTGTTTGATCACCGGATTTTTTGGCTTCATGCAGAAGTTTCTGGATGAGACTGAACACATTGACCATGCAAGAGGTTGTGACAGTCTCTTATCATTAGAACAAGGGAATATATACAAGTCTGTCTCTGTTAAAATATGCAAATGTGAGGAGGTGATGTTTGCAATCTGATTTCAGGCCTCTGAAAATAAAGAAATTGAACACAATGACCTAGAGACAAAAGTAACTATTTATATGACCTGCTATTTGTTTAACCTGCAAGCAGAACTCAGATCAGCCTAAAGTCATTTATACATAGCTTAGCACTGGAAAGTCTTGCATATGTCCAGACTCTTGTTTGGTTTTGTAATTTCAACATTTGCCTACGTCTTATCTTGTTCCCTTGGAGTATTTGTTGCACTTGCAATGTGTAACAGAAACAGTGTCATAAATACAAATGTTCCTTGGCACAGAACACTCTTGGAAGGCCTATTTCCAGGTAATATACCTGAGGTAAGTTCTTACACTACCAACAGCAGGGCAATCTTGGAGTTTCATAGAGAAGATCCTAATAATTTTTTTTTTTTTTAAATCACTAAATGTAATATTGGAATTACCAGTCCTTTGATTTTACCCATGGTAGTCAGATCCCAGAGAGCTCCTCAGACTGTCCTTCAGCTAGAAAGATTCCTGATCACTTGTAACACTTGCACCTCTGAATGCTTTAAGGAGTGTTGCCTTTTATAAATATTTCAAATATTTGAAAAAGAAAAGTCTTTTTCAAATTCATTCTTCATGTAACATGCCGGTTTTGCATTTTCTCGTGTTACACTACACACTGCCAGGGAGCTATTTTGTATTTTTATAAAATCTCTCTTTTATCTTTGTTTAAAAATACGATTATACTTCTGGTTTTCTTCTGTGTGGAAAGCCTGACTGTTTCTCAGACCCAGGCCTTCAAGATAACATACTTTCAACTGTTTATTTGGGGATTTAACTGTTTGTTTGAGGAATTCTTTAGTGTGTTTGCTTTGATGAAAATAGTAGTAGCAGCTCAACTCTAAACACATCCATAATTATTACTAATGAAAGCACCTATATCATCACCTTATTCACATCTCCAGGTAAGACTTTAATTCACATTACAGGAAACGGATTCTATTATGTGTAAAAACTGCAGCTGTTGAGTTGAACAGATGTCTCACTGGCTTTTAGCAATCTCAATTTGAGTTGTTTTGATTGGTATCCTGATTCTGATTAAAATCGACTCTAAATATTTTGTGTAACCACTATTAAATACTGTGAGATGTCTATGAACTTACAGACTCCATGGGTTGTAAAGTGTCTCCAGCCAGGCCCTGAGAATTTCTAGTTGATTTTGGTATTTGGCTTGATTGATTTCATTAGCGGGCGGCAATTGCATCAGAAAACTACTTGAAATAAAACTGACTGTCTCTGAGCTATGTTTCTAATGCATTTTGAAATCTTTTAACTTAATGTATTTTAGTTTGTCTGCAGCTACTTGAGTAATGTAAGAGGGAACAGCTTGTTTCCTTTGGAATGGAGGTACTATTTGTGAAATAGCCTTTCCAAGAGTGAGTCACTGATGGAAGGAGGAAGTTCATTTAATGTGGCCCCATGAAAACTGCAAAAAGAAAACTGAGTTTTCAGTTTGTCTTAAAGAAAACGGAGGGTTGATAAAGTCAGGCAGCATTAAGTATAGGATCTTCAGCTGCCACATGAAATAAACTCTTTCCTTTTGTTATGATTTTGATAGCATTCAAAGTCGAAAATGATGTCTGGAGTGTCAAAGGTTTAACATCTCAAACTGCTGAGCCAAACTGAGCCCTTGCTAGAAACAAGTACTGCATGAAGTACTTTATCCAGTCAAATATAATTAACTCTGAGGCACAGCCACCTCCCTGGAAGTAGGGGACCTGGCAGTAAAGAGTGCACAGATTGCAGGTCCAGAGGGTGGACGTCAGGTGCCCACCCAGAGCAGTTCTTTGCTGAGCGTGCCCAGGGGCTGGTCTGGCTGTGAGCATGAGGTAGAGCCAGACACTGCTCCTGCCTGTGCACATCCCATGTGCCTCTGGATTGCCTGCACAGCATGGAAAGGACCTCCTAGGAGGTGCCTTTCACCCCAGAGAGCTCAGATCACAAGTCCTGCTGGAGGGTAGTGCTGCCCTGGGAACACTGGGAGCCTATGGGCCAAGTTCAGAGCTGGAATTCAGCTCCACTGATTGCAGTTGGTGTTGTCTGATCAGCACCACATGGATCCATCCTGTTGGGATTTGCTGACTTCAACTAATAATTGTCATGTTAGGTTTATTTTAATTTTAGTCAATGTCAGAAGCTTCATCTTACTAGATGAAGCTTCTTCTTATTAGACATGAGCTCTTACTGGAGCCTGTTTTGTAGGCTATAAATTTGTAGTCATGAATCCATCAGAAAAAATACCATCTCTTAGCTCTTCACTGTCCAGTCTGATTGATTCATGACAGCTTTCATTCAGCAAAATGTAACTTTGGTATCTTTCCTTCTAGGTCTTTTCAGCACATTCTGTCAGATTCAGGCCTGCCCTCCAGTGGATGTATTTTCTGCACTTTGGCCGGACTTTAATTCCCTGTAGGAAAAAACATTATTGAAAAAAGCCAACCAAGATCACACAGTACTACTGGAAAAGCTGAACAGTTTTGGAGGAGATAATAGTGGGCCTTTGGCCTGCTTCTCTCAAAAAATTTTGTAGTAACAAACACATTAGAAACAAATGCAGGAACTGGGAAAAAAAAAGGTTTTTCTAAGATAATTTCTAAGCTAATTTCCAGGAAGAAGAAAAAATACAAGAAAACTTGGACAAAGAGAAGGATTAGTGCTATTGTTGTGTTTCCAGTTTGAAATAAATACTGAGTTTATTGAGTTTTATTTATAGTATAGGAAACCCAAATTTTGTAGGAATTCTCTTGAGCAGAAGAGGAGGGGGTTTTATTATCATTATTTTATAACAAAACAATTAATGTTTCTCTTTTCTGTATCTCTTTTCTTTCTCTTTTCTGTATCTTTTCAACAGGCTTTTCCATAGGCAGCTAGTGGAGTCAAGCCCGTAAGAGAATAGAAACTGGTTGGAAAGTAAGTGAAAGAACCTAGAGCTGTGATACCTCTCAAAAATAAATCCTTCAGTGAAAGACCACCGAATTCCCACAGAGAAACAAAGAGAAAAAATGTCAGTTTATAATGATAACTTTATATTCTTCTAGCTGCAGAGAATTTACACTCTCTAGAAAAGTAAAATAGAGGCTGGAAAACTTGAGTTTTCACTGAGGGAGAGCACTGGGAAAGCAGCTCTATTTTTCTGATATTCAGTAAAGAGTAGATACATGCCTTTTTTTTTTTTTTTCAAGATCTCTCAGCTGAAGTGCTGAGTAACCAGAATGGTATTTTCCATATTTTTGAGAGCACTTCTGTTCACACCTTTACCATAAAAATGCTGTTCTTGGAAAAGTAAATCGCTCCCAGCCATGCACACTCCCAGTCTGTCTTCTTTTGGGCTATTCCTTCAACACCACATGAAGCTGAAGGTTTAACAGATTACTCACTTTCAAATCCAAAGGTAGCACTCACATCCAAAGTTTGTCTTCAGTGATTTTCATTTGCACCCATCAAGATTCTTTTTGTCATAAATATTTCAAGTCTAAAACAAGCAGCTGTAGTGGAACAGTGATTTCCAGTGAGAACTTTCTGCTGATGATTAATACAGTCCTGGTGATGTTGTCTCTGCTACTGTCACCAATAAAATACCTGTTAGCTAGATTCGGGACTGCTGACACTTAAACAGATGCCGGGATCTCAGTCCTGGCCAGCAGGGGCCACTAAAAGATCGTAGGAAGAGCTGTACAAGACCCTGGGAGACCTTGTAGTTCAGCATGCTCACTGCTGAAGAGATAGTATCTGGGATGTGGATCAGGATTTTCCCAAAAAGAAGGAATTTTTGTGAGGGTTTTCAAACTTTCCAAGATTTTTTAAATGACCTTTGGATGAATATTGCTTTTGCTGCCGGTCTGCTCTCTATGTGGGCTGGTACTTGCTGGCAGTGAGCTGGAACAGGTGCAGATGGAAAAACTCTTTATGTAAAGAGGTCCAAGATACACTTTTACTTGTGCCCAGCGCTGTGGAGGAGTTTGTAACTACCCTGTGCAGTTTGGTACAGTCAGCTGAAAAGGCTGAACTCACTAAGCAGAAACTCAGCAGGAGCTGGGAGGTGCAGCCTCACAGAGAGGCAAGATGCTGTCATTGCTCTTCTGCAATAAATTGGCTCAAGGAAAGAGTCTTCTGAGTGGATTCTCAGCCCTGTGCCAGCCTGGTGTGCCATTGCAAACTGTGCCCGTGCTGTCCTTGGCAGCCCACACTCCAAGTGGGAGATGGCAAGGCAGGATGTTCCTGTGTCAGGATCCATTACGATGAAGGGATGTTGAGCAGGCAAAACTGGGAACAGCATTCCTCACAGTTTCATATGCACTGCCCCTGTTGTTACTCTGTAGGTTTGAATGTGATCTGTGTTCCTTGCTGAGTCAAACACAGACCACAGACATGGAGAGTCCTCTGGCAAATCTGAACTTTCAATGCACTTTAAAGGTGCTGTTATATCTGAATCCTGCAGAAAACAGAGAGAAGCAGAAAGCATCAGGTTTTACCTCTCTCCTTTCAGTCTGGAGAGAGAAAGTAGCAGATAATGTATCCATTACTTCTTCAAAGCCTGAGTGTAAAAAATGATAGTGGAAGAGGAATGGTGTTATTAGGTAAAGCATAGAATCATAAAATAATTTAGATTGGAAAATACCTCTAGGATCATCAAGTCTACTCAGTAGCCCAATGCTGCTGAACCCACTTCTAACCATGTTCCAAAGTTCCATCTCTACACATCTTCTAAACTCCTCCAGGGGTGAGTCAGCCACTTCCCTGGGCAGCCTGTTCAGTGCTAGAGCATCCTCTCAGTGAAGTAATTTTCCTAAAATACAATATAGGGCTCTCCTGGCACAGCTTGCCCTTTCCTCTCATCTTGACACTTATACTAAGAGACAAATACCCAAGTTACTACAACCTCCTTTCAAGTAGTTGTGGAGAGCCATAAGGTACAGTTTGTTGAGAAACACCTTTTGTTTTGTGGCACTTCAAGCGGAAGGTGCCAGCTAAACAAGATACACTTTCAATGTGTTTCATGAAGGTTGAGCACTCAAATTCCTTTAAGATGTTTCTGTGAGCTCAGTCGAGTCCTTTAAGCACTTGAAACATAGCAAGATCTAAATTGCAGGATTAGAGACTAAGTTGTAGATTATTAATATACGATTATTCTGGAAATTCATCATGCACTTGAAAGGAAATTTTTATTGCCTAATATCTGTCAGTACCCTGTACCAGTAAGCTCTTTCACTCAGCAGAATCAAGAAGGATTTAAAAGGATGGGAAGACAGTTTTTTTCCTAGGGTTTTCTTGCTTGCCTTTCACTAACTGACAAAAAAATCTAGAAAATATTTTATCCTCCAAGAAATGTGTTGTGATAATTTTAGATGAAAGACATTGTATATTGTGCTCACAAATCCTGTTGCAGAAACTATTGTTCAAACAGAAAATTTGAATAAATTCATGTTATAGCAATGGCAAAATTTAAACCAAGCAGATTTAGAAGGCTTTGCTTCTGAGATTGAAATATATAGTACAATAATAGAAGTTGTACTTGGCAAAGACTTTAAAAAATAAACTGAATTTCTTGGGCTCATTGCAGTTCTCAGCTGATTCTTCTATGTGTAAAATATAGTCTAATTTCAGCAAGATTTTACTTTTCTGGTGGGAATTTATTTTTCCTCAATCCAGATTATAAATGTTGTCATGTTCAGCAGGTGGCACCAGCTGCCCATGGCCAGTGTTGGCTCCAGGATGACACCAAGATGTGCTCACGTGCCTTATGTGAAAATCTGAGCAGTACCCAGAGCCAGGGAAGTGACAGATCCAACTCACAGGCCACCTCCAGCAGCACTGGATAATGCCCTCCTCACTCTAAGGGAAGTTTATTTTTTTCCTCTCTCTGATGCCATCGTATCTTGTGCTTGTAGTCTTTCACACTCTTGTGCCTCACCTCTGCAGTTACATAATTTGTGCATATACAAGGCAGAGCTTTTCTCGGGGTTTTGCTAACCCTTCTGTCCAGTGCCAGGGCAGTGTGGGATTTGCTGGCAGGAGGGGCAAGGCTGGGCAAGGGGCCATGGGCCACACCACACTCTTACCTCATGTGGTGGACACTCTGCATCCTCCTGCACACCCCTTGCATTAATGACTGCTGTAAAAGAACAAGTGGATCTGTGAAATAAATTGCTGTTTCTGTCTTTGTTATCTTGCCAAAAGTCCCAGCTCTTCAGTCCCTCTCTACTGCCTGCTGTACAAAAGCAGTGAGGAGCCATCAGCCAGGCAGACACGAGGCACAGTATGGGGAGTGAGCACAGTGGAGCAGAGCCCTTAAAGCAAGGGTCATGCACTCCCAGACTGGCTTTACACATATTCCCAATGAAAGCCCAGGGCTTGCACTCTTCTGCTTGTGATTATTTTTCACAGGAGAAGAGATCCATTAACTTTACCAGTCCAGACCATATTTATAGATAATACCAGATAGTCCTAGATTTGTATTTTTTATGACAATGCGATGATTCCCAAAACAGGACATATATACATAATTATTTTCATGACCAAATTACAAATATCCAGCCAGAATAATATCCCCGTCTGAACAATGTAACCTAGACTCTTTTGAGTTGCCCAACTCACATTTAATTTCTGGACAGAACCAGCCAGCTTTCTCTGGAGCAATGCACTCCAGATTTACCTGAGCACAGACAGCAGGAGTAGATACAAGGCTTTTGCCCTATGATAGGCAGGGTCTGGATTTGGCTTTGCTTGACAGAGTGAACAGCGCATGGATGGAGAGTATGAAACCAGAGGAAGCTAAGCAAAAATGCTTTGTCAGGTGACTGGGAGTACCAAAAGGGACAATGGCTTTAATCAGGTCTTGATACAGAAGTCATTCTGTTAACATAGGGAGTTAAGGTTTTAGCCTTACATAAGTGTTTTAGATTTTTCTGTGGAGGCACAGAAAAAAGACATGCTGCACCTCTAACATTTGCTAACATTTAGGAGGGAATTTCACAGAGGTCACAAACCCTGAAGCCCCAAGAAAGTTAAGTTAGAAAGTCATCTTCAGTAAACCCTTTGATAGCTTGTTGGTATGTGCGTCAGTTGATTCTTCAGGTTAATTCCTTTGCATGTTCTCTGTAGTTAAAAAGCGTTGGCAGTTTTTCATAACTCCCCACCTTTAAAATGGGTTGCCTTAGTTACCGTGGCCAGCTTGAGAGACAGCAAATTTAGTACTAATACATTTTCAAATCTCTGCAGTTTCTGTAAAATCTCTGTATCATAATCAGCTACAAGATATACTTTTGTCATAGTGTTTGATAAGCATAGTGGTGATGCCTAATCAAGTTAAATAAGGAAAGAAGATTGTCACAGGCCAGAACAATAGCCTTGGGTCATTACCTTAGTGACTGTCCTATGAATATTAGGTGAAACAGCTTGTGGAGTTCCCCTGTAACTGGAAATAAAGTTGGCATCAACTGGCTCAGGTGTCTGGTGCTTGGAAGCAACCTGCTGCAGTCAAGGTCACACTTTCCCTAGATGGAAATTGATAAATCTTCTGTTCTTGATTGGTGATTCAGTACTTCCACTGGCACTACAGAAAATCAGAGAAACAAATTAGTATTTTAAAGGTTATTTTTTAAAGGCTAACTACTATCCATGATAAACAGAGTTAACAGTGGTCTCAAAGACTGTTGATTTATCTTGGTCTCATCAGCACAGTATTTGGTTTGAGAACACCTCTCTGTGTAACCTGATGTGATAAAAGTAATTTTCACCTCTACTCGTTCTTTTGTTCATCTTTTAAAATTTTATGTAGGGTGAGCTAAAATTTGGTCATATTTTATATTACTTATGTAACTGTTTCAAGTTCCTAAAACCCCTTTACTTACAGAAAGATACTGATTAGGCAGTATATTTCACTGCAGCCTCACTGTTTTTCCTGCTCAATAAATTGACACTTGTTGATGCTTCTAAACTGCATGGCTCTCAGAGTTTGAGATAAATAAATATCTATAACTCAGTAAGAGTAATAAGGTAAAGGAGGAAAACACTGAATCTACCTTTTATAGCTTCTCCTAGTAGCAAAAGCAACCTTCCAAGTCTTCAAATCACTAAAAGAGCCCACTTTTTCTTAGAAGCTTCTGTTTTTCTGAAAGGTGGGGCTGACTCTATCCTTCTGAAGCTTCGCATGGCTGAAATGACTTAATGAATATGTTTTACAAAGCTTTAAATGACACTGGGGAAAAATAAGCCACAATTCAGCTTCAATCTTTGGTCAAAGTTAGGACAAAACCAGATGGTCTTGTGCACGTAGATTTATCTCCTGAAACATGTAATTGTGTGAAATAACCACTGTGTGCTTTTTAATACAAGAGAGCAGGTACTATTTCAGCTTCTGTCAGTTTCTGGATGTTCCTTCACAGCTTTACAAACAGAAATGCCCTCTGGGGTCAGGCCTCTGTCCACTTGTTCCCAATGGTGTTGCTGTTTAGGGGGAGGGCATGAGCCCAGACATTTCCTGCAGTCCTTTCCCCCCAGCTTCCCCAGCTGTTGTGTCTATGATATTAGGGAATACATTTATGGGCCCTTTCCTTGAGAATGTACCTAATCCCTTTTTGAACCCATTGATACCATCTGCCTTGCAGCCTCTTGCGAGTTTTAGAGATTTACTGCCCACTGTACTGAAGCACTTTCTTAAGTGTGTTTTGTAATGATTTATCTTTGCAACATCCCCAGGAAGAAGAGCATAGTCATCCTCATTTGACAGTAGGGAAAGATCAGGAGGGTTGTTTCCAAAGGCACCTGTTAATAGATGTCTCATGCATGAGTTTCTCTAATGTGAGGCATTTGAGTTTTCAGATGCCTGAACTGATTTCTAGCCCTGAGCAGTCATGTGCAATGATTAACAAACAAATGAGGATCACTTGTGGTGTTGTTTGATTTATTGACTGACCCATAATTAAATACTAATTCCATAGCAAAGCAGAGACCAAACTTCGTTCTCCCAGTCATGGTCAGCTTCTTTTTCTTGGAGGTTTTTATCTGGCTCATCATTTGTTATCTTGTGCAGCCAATATCAAAAAGGGGCCACAATGAAGGCTGGCATTATTCACTGATGTTCCAGACTTATCCACTGAACAAAGAGTGGCATTTGCCTGATCCAGGGAAAGCTGCAGTGGAAAACACAGTGTAGAGCTGTACAATTACAGCCTGTCTGTTAAGGCATGTATATGAAGATATAGAATTAATATTGCTAGGGGGGAAAGCATCTCAAAAAGTGTCTTTTAGAAAACATGTCTTACAAGGAATGGCCAAGGGAGCTGGGTTTACTGAGTCAAGAGGAGATTTAGGGGGGACCTATTCGCTCTCTACAATTACCTGACAGGAGGTTGTAGTGAGGTAGGGATCAGTCTATTCTACAGCGCCTGCAGTGAGAAGCCTTGAGGACAATGGTCTCAACCTGAAGCAGGTGAAATTCAGATTACATGTCAGAAAAAAATTTTCCCTGTGGTCTAGGGGTGAGAGTGCTGGATTGATGGTTGGACTTGTTGATCTTGAAGGTCTCTTCCAACCCTGATGATTATATGATTCAATGATTCCATGATTATCAGTATTTCAGAATCTAAACTCCCACAGCATCCCCATCAAAATCAAAGGAGGACGAGAAGAAAGTGCCAAATAAGAAGGAAAGCAGCAAGTGTCCAGAACCAACAGGTGGCCCATGTCGTTCCACACCCAGCCGTGCCGATGGGTCACAGGGTGTCCGTAACGCCCGGGGGTACGGGGCTGACCGGGAGGGCGGCACGNGCTGTGGCCATGCACCGCGGAGCCGCCCCGCGCCCCGCCGCTCTGCCGCGCCTGCTGCTCTCGTCCGCGGCGCGGGCGCTGCTCTGGCTCGGCCCCGTGTACCTGGCTGGGTACCTGGGGCTCAGCGGCTGCTGGGTGCTGCTGGCGCTGGCGCTGTGGCTCTGCTGGGGACTCAACCGGCGGGGGAAGCGCGACCGCCTGGCCGCCGCCTTGGCGCTGCTGGAGGATGAGCGGGAGGCGGTGTGCCGGGGCCTGGCCGCCCGGCACCTGCCGGCCTGGGTGAGTGAGGACCGCGGGCTCTGCCCCGCATCCCGCGGATGCTGCGGGTCCCGGCGGCTCCGTGCGGCGGGAGCAGGACAGAGAGCGGGGGGTCCCGGAGAGAGAGCAGCCGAAGGGGTGGCAGTGATGCCTTGGGCCGAGCAGTAGGGTCTTTGATTTTGAAGTCTTGTTTAGGAAAGCGAGGATTAAACTAGAAGTTGTTTTAGCCCAGGAGATGTGCTGTAAGTGGGTGTGTGAAACAGACCGATGTATCGCCAGAGATACTTCCCTTCAAATATACGTTGTTGCATTGCAGGTATTTCGCTGTTGAAGATACTTATTTTAGACTTTCTCATCCAGCAGATTTACTTCTCTTTAGTGTCATTTGAAAAGAAACAAAAATGTATAAACGTAATATTTTCTTCCTGCTAAAAACCCAAATATTTAATTTAAGGGGTTATCTCTAGATGGTATGGAAGGCCAACCCCGGTTTGTTGTTCACATTTGTTTCTAGTCACCCTATGTTTTAAAGTGAAGAAACTAGAATTTCTGCCTGCACATTTTATTCTGTGTCTTGGGTTATTTATTGGGCAGCTGTGATTGGCTGATGGAGAGGATGATGAGGTGTTTGGGTCTTTTTTCTTTTATCATAATTTACTTAGCATTTAAAAACCTGTCAGGGACTGGTAGGGAAATGCTTTTCTTGTAAAGAATGTTGCATGGAGACATTTATAGTCGGCAAACTTTTATGTAGCCTACAGCACTTGGCTCTCCTTAATTCTCTGGGAAATGAAGGCAGCTGGCAGCTCTGAGGAGTGAGGCCAGGGTCTCCTGCCAGGGCTGATGCAGCTCCCTGCGCATGTTCCCTCCCACCAGGCACAGGAGTCTGTCTCTGAATGAGGTTTCTGCTTGTTTGTATTGACAGAGCATAAAAAAAAACCAATTCAGGGCATTAATGAATGTGGTAGTGTCAGCTCTTGCCCTGATCCTGAGAGCAATGTTGTGTTTTATCCTCAAGTGCCCTGAATCATTGTAACCAGAAATTGAGCCTCTTAGTCACTGTTGACAAATCAGCCTTGTCCCCACAGTGCACACAAATTCAAAAAGTTCCATTTGGTTTTGTGGTTGAAAGTTTTAGGCTTCGTTAGTGTGGGAGCAGGGGGTCCATGATTGATTGCCCTGTACTTGGCTTTCACAAGGCTGCATGGAGAGCACTCTGTGTCCCAACCCAGGAGAGGTTCGGGCAAATGGGGAGACTGCAGCAGAGGCCATTGAGATGGTCAGGGGCTGGAGCACCTGGTGTCTGAGAGCACTGGGGCTGTTCAGCCTCTTCCAGGAGAAGGGAAGGTTTAAGAGGTATCTCATTTCTATCTCCCACTGCCCAGCATGTGCTCATAGAGATGGTAGAGTCAGACTCTTTCCAGAGGTCTGATTTGTGACTTGAGAGTTCTTGGACCTTACTCCTGGAAGGCAGGATGTAAGACCTAATGATAAAGAGGCTGCATGATGTGCTTTTAGTTTTATCTGTATTGCCACTTCCTTTCCTTTTGTGTGTTGGTGACTTTTGTTCATCAGTTGGATGTTTGCATCCACATTACACTTGTCCTTGATGCTTTGTAACTCTTCAGTTTTGATTTTCCTTCCATCCCCATCCTCTATTTGATCTACTTCTTCCATGTGCCCATCTTGGAGGCTGATTCTCACCTGATGTCTATTCAGTTTATTCTCTGTGTTGTTGTCTTTTTTATCTTTTGTTTTTGCCTTTCAGTGTCCATGGACCTTCAGCTAGGAGCTCTAAAACTGTCCTCTGAGTTCTTCTGTCCTGTCACACAGAGGTGGCAGTAGGAATACAGTTTAAGGGGAGCATGGCTTGGATTTGCAATGTTGTAATCTTAGGAAAGGTTCTGAAGGTGTGAAATGATAGCAGTGCCTTGGGATTCAAAAATCTTTGTCTTTTCATGTGGTCTGTAATAAAATCAGGGGGATCCATCCAGTGAAGAGCAATTGTTGATTGTGCTGTTGGTTAAAAATTGTTCTCCCTAGGAAGTAGCTTCTTTAAGTTGGCTTGGGTTCTGCTCAGTCCTGGTATCAGTTGTTAGGAGATATACAGAGTGCAGCCTTTCCTTTAGAGGGGATGGTGAGAGGGTTTCCCTAATCTACTCAACCATCTGTTCTGGAGAATTTGCAGGATTGTTTTGCAGCACCAGTTTCTTGGCTGAAACCAGCCAGTGAGTTTGGAATAGATGCATTCCTGTGCTAGACAGTGTACGTGGGCAGGCTGTGCTTCCTCGGGAACCCAGGCTGGAAATCTGCTCATGGCAGGCAGTCAGATCCATGTCTTGGAGAGTTGAGACCTTCTGACTTCAGCCTTTGCAGCCTTTAGCATGACTTCTGTAAAGGCAGGCAGGGCTCAGAGCAGAAGTAGCCAGGCTTTCACCTTCATTCCAGCTCCTGGGGTTGTGGTGACTGCTCTGTGTTGCTTTTGCCACTAGTTATCTGGCTGCACGTGGCAGAATCCAAGTATACTGTGTTTCTTCCTGATGTTAAACTCCTTTTACCAGGCAAAATACTTCTGGCTACAGACCCGTCCTTTTAAAACTTTGCCTTTTAAGTCCTTGTTCATGCAAAATCCTTGTTTATGCTTCTTTTTTCCTCCTGTATGAGTAGCTAAAAATCCTATTTTTTTTTTGTAAAAAGAAACAAACAAAACACCAAAATCCCCAACAAAACCCGAAACAACCAACCAAACAAGCAAAAACCCAAACCAAACCCTGATGGATAGATTGCTGTGTTGTATTTGAACAGAATGGTGCTGTTGTGTCAGACATGGGTTTTGTTGTTGCTGTGATCCTTGGTGTGGCTTGCTTCAGGGCTAGGTGGAGTCATGCAGAACTTACACATTTTCTTTAGTTGCTAGTAATTGCCCCTTACCTAGTGCTTTTGATCTTCAAAGCTCTTTTCAAATGCTAAGTAATTTTTGCTGCATTCCTTAAACTTTGGCAAGAAGTATGCCTGCTTTTGTAGATGGGTAAAACTGTTGGTTAGATAGTGGGACTTGCCCAAGGCTACAGGATTAAATCTTACTCTGTGTTAGTATTAACTTTGGCAGCTCTTGGTGTTCTGGTTCTGGGCTTAGTAGGAAGTGTTTTGGGCTCCTCCTACCTGTGCTGTACCGATGACAAACTCGGGGCAGGCAAGACCTTGCTGGCGAGGCTCTCACCAACAGCAAGGGCAAGAAGTGAGCCTGAAGTCCAGAGCACATGGTACTGTGTGAACCAAGAAGTATGGAACTGCAGATGATTTTATTTTCAAAACATATTAGGATACATTAAATTCTTGGAATAAATGGTTGGGTCAAGAAGAGAGCTTGCTGGTGTCACTGGGCAGAACTAGCCATGTGACATGCTAGCTAGCATGCATGTTATGGGGATACCCCATGGGTAGGAAAGGACTTGCTCAGAGCTTATGCCTTACTACACAGTGGATAATGCAGTTGCAACACCTGGATACCAAGCTCTGCTTCCTCACAGAACTGCTCATTTAGTTCATACCACTGAGTGGAGCTGAACTTTGGTATTGAGAACCCACTGAAGTTTGGTGGCCTGTCATAAAGGGCAGAAAGCTGGTTTTCACCAGAGTCATGTAATCAACCAGTTTCTGTGGTATTCTCTGCAAGCCCAGTTATGTCAGCCCAGGAACCCTGGTGCTCAAAGGTCCCAGCCTTTGAGCTCTAGCGGTGCTGTTTCTCTTATCTGTCAGAGAAAACTGAGGCACCCAAAGCCTGGGTAGGAGCTGGGTTGAAAACACCTGAATGAGGGAGTGTCAGGTGGGGTGGAAATGAACTATAAATGTCTGCTACCACAGCATCTGAGCTGTGACAGGTGCACTGTGATTCATTGCAATTGCTTTAGGGGTTTGCTGTGAGCCATCGGTGGTTCGAGTGTCTGTGGCACAAATAATACATTCAATTTTACTTTTTCTTTAGGTGGGTCTACCTACAGCTTCATTGTTGTGGGCTTTGCCTCTTTCCTGATGCTCTTTTGTGCTGTTTCAAGTCTCTAGGAGCCTTGCCTCTAGTGAATAATCTCAGATAACTTTAATGGTTTATAATGGCCCACATTTCTCCCCTGCATGTATGGGCTGTGACTTTCTCACTGGGAAGAGGTAGCCTAACTGTTGTCCTTTCTTTTGTGTCACATCCCTCTCCTGTCTGTGAGGTGTTTTGAAGAACAAGCTCACCATGCTACTTTCCTCCCTGCTCTATCCTTCCTTCATCTGATCCCAAGCTATGGCCCAAGTGCTGCAGGATGTTGGCACTTGGCAATTACATTGGAGCTGAGAACCCAGGATTTATATGCCCTGGTGGAGAACCTTTAGGTGGAAGATGAAAGGCTGGCAGGTGAAGTGGAGGTCCCCTGGTTCACATAATCTGCCTCACTGTAAAATGTCAGCAGCAGTTTGTCTGTGTTGATTGTCCCTTCAGGTGCTGAGTTCTAGCTTCATTGTGCAAATAGACCTGTGCAGGCTGACATTTCAGTGAACTTCTATTGTCTTATTTAATGGAAAAGTTGCTATTTAGAGCATCAAAAGAAATTTCTTATAAAGAATATGGTAATATTACTTTGGAGTTTTTTAATGAGATAATTTGAAAATTATTTGAGCAAGGAAAATGGGCTCTTTAATCATATATGAAGCTGAACTAAAAAAACAGGCTACTGTCCATACTATCCAAACATCTTTGAGCACCTCTCTGAAAGCTGATGAACAGTAAGCCTTTGCCTGAAAAGTGTGATTCACAGCTCTTGTAAGAGGAGGTATTGTCCTACCCAAATACCGTTATCAGGCTAGATGATAGTCAGATTCCCTTTGTATTCAGGTGCTCTAATGTCTATTCTGAGAAGCTGCTGCAGTGTCCTTCCCCTCTGCAGTAACCCGCTACCAGCTTCTAACACTAGATGTAAATATCACATCCATACGGCTTTAATGTGTGTTAAACTTGTAGTAAGGTGATTGTAACTCTTCACTCAGCAGCTTCTTGCTGGGGTCTGAGAGATCAGTTACTTGAGAGTGGTCTCATACCCAGTTGTCCTGATTGTGATTAAGCAAGTCACCAGGGAATTGGTGGGGTTTTATAATGGGCATATACACTTCTTGTTGGCATTTGGTGTCTCTAACTTGAAAACATGATGTATAAGTAGCTATTTCATTTTAATTTGTCCTTACCATCTTAAAATTTCTGAGAGGTGAAAACACTGGACTGTTACACATGATAGTGTATGCTAATAGGCTGGAACTCTTACAGGGCTTCTTTTCCCTGAAGCCATTGGCACCATGTTGATATTAGCAGATAAATGCTGCCACGACCAATAAATTGAGTTTCCCAAGCAGGTTCTTGTTTTCCAGAGTGTGGTGTACTGGTCGAGGCGAGCAAGTACAGGAAACAGGTCCTGCACAGCTCATGCTCTTAAAGGGAAGTAGGTTTTCGTGGCCTCTCAAGGCATGACAAAGAGAAGGATGAGAAATCTAATGCTGCTTTACATCATGAACAGGATGTGACACTTGCTTTAATCATGTAAATGTGCCCAGAGGCATACTGATACATCAGTGCACGTGGGTTCTTTTGCCTTTTACTATTCTTTACTGGCTTATTTGCATTTTACAATTTTTCAAGGAGGTAGTAAATTATAAAGGATATATCTATGAAGGCAGGGGAATCTCAGCTTACTCTAACATTTGTTCCACACTCCATGATATCTTTTGCATGTGTTGCAGTGTGCTCAAACAGATGGCACATGGCATTCACTTTATTTTTCTTTGCATCCAGGTTCACTTCCCTGATGTTGAACGAGTGGAGTGGCTGAACAAGGTGAGGAGCTCTGAACTCCGGCTGGTGAGGCCACCTGCTCTGAGCTGCATCCCTCCCATCCAAAGTCTGTGCGACAAGTCTGAGAAAGTTATCAAATTACTACAGTGTAGCTCAATTGTATCAGTGTCTGTACTGAAGCATGCGGTCACCTAAGTGTGGGGTTGCCACTGAGGTTGAGAGCCAAGGTGGGCCTAGTTGATATAAGTTTGATAAATTCAACAACACTTCATTCTGAGACTAAAAAGAAAAAGCTAGTGTTTGTCTGTATATGTGGATACATACATGTGTATGTTATTATTATTATTGTAGCAAACCTAGTGGTATCTCATCTTACCAGGAAATTTCCAGAGATCATGAAGGCAAATGCTCCCATCAGCAGGTGTGGTCAATCTCTCGAAGCAAAACAGCTGAACTTGCAAATTAGCATCCAGTGACTGTCCTCTTTTTTGGTAGTTTTTTTAGCAAATTTTCTTTTTTATATAAAAGCTCATCTCAATCCTCTCCAAATAAACCTAACTCCAGGGAACATTGTGACACTTTAGAATAATTAGGGACTATTGTACTTTAGAAATTTAGCTCTGGACTTTGTTGGCTCCTGTGGTTAGAAGCAATGGTGCTTCTATGGTGCTGAAAACTCACCCTTCAGTTCCTGAAACAGATTCCAATTCTGAGGAACAGAGATGGATCCTTCCATAAGGATGACTGAAGTGCATGAAGTTGACTTAGTATTTTAAAAGGACAGATAATAATTGCCAGGGTTCTGTGATGAGTGTGTCTGTTTCTCAGCAAAAGGTGTCTTACTCAAAGAATCTTCAGTGTGTTCCTGCTTTCACTGTTCTTTAGGTCCTTGTACAGGCTTGGCCATACTTCGGAACAATCATGGAAAAAACATTTAAAGAAGTTCTTGAACCAAAAATCAGAGCAAAGAGTGTACATCTGAAAACATGCACCTTTACCAAGATCCACTTTGGCGAGAAGGTACAATCTTTTGTAATGCTTGTGGTTTGCTCTTTTCTGAAAAGTTCAGGTACAAGGGGAGTGAGATGTTCAGCTCTGTGATAGCTTTGTTCTCTCCTCATGTTGACTTGAGCATCTTCACCATGAAGGAAGAATTGTGGTGGAAAGACACATCTCTTCCCACTTGCTGTCATTATCCTGGGAGTGGAGATAGAAAAAAAGGACCATATCCATATTTATTTCTTTTGTACCCTTGCAACAGGAGTTTTCAGTGCTGTCTGAGGGTTGCAGGATGGCCTAGGGCTACTTGCAACTAGTCCTGCATTTGAGGACTGCCAGGGCTGTTCTGTCTTTAAAGAAAAAAAATAGCATGGTATACTCATATTTTACGTGCAGTTTTGCAAAGTATTTAATTAATGCTTCTGTACTCAAATTCAACAAAGTGAGTAGGACTTTTCACTTGTGCTTAGCTTGATAGATGTTGTATCTTGTTTGTCTCTATTTCAGTGCCCTAGAATTAATGGAATAAAAGCCTACACCAAAGAAATTGATAGAAGACAAGTTACCCTGGACCTGCAGATCTGGTAACATTGCATCATTGATTATGTTGATGATTCTTGACTTACTGCCTGTGTATGTGTCGTGCTGGACTGGGCGTGGTGCACTAAGATGAGCCTGGAATGATATGAGATAATCTTGTCTCCCAGCTGGATGTCTTCAGTAGTTACAGAAGTGAAATGTGCATCAGCCACTAGACCAGAAATAACCTACACAGCTCTAAGTGTTACCTACTCTGGCCCATCACAGCTGCCATGGGTATAAGCATGTGTCCCTTGGCTTTGCCGTTAATGGCAGTGAGAACCCAAGTTTTCAAACTGTGCTTCCTGTTCTCAGGAAGGCTCTCAGGTCTGGAAGTGCTCGGTCTATCTTGCCCACTATGGTTTCTTATTAGTCCAACCTCTCCAGTTCTTCCAGAAGTACTTGCACTATTAATTTTTTAATCCCTTCCTCTAGATTTATCCTCTGTTTTAGTCATCATTTGTTCTGTGTGCCATCCAACCCATTTGCTTTTTTGATTACAGCTGTTCTCTGAGCAGAGTACTGCCTCTAGCTCTATTAACAACAACAACAACAAAATTAGATGGAACATTTAATACCTCCCAGGCTGTTTTGAATGAGCTTGTATGTTTTGTTAACATCAGAGCCATTGCAGAGCTAAGCTGTCTCCTGGTTTAGCACTGGAGGATGGAATTGCTGGGGGAATTACCACTTGCATGCTGCTGTAGCTCTGTAAGTTTAGTGGGTGACTGAGCTGCCTAATATAAATGGCTTTTCATGGTTGTGCCAGGAAAAAGCTGTGAAATTATGGACTGTCTTGGCAACAGCACAGAGCTCCTCAGAACTGTGCCTGCTGCTTAATGAGACAATGGCATGGCAGCATCCCCAGCCCTGGCAGAGCATCATCACTCCCTGTAAATTCACATGCTTGATTTTCTGTCAGGTGTTTCAGTGCTGTCAAAGTGTTCTTTGTAATACCCAGGTCAGTGTTAGGGCCTTTGGCAAATCATTTGTGCTTTCCATGAGAAAGAGGTCGAGAGATCTGATGCCTGTTAAGCCTTGCAGAAGGTTGCTGCTGTTTTCTGCTAAACTGCTTTTCCCACATGCTCATTTTCACTGTTTTTGACAATCCTCTGCAGAGGGATTCCCTCACCTCTGCATTCCTGTACATCTGGCAGACCCATCAACTTCTCCAAACTGGCCAAGCGTTTCTGTTCCTCATGCTGAATCTGATAACCTAACCCAAGCTGATGCCATCTGATAACCCCAGTATTTTCTGTGTTCACACAGGAGTCTGCAGTTTGCCTTGCCTCTCTGGTGGAGGTCTTTTCTCTAGGGCTGCATTAAGGTCTCAGCTTCACTTGTGTTCATATGTTAACATCAGTGTCTGCAACTAAGCTGTGTTGCGCATCCTTCAGTGTCTGCAGGAGATTGTGGGTTGCTTTCAGGAACAGGGAGAGACAAATCTATGATCAGTGCTATTATTTACCTGCCTTTTTCTGGATTACCAATATAACAGGTTTTTTTGGTACTTAGAGGAGATGGAGTAGAGCTGCCGCAGTGTGAGGCTGCTTTTCACTTTACCTCTTGGTTGCTGTGCTGGTGAGGTTCAAATGACTGAACTGTTTACAGGGCTGTGTGCTGGCATCACAGCACTGGAGAAGAGAGTGATGTGCTATGGGTGCCTGTGGGATGCACTATGCTATGCTGGCACCACAGTACTCTTGGGTTAGGTTTCAGTGCTCTGTAGATGCTTCCTGCTTTCAGTCTCACAATAGTACAGGAGGACAGATCTTTTCCTCCAGTTTTATTAAGAAGGCAGCTAGTTGCTGAAGCCCAGAGTCTTTGGTTTGATGTGGAGAAAATACAGGAAGAGGGTAGGAGAAAAAAACCTTTTCCTTTTCCCCTTCCTTTGTAGTCTGTGTGGAACCATTTGTGTCATTTATTAGCCTTTCATAGACGTGATCTGTGAAGGGCTTTGTTTCACCTGTGGTCCTGATCTCACCAATGTGATGCAGCACTGAATACCGTGGTTCAGTTCTGTGCCATGAGAAAAGGAGCTTCCTTTCCTCTGTGTTAAGTTTATGGTATCACAAATTGCATCCTTTGCTTTAGGAAGTGTGAAAAATAGCACTTAGAGGTCCCTTATTTGTATGGGCTGTAGTTGTCAACAGAGCCAGGGATGCAGGAGATCTGGTACTGCATGAAGTTACCAAAAGAACTTGAGAAGCTGCTTTACTTAAATCTGTTAACAGCAGCTTATATGGCTGTAGCATCAGAGCATTGGGAATGCTTATGTAGAGCACTGTCCTATTATAGTCTTGACTGTCCCATGCAGAAGGACTATATATTTCATTTTTCAAAATGGAAATTGTCCAAGTGCCACCATTTGACTTCCTACAGCTGCTTTCCTTTCCACTAATTTTGCAGCTGCCTGAGCTGCTGCATAGCCATATACTCATAGGCTATAATCATCAGAGTTTCCAAGTATTTGAAGGCACTATTACCTCCCCAAAAAACACCTTGCAATCCAGTTTCTTCCTATTTCATTAATGTGATTTAGTGTTCATAAGCATTTTTCACTGGAAATGTTCTGAATTTTCTTTTGCATGATTTTTTGTGGCATTTGCAGCACATGAGATGTCATAGGAGAAATATTTAATAATTGGCATGTGTAAAAATTCATTGATTGCAATTTACTCTTCGAAGAGAATCTCTGACTTCCTATCAAGTTTTGAGAGCTGGAAAGACAGTCTCTGTCTGATGAAAGAAATCGAAAGAAATGTGCAACAATACTTTGAGCTTTAGTGGAGTTTGGGATAACTAAGTTTGTATGCTCTTAAAAGAAACTGAAGGCATTTTGGGAACTGGTCAGTCTTGAGCAGAAAGGGATACCTGCCCCCAGAAGCCTGACTGGACAGGGAGAGGGGAAAGGCAGAGGTGGTCTGGCTTTTCTCATACCCTGTGTTGCCTGGTTACATTTTCTTATCTCTCTACTTTGTGTAATTCTGTGTGTTCATATACCAAGTCCAAAGGCAGGCTAAGCATAGCCTGTATTACAAAGCACTTGAGAAGGTTGGGCCAAAGGGGCTTTCATTGTGGGGGGCCATGAGAAGATGGGGCCCAAGGACAGTTATTTTATGGGGGGGAATTGCCCAGGCTTTTTCTAAAGGGACGTGCAGACATCCAAATTAGTTAAACTTGCCAGCTCTGGTGGCAACCCTGCCTTCAGCCAGTGGATTGCCTTTGTACCATAAACACTGGGCCCAGCTTTCCAACCAAGTACGGAAGAGACACAGATAAGTGCACTTGAACAAGGTTCTCACCCACAGCACAGCCATAACTGCATCACCTTGTGCAACAGGTGATGTAGGAGAGGAAAGGGTGACTCTTCCACCCTCCACAGCTGGGTGAAGCACACTCCTGTGTAGGCTGGAGGGGCTCAGCCCTCACCTTTTCAAGTGTCAGGGCTTGAATTTGGCTCAGGTGTCAGGACAGTAGAGAGCACAGAGGAGCAGATGGAAGCACAAGCAGCTGGGACTGGAAATGAGGAATAAACTAATGAACAAAGAGTTCATTCTTCCTATCAAGAACCCTGGCAGGGGGGTGATACCTGTGTGAGGCAGACTTAAGGCTAATTATAGGCTCAGGCTCTGATAGGACTTCTCTGACATCTTTACTGGAGAAAAGAGAAATCTAGGACTGAGTGGGAAGAGTTTTTGACTGTTGAAAGGTAGAAAGGCTGTAAATTGAAACACTACAGCTTTTGTTGTGTTAGATACTTGCAAAAACCGAATTAAATCCTCTTGGATTAATTGCTGCACATTAAGGAAGTAATTTTGGCTTCTCATTTAGAATTTTATTGTAAAAATGCTCTATTAGCACCCAGTGTAATGACCTGTAAGATAATGTCGAAATTGTTAAAGTTAACAGACATAAAATAAGTTTCGTTATGTCACTAGCTTTTAAGAAAGACTGTGTCAATTTTGGCATGGTTTATGAGGTTGGAAATAAGAAGCGAGAATGCTCTAACATTAAAGGTTTTATTCTGTGTGTTATGAGCTCCTAAAATTCTGTTAGGTGACTATCTGTAAACAAATATACAAAGAACCTTGCTTGCAAAAGTGGAGGCAAATTCACAGAGTTGAACAGTCTTGGCACGTTTTTTGGGGGTGGGAGTGAGTATGTCTGTGTGCAAATTACAGTTTGAATTTGTGGCAACTGCAGTACTATTTGTCCACATACATGAGGTCAGAGCAGAGCTCCTGCCCTTTTCCTTTGATTATGGAGTGAAGCTATGCATGCAGGTAGCAAGCACAGCACACTCACTGCTACAGTACCTTTACAACCTGCTTTACCTGCAGGGTGTTTGTGTGTCTGCAGCCAGAGCTGTTTCTCAGAAGGCTGAAAGGGAACTTGGTAGCTCCCTTCAGTTGTTTTCTGCCAGAGGCATCAACAGATCTGCGATGTTCTGCTCCCTGGGGAGTGGCTATTGGTTTCCGCATAAGGTGATGTTTGTACTTTTATTAAAGTCTAAGGTGCTTTCCGAATTGCCAAAGTACTGCATTCAGCATTTGCTTTATTTAAAGCCTGATGTTCTCCATGGCAACTGACCAAAATCTGATCGGAGTTGTTGTCTTTGAATTCAGCCTCAAGGAAACCAGGTTATTTTTAGTGATAAATTTGTCCTTCAGGTGGGTTTTTGGGCTGTGGGCAAGGGTCATCTATGGGCTTTTTGGGTGTGGGCAAGGTGGGAACCCCATAAATAATGGCAGGATGGGTCTGCACCAACTTGGGAGCAGGGTCACCAGGTTGTGGGGTGGGATCAGGCTTTTGGCAGAGAAGGGGGAAAGAGGGCAATTGAGCAACTGCTCTGTTGAATTTTGAATGAGCATCTTGGTCCCCTTCTTTGGAGCAAGCTTGCTTCGGCCAACCACCAGTCCTAAGAATGGAAAAGTAATCTGGAAATACAGATGTTGCTTCAATGTTTTACAGGTACATCAATATCCCAGCTGACTGCAGGGCTTCTTTTGTGAAAGATCTGACTTTTGTTCAACTTCCCTTTTTCAGTCACTTGAAAATCCATCTCTGCCTGTGGGATCATGTTGTCAATCCTTAAACTGATTTGATTTATACTCTATACAGCACCAGATTTCTCATGGGACTATTGCAAACTGTGGAATAATGTGAGAATTTTCTTTCAGTTACATAGGCGACTGTGAGATTCACATGGACATATCGAAATTTAATCTTGGCGTGAAAGGTGTACAGGTGCGTGCAGTGCTAACATTGTCTGTTCAAGGCTGTGTGGGGCAGGAGGTAGCACCTTCCAGTGGGGAGGTCATGACACTTAACCAGGAAACCAGCAGCTCTCAGACTTTGAATGATTTGCTTTATCTCCTTGTTCTTGGCTGGGGAAATGGGGCCTTCCATGGAAAGCACTTAAATACCACTTCCAAGCTTCATAGTGTGACTCTTAAACAGGGTCGGTGCTGGAGCATTATGTGGGGGCCAGCATCTGCCACCGGAGTTCAGAGGAGCTCAGAGTGTTGATAGAGAACTTCAGAAGAACCATGATGTTCATAAACTGGTGTAGATTAAACCAACAGCCCGTTCTTAGAATGTTAAAAGCTAGTAGACAAATGGCTCAATTGTATGACAGGATTGCAGAGATACTCTGCAAACATAGAAAGTGTTGCCTGGTATCAATAGCAATGGATTGGGGGGAAAAGTTTTTTGTTATTAAATTCTAAATAAAATTACTTCAAGTAGAATTTTTAAAATTACCTGCATCACTGAAAAGCTCACAGTTTTGAAGCTGCATCATGAGTACCTGAACACTGAGCTTTCCTGTTCTGTTTGCAGTTGTATGGGACACTGAGGGTGATCCTGGAACCTCTCCTAACCGATGCACCTTTTGTCGGAGCAGTGACCTTGTTTTTTATGCAGAAACCGGTGAGTCAGGAGTGAGCTGCTCTCTGCAGGCTGCTTGCTTCTTGGTCTTTAGTGCTTGGTCTTTGGTGAGTGACAAGCTGTCCATCGCTGATAACCCAAACTGCATAACTGTGGATACCTCACAGTTCAGGTGCTTAAATGGCAATTTTCTAATTGTTCAGTGTCCCTCTTCAACTCCAGGAGGATGTGAATTAATTCTGTCTATATTTCTGTAGTAGTGCCTAAACAGTTACTTGCATCACTCTAAGGGATGGGAGGACTGTCTTGTGGTGGCAGCACAGGAGCTATTGTTGCAAGGTTTCTGGCTGGTGAATCTTCCCATTCATAGATTTAAAATGCAATCATTTTGGACACCATTCAGTTATGGTTGCCTTTTGAAAGTTTTTTTTTTGAAAGTTTGCCTTTTGAAAGTTTAAGGTCATGTCCGTTGTACTCAATTGTGGTTTAATAAAATATGAGAAACCTTCTAGTCTTGTAAGAACCAGGTATCTTACAGCACACAGCTTTGTGTTTATGCTTTGCTTGAGTTCATGAAAGTCATGCATTTTTGGTCTTGAATGAGGTGTTGTTGTGTTTAGATGTAGCAGCATTATTTTAGCACATGAAAGAACCTCTTTTTGTTTATTGTACAAATAGGAATACAGACTCTTGAAACCGGTGGTATTTGTAAATTCCCCTGCCTCAGGACATAGGCCACCCCCTAAGTGAAAGGATGAGAAAACAACTTCAAGTCTTACTAGAGTTGCTGAATTTCCTTCATGACCCCAGGGCATCTACCAGTGGTCGTTGCTATGGAATGCTGACTTTCCTTCTGCTTGCAGGTTAAGTTCCAGGGATACCCTCAATTCAGGATGGCAGATAAAATAGATAAGGGAATTTATACTACCTGTTGATTCTAATGTACAGATGCAATTGGTGGTGCAGATTTTCCTTTCTTTAGACATCTGACTTTGTTCTAGAAGCATTTCCCTCTTAAATTCTACATTTATTTTGAAATAAATTTTAATAGACCTGAATAATATTTTCTCCCTGATCTTGTTGTAGCATTTGGAAATCAACTGGGCAGGCATGAGCAACCTTCTGGATGTCCCGGGGATTAAGTGAGTGTCTGCTTTGCTTTTTTCTCTGAAAAACCTTTGGAAGTTGGGATGTAGTTCTTGAGTAACCGTCAAAGCTGTTGTTGAGAACATTGTGTGCAAGGTGTTGGGCTGATGTTCATCCCATCATATCTGGCTGTGGCAAAACCTGAGGAAGGGTTTTTTTCGGTTCTGCCAAAACTGTTTCAATCGCTTCATTTCATGTAGGATGGAAATTGTAAATCCCCCAAACAACAATGACTTATAAACTAAAAAACAAGCCCTTCTGATTCTCATGTGCCAGTTATTTGCAAAGGTAGATGAAGTAGGTTTAGACCGGCAGTCTGCTTATTTTTATTTAAAGTGTAAAAAGGCAAGGTATCACAGAGTTGCCAAACTGACAAACTCAAGTACAGTCCATGATAAAGAGAACTGCACAGATCTATAAGGAGAAAAGTTCTTTTCTTTCTATGTAATCTGCTCACCTTTTAGGTGTAGCTCTTCTCCAGTGCCTCTTGGGTTAGTATTACACGCATGAAATTTGTACAGTAAGGATGAAAATCTTAGTGTGTTTCAGTACTGTTTCAGACTGCTTCACCAGACTGGGGTTCAGTTTATCCTTGTTCTTTAGTGTAAGGAGAAAATTCTGTTGCACAAGAGGAAAACACTGCAAATGCAGACACTCCTGTTCCTCTCTGCTCCCCTGCAGCTCATGGTCTGTAGACTCATAGGAAGTGTCTGGCCACTTTAGGTGCCAGTTTATACATTAAAGACCCTCTGAAGGCTTTTGATGTTGAATGAGAGGAAGTTTCCTTTTTCTCTTAATTTGAGGCCTGAGTGGCCTTTGCCCTGAAGTTTAGCCTGAGAGCTCCAGTTTTTATCAGAGGAATTAATCTTTTCTAATTTGGTTTCCCTAATCCTTGCAGGGAGAAGGCATGTAGGTGTTCCAGCCTACAGCCTCTCATATAATTAAGTGCAAATTTGATGTCCTAAATTTTTACTGCCTGGTTCTCCCACAGGGATTTGTACACAGAAACCTTTGCTTGTTCCTCAGCAGTGCAATGAAAGCTGGGAGCAAAACATGCCTGACCATGAATGGGCTGAACTACAGGTTGAACAAGAGCCCTCCCTGTCGAATGAATTTGGCTCACTTAAGATAGCAAAGAAATTGGATGCAGTCATCTGTCCTCACATGCAAGCTGTGTTGACTTGGGTGTACCCTGAGACTTGAGAGAGGGGACAATTCTGTGACATTCCTGGGGCATTTTTTTACAGGAAAGCCAAGAGCCTGACCAAGGTTCCTGGTTTACCATTTGGAGTAGAAGACTTCCCTCATGCTCTTCATGTGTGAATCCACTCTCCTCTGTGAATTGGGACAATTTTATTACACTGTCTTACCCTTATAAGCACAAGATCTATCAAGAGGATGAGTCTTTCAGATACTTGGTGCTCTTGGGTTTTCCTCTTAATATTGGTTTTTGTTCACACCAGGTTGTAGTGGTGTGTTGAAATTCTCTCATTTATCACCTGGAGAGTACTTGGACATCTGTGATAGCTGTATACTTCTTGTAACTGCTATACAAAAAGCAATTGTAAAGAAAAGATTTGAACTGAAAAGCTAGAAATGTGCAAGTTGTAATTAGGCTAGAAAGCTCCTTGAACTCCAAGATAGTGCCCTCAATTCAGCCAGTGTGATTTCCAGTTACTTCAAACAAAATTTTTCTCCTTAGTGCAAAATCTGCCAAGATCCAGAACCTCCTCTGAGAAATGAGCTTTGCTATTTTTTTTTTAATGTGTCTGGCTTCTTCAGTTTTGCAAAAAGGTCTCAGCAGGTGGCCAAGAGCAGGCAGCAGTGTGTGCTGTGGCCATTTCTAAGTCTAAAAACAAACTCGAGGCCTTGAGCCCCCTGTGAAATGGTGAAACTTTCTTATTCCCTTCTCCCCTTGTCCATCTCTGGTGTCATTCCTAAGGAAACCCAGAAGACACTTGAGTCTGACACTTTTGGGTGTGTGCATGAAGATTTCACACAGCCTAAGCTCCCATTCCTCATTTACAATGATGAGCCAAATTCACACCCTGCAACAGGGATGCTCCATATTGCAAACCTGCACCACAAAATTGAAGTTGAATGGCCACTCTGCAATTCTTTCATAGAATCGTTAACTTTGGAAAAGGCCTTTATAGATCACCAAGTCCAACCATTGACACTGCCAAGCCCATCACTAAACCATATGCCTAAGCACTTTTACAGGCCTTTTAAATATTTCCAGGGATGGTGACTCAACCATTGCCCTGGATGTTGATCCCATTCCCTGGATGTCCTGTTCTAATGCTTGACAGTACTTTGGAGGGAGCTAAACCACACCACTCACTTTGCAATGCCCATTTCTTCTGCTGTTCCTCATTTTTCCATTCTGAGTTGTGATTGATTGTGGAGATTGAGGTTGTCTCTTTCGCCTACCTGCAGTGTAATGTCAGACTCACTAATTCAAGACTTCATTGCTGCACGGCTGGTTCTACCAAACAGGATCACAGTGCCTCTGAAAAAGAACATGAACATTGCCCACTTGAGGTTCCCTGTCCCTCAGGTGAGTTGTTTTTTCAGTGACATAGTGTTTATCTACCTGAGTGTGCAGCTGCCACCATGTGGATGCATCCAAGCTTCGTGTCTTTGGTTGCTGTATCAGCTCTTTCAGCCTGAATTGTGGGCTTTCAGTAGGTAGTATTTCAGAAATATAAAAGCAGTGTTGGATAGTTCATAATTTGGTAGGGGGAGACATGGGCACTGGGAGTTCCTACCCTCTCTATATGTCATAAGGAGTCTGTTTGTACTCTGAGCTCATTTACCACTTAAACCTTTAGTCTGTAACTGCAGATCTGTGGTACACGCAAATGAGAGGATAAATACATAAGCACTGAGTGTCAGGCTATTTAATATTTTTACTAATGCTGTGAAGAGGTGTCAATAGGGAACTTGGAGGATGACATCTCTTTATTACAGAAAAAAAATCTCCTGAATGCTCAACGTATCCAGGTCTTCAATCGCCTTCATCCATCAAATACCTAATACACTTACTAACGAGGATAAATATAAATGAGTGACAAAGGCATGCTCCCTGTTGCAAACTTGAATCACTAAATTAAAATGGAATGGCTCCTATGCAATAAAATAAGAACCTGCCAATGGGTGCTTAGTTCCTCCTTCAGTCAGTGGGAGTTGATCTTTACACTTGATTTGACTGTGGCTGTAATGCTGTGTGCATATGTATATTTCTGGTTTGAAAATAAATTTAATAAAATTTCCTACACAGTTATCTAGATTGATTTTGCATCTGTTTAAGGGGGCTTTTTTCCCTCTCTAGGTAAATGGTGAGAAAAGTGTTTTATTACAGCTGTCATTGGAAATGTACTGCATCAAACTACGTGTCTTTGCAGAACTGTCACGGTGACTACCCTTGCTGCCTGAAATAAACAGTTTTAGGAGGCAGCATATTATAATTATTCAAGGATCACATTTTCATGACCAATTCTGTATCTTATTTTATTCAGGGTGTAATAAGAGTTCATCTATTAGAAGCTGAAAACCTTGTCCAGAAAGACAATTTCCTTGGTGCCATCAGGGGGAAGTCAGATCCATACGCTCTCCTCCGCGTTGGCACCGTGCAGTATCGAAGCAAGACAGTCTCCCGAGATCTTAATCCCATTTGGAATGAGACCTTTGAGGTACTGAACCTTTTGATCTTTCCATCTGTAGGACACACAGCCATTTACCTCCCTGTGCTTGCAGGACCTTCTCTTAGCTGACTGCACTGGGACAGGTGGACTTCCTTTTCTCTTGGTTAAGGCATTTGTGTCCCTTAACCAAGTTCAAATTTACATTGTAAACTCAAAATGTCATTCAGGTTGATCTGATTTACATGTGTGGGTTTTTGAAGGAGGTGCAAAGCACTGCTTTAAATATCAATCAATGCATCGGTCTGTGCAGCTGCAGGCTGCTCTAGCATTGGTTCCTCTCTGCTTATTAGGGATACCAGTTTGAGGGGTTTAACTTGTAGCTCAAAAACAAGCAAAGTGAATGTGAAATATTTTCACCTATAATCAATTGTATTTTTTATGCATTTAACCATAAAGAACAGGAAATGTCCTTAATGTGTTGGACAGCTGTCAAGTGTCATGTTCTTGTCCACAGCCTGAGCCGAATATGTGAATGCTTTTTATTTTTAATTAATTCCTCTTTCTCCTCCAGTTTGTTGTTCATGAAGTGCCTGGCCAGGACTTAGAAGTGGATTTGTATGATGAAGATCCAGATAAAGATGACTTTATGGGCAGGTAAATTAGCAAGACCTTTGATCAGGATCCAGTAGCCTCTGCTATGGGATACCTGAATTATTCATACTGGAAATTTAATACTGTTAGAAGTGATTCCCTTTGCCTAGGTATTGATACCACATAATTAGTTCCTACTGCAACTAATGTTGAACAAGGTTATACTCCTGCAAGGAATCCTGGGAAGCAATTGAAAGTGATAGTTACTTGAGATTTACTTCGAGTTTATTTTAGTTTTGCAAATATTTCGAGGGGGAGACTTCAGGAGTATAAGCATGTTCCTGCATACATGTACACAGGTAATGTGGAGGAGTTGTTATTTGGAGCAGACTTGAGAGAGGGCTCTTTTGGTGGTTTATGTTATATGCCTCAGTATATGTTGAAATTTGCTTTTTGCCTTGCAGCTTGCTGATAAGCCTAGTGGATGTAATGAATGACAGAACTGTTGATGAGGTAAAGATCACAGCTTATTTCTAAATGTGGCTGGTGTTGTATGCCTACATGCATTCATTTGTGCTGCTCCTCTGCACTGTGGTGTTTCTTTGTACCTAAAGCTTCCTTGCACACTTGCACTGTGGTATTTTCACAAAAAGATAATACCAAAGTAGCCATTACAATAATTTTTATGACCGGGCTGGTAATCCCAGAGAGCCCTGAGGTTATGCTGAGCCAGCACTGGGGTATCTCGTTGATAAGTTGTGTACCAAATGTTTTGTACAAAGCTGCAGATAAAGTTTGGTGAAGCAGCCTGTTTTCTGAGGGAAGAAATGATCTGGCTTTACTGTGGTTCATCCTGCAACCCAGCACTCTACAAACAATGCCAGGGTGCCTGCCTTGTGCTGCTGCTGGTTGGAAATATCCACATGCTTTGCCTGTTTATGGGCATCTTATTTTAATTTTCCTCTGCCTTGTACCTAAGTAGGTGGACGTGCTATAATCTAAGTGTCAAAAATGCAAGCTAATGTGCTCAGAGTAAAATTCATGTTGTCTGTTGTGTGCAAGTCTCAGAGTCTGCAACACATATATACAAGCTGCCCTGCCTTTCAGTTCTCAAGTTGCTCTTTGTTATCTCCATGTAGTGGTTTCCCTTAAGTAAGACCACAAGCGGACACTTGCATTTAAAACTGGAGTGGCTTTCACTAGTAAACGACCAAGAAAAGCTACATGAGGTGAGTGTATTTGCTCAAAGGATTCAGGTACTCTGATCCCTGTCCAGTCATCAACAAAGGAGTGTGTAAAATTAGAAACCTCAGGCAAACTCAAGGGAGTTTATTTTTGTCTGGCAAAGTTTTGATGTGATTCCCTCCCTGCCATTCCTGCAGAGGAAGGGCATTTGCTTGCCCCAGGTCTCTTGGTAATTCAGAAGTAACTCAAATCTGGCAGCTCTTTTTGCTTGAATTAGCAAACCTTTGTTTGACTCACTGAAGAGTGGTTTCTCAGGGGTTCTTTTCTTTCACAATTGGTCTCCTCCCTCTTCATCTAGGATTTGTGTAGGATCCTGGACCTCTGAAATAATCTGTACTAGTCATAGCCAAATACCCAGCATTGGTGCTTGGTAGGACCATGTTTCCAAATGATGTGTTGTTTGTCCAGCAGAATTGCTTGGATAAAGCCCATCTCCCAAAGAGGCTGTTTCTTCATAACCAAGCAAAATCATTTGAGTTCCACTGAAGTGAATTAAATTGTTCCATGCTTTGTTCTGCTGACACTGAATTCATGTTGATGTATGTGGTTGAACATGTTTTTAGGTGTCTTTCTGCACTGGAGAACCCAACCAGTTCTGCACTGAGAGATTGACAAACATTAAAGGCAATGAATTGAAAAGAGTTACACATCTTCTTACTGGTCTGCTTAAAACTGTTATGCTGTGTTTACTTGGGTTCCTCTAAATTGCAAGTTTTAGGAGAAAGGAAGAGAACTGCTCAGTCTTCAGAAGCTGTCCTTGGAATTTTGCTGTGTGTTGCATTGTCCTTGGTGGGTGATCATGACTACTTTGTGTTTTGGTTTGTTTTGTCTTTCCCTGCCCTTACAGGATAAGAAGGGTCTGTCTACAGCACTTCTGATTGTCTACTTGGACAGTGCCTTCAACCTTCCTGTAAGTACAAATCCTATGCAGTAGCCTTCACTCCTAACCTCCTTTTTTTGAAGACAACAAATTAATTGCTTTAAATACTCTTTCAATAATTCAGAAAAACCACTTTGAGTATTCGAATGGTGATTGTGGAGCAAAGAAGATCAAAAATAACAAGTACCTCAAGGTAAAACTTATATTCTTCTCCCATGCTTGCAAAACAATGTTCTGGATTATGTGTTATCGTAGAAACTGAAACTGGTGGTGGTTAAAAGAAATAATCTCTCCACTGTCAGAATCTAAGTGAGCAGGGGTTCAAAATAGTGATTGAAAGCCCACCCCAGTGGAAGCCTAGGAGGCTAAAGTGGGAGTACAACACAGAAATGTTTGATTGCGTGTGGTTGTCTTTCTTTCTTATGCAAAAGAGAGCCTCCAGACATCAGATTAAGTCATAATATTCTTGCTGCTGCTGCTCTTTCTTCCCTTGCTGAGCTGTTCCAGCTTGACATTGAGCTGGGAGGAATATGCTCATTTGTGGTGACTGGGGACTTGACCACCTGATTCCTCCCCCCTTGGCTTTAGAGGGATTCAGAGGCCTCTCTGTCATTCATACCTTCTCTCTCATGGTTTCCGTTTACTTTTTCCCACAAATACTGCATTTTGCTACTGTGATGTAAATGGCAGGTATAGGGAAGAATGTCTCTTTCCCCCTTCTTTCTTGAACAGGCTACTCACAAGAACAGCTCTGAGCTATGGAGAAATCTTCCCATTCTCTCCAAGCAGCTCTTCTCCTAAATACCATCTTTACAATTTAGATGTGTTACCAGCACTGAGATCTACATCACATTCAATAATCCTTAATTCTGGACCTCATGGTGTGTACTTTGTATGTAGTGTTGTGCCAAGACCAGATGCTCAGCCTTAACTTCTATAGCGTTAGTGCAAAGAGGTGGAAGAAGGTCAGTACTGTTGCTTCCAAACAGGAATTGTTATTTGATGCCAAAGACTCACTTCCAGCTGCTTTGGAGTAAGTCCTGAGCCTTGGAAACCAATTCTGAGAGTCCTGGTTCAGTCAGGAAAGACCAAGATTTCCCACTGAGCCTTCAGCTCTCCTCTCTGTTTCCTCCCATCTTCTGACAAAATTTTAACTGCTCACCTGTTGAATCCTAAATACATAAAACTTTGGCTTAAATGTGTACTCTTGATAGTGGAGGTAAGACTGTGCTGTATTATGGCTGGAGGCTTTCCTATGTGCTACACGCCTCAGATGTCCCACATCCAGAAAATCCTGTTAGCTTTCCAGCAACTTACTTCACGTAAGAGTAGTGGTTTGATATTGCTTCCTGAAAACTATAAATTTCCTAATGTTTTTCTGCCTTTTTTTTTCCTTCCTTGTATTAAATGGCAGAAGATGGATCGAGAACCTTCCTCATTTGTCCTGCTCACAGTTGGGAACAAGACTCAGAAGAGTAAGGTGAGGCTGTTTAATTCTTCTGCTTTCATTAAATACTTTCCATCTTATTGGTGACTGTCTCCAAGTATCCCCTAGGAAGGGAAAGATTTCTTGTGAAGCTGATGTGAAGAGCTGTAGTTGTAGTGATAGCTGCAGAGCCTGGGAGTGGAACCACTGTGTCACTGAGTTGTGGTGGTGGATGGTGTTTGATCAGCTGCTCTACACATGTGTAGTTCCATGCCTGTGTCCAAGAGTCCATGTTGGCCCAGATACTCTAGTTCTATAAATCTCCAGTCCAGCTCATGGTTTCTCAGAACAGGGTGTCATTTGCATAAAGCTGGCCTTTATTCCTTCCTCAGAGTCTTTCCTGGCTCCTGTGTATCACAGTTCTACTGTTGTGTTTTGTTTTGTGTTTTTGTTTTGTTTTGTTTTTAAACCCGGACAAGATGGATCTGCATCTCCTCCACTTCACTTTCCATTCGTTTTTCATTATTTAAAAATTACTTTTGCCTCAAGAGTATGAGCAACAGCTGAGCTCTGCTCTCCCAGTAGCTGACATGTTCACTGTCCTGCAGCTGGATGTGGATGAGCCCTTTGTTCTTTTGGACTCCCAGCAAACAGGAATGAATCCTGTTGGCTACACATGAGCATACAGGACTGGCACCTATTTTCCTTTGTTCCTTCTACCTGCTCCACCCAGAAATTGGGTTCTGCTTGCATTTTTACCTTTTGTGGCTTTCCCTTTCCCTACCACATCACCTGCCTCTCCTAAGCTAGGTCAGGCTTCCAGGCTTTCCCTGCTCCTTTCCACTTGCTGCCAGCACTCATGGCCTGGCAGGGACAGCTGGTTTACAGAGCAGCCACAGTCCCCGTGGGTGCTTTCCATGCTCTTTCATCTTTGAAGTGGATGGTGCTGAAGCTGTGCCCTCCTACTCTTCCCATGAGTTCTACACTCCTGAAACTGCCCCTCCAGCTTTCTTACCCTTCCCTGTCAGCTCCCTGCAGCTTTGGGAGCTGGCTCAGAGTGCTGCAGGCTGGAAGCAGTGCTCTGGCTCTCCCTGGGTGGGAAGGTGGGAGGGAGGGAGCGGTGCCTTGCTGCAGGTGAGGCAGGCTGCTGGTCCAGGCAGTGCTGGTGGGGCCAACTGCAGCTCACCAGACTTGTTCTTTGGCATTTCCACACCCCAAAGAACTTGCTCTGGTTTTGCCAGAGACTTTGCTTCCATATGCTTCTGACCTGGAATTTCCACTCTCTCTATACAGCTGTAGCATCACTGAGGGTCACCATGGCCCTTTCTGGTGATCAGTGTCATGGATTGGATTCTTTGCTCCTCAGAGACTAAGCTAATGTACATTCTTGTTGCAGACCTGCAATTTCAGCAAAGATCCCAAGTGGGGCCAGGCTTTCACCTTCTTTGTCCACAGTGCTCATTCCCAGTCACTCCACATTGAGGTGAGAGAAAAGCTTTTCCTTTGAAGACCAACTGCACATCTGTAGGAAAAAACCCCTTCTATGGGGCTCAGTGCTGGTTGTTTCTGTGTGGGATTGTCACATACTGGGTTCCTCCTACTAAAGGTGGAAGAAGCACTTGTTGCACAGACAATTCTGTGTTAGGTGGTGGTGGTTTTATCTACCTTTGTTCTAGCATCATGTAATGTGCAGTATCTTAGTTCAAAATGTGGGATGTTTCTGGCTGAAAAGTGCAAAGGACATGTCATACGGGTCTGCGTGTAGTAAAGACATAAATATTTTGCTGTCAGAAGTTGCAGCCTTCATGATTCTCAGCCAGAGCCCTACATCTTCACCTCTGTGTTCTGGCTCATTAAGCGACCCTGTCTCTCATTAGTAGCATTGCAGCCACAGCCAGTTCTGTGGCTGGTCACTTGGGTACAGAAAGGTATTGAACCTGGAAGGTCTATTGAGGTTAAATAGGCTAAACAAGCTATTACTTAAAATACATAAATACATAAAATACAGCTACTTAGGACACTGTCTCCAAAAAAAGTAAGGAAAATCAAATAAATCTCAGAGCATGTATTTTCTGCTAAAGCAGATCTTTCTCTGAATAGTTAGAGATGGGATTTTTACTCCAAATGTACTAACTTGTTACACTCCTGAAATAATGGCATCACCCATTTGGACGTAACCATACTGAAGCAAATAAGCTAATTTTGGTTTCTTGCTTTGCTGTTCCCAGTGATATGCTTCCCAGTTTGCCAGCTAATAAAAACTTCTGTTTTCTTCTGTCCTCCAGATAAAAGACAAGGAGCGGGATAGTGCCCTGGGAACTTCAGTGGTATGTCTCTCCCACTTACTTAAGGACCCAAACATGACTCTGGATCAGAGATTCCAGCTGGACCATTCCAGTTCAGACAGCTTCATTAAGATGAAACTTGTATTGCGGGTAAGTTGTTCTTTCCCACAGTCACTCTGATTCCCCTGCAGAAGCATCCGGTTGTAACCAGGCAAAAGAGATGAAAGGTGGGTGTGGAGAAAGGCAGCTTTGCTTCACAGTTGAGTAGAAAGTAGAAGTGTGACAAGGTATTTCAGTGAAATTAGGAGTGTATGGTGGAGTTGAGAGGTATCCCTGGGGCTTCCTAAAACTTAGTGCAGTGCCATGCCTAAAAATTTTCTCACAACAATAAAGAGTTGGACTGAGAAAATCTAAGCTGGGGAAATCAGCACAGATGCTTAGTTGTTTCCTCACCATGCTCTGGATCAGTTTATACACTTCTGAGTACAAACACAGTAGGATAAGAGGAGAGAACACCACAGTGAATCCCAGGGGCCCCTTTAATCTCAAATGGCAGATTCCTGCTGTTACAGTTTTGTGGTGAAATTTACTCCTGGGTGGTAATGCTGGCATTCACCCCAGTGCTATGGCAGCAGCACTCACTGTCTTCCCTTGTGATTTTTAGGCACTGAATGTTGAAGAACCTGATCCACAAAGAGTCAAGGCTGGTGTCAATGCCTTGAAGCCAGGTCCCGTGCGTGTCACGGAGAAGGCTGGAAACCAGCAGAAGTTTACCTCTCCACCACAAGTTTCAAAAGTACCTCCCATGAGCAAAGACACTGCAGCACTTGAATCTCTGCCAAAAAAAGACAGTGGAGAAGACCTGGACACTAAAGACAGCTCAGGAGCCCCTGTACCAAGTGAAACTGTGTCTGGCCTTAATGAAGCAGAGGGCAAGCAAAATCCAGAGCATGGCCCATCAGTGTTGCCCAGCGGAGCAGTGGCCGTGCCCACACTGCCTGTCCTGCAGGAAATGAGGGTGGCACCCAGTGTCACTTCACTGGGGTCCCTCCCTTCTTCCTGCTTTGAATTAAGTAGCAGCAACCTGGACATTCATAAGTAGGTGTTCTTCCAGCTGAATTGTTCTTCCCTTGGGAAAGTTTACATGTTATTGTTGCATAGAGGTGAATTCAAGGCTGCTAAGTCATTTGGGGTCTTCAGTCCCAAGTCACCTTACAAGGAATTTACCATTATTCAAGTCAACAGCAAAGTAAATTACAGGGCACTGTCAGAGCAGGTGGATGGGAAAAGCATTCACTCTATGGCTCTCCTAAGAGTGCTGCATATGTTGACTTTATATTGTTGAAGAACTTCCCAAACACTCATTTAACAACAGGATATTGCAAGTCCATACATCCCACTTCTGTAATAACTTAAACACTTGATAGGCACCTCTGGCTGCTTAAAACTCTGAATGTGTTTATCCAACACATTTTAATACTGATAATGCTGTGAACAAAGTTTTTGTGGATAGGTGTGCTTGTGTGTGTCCTTCCCACAGTGCTCAGTTTGAGGCTGTTCTGTCAGGCAGGATGGAGAGAAGGATTTGTCCCTCCTGAGGCACAAGAATGGAGCTTGTGGAATCCTTAATGAACAGAAGTTACAAAGATCCACCTCACTGAAGAGAGCATCAGAGTAGTTACAAACTTGAATATCAAACTCCGCTCTAGCTGCAGTTTGGTGAATTGGTGACTGGTGAATTCTCTAGCTCCTAACAGGGCTTAATTTAGAAACTATTTTTAAACTATTTTTAAGCAATGCTTTGGATTTTAAGCCACTTTAATAACATGCTGAATGAAATATGAAAAAAGATCCCATTTTGCATATACAGACATTCCTGAGGGAATGTGTAACACACTAATCTGTACTTTGCTGCTCCATCTACAGTGGGCTGTGTAAGGGCTTTTTTGGCAGTTTGTGTTGTGGGACTGAAATCAGGTACCTGTAGAGAAAGCAGGGACAGGACTTCTGCAGAACCTCTGTGGTCCAGCTGCTTCCTAGACAGCAAACCTTAGGATGCCAGGAAGAAGGATGGTGCCCTGAAAGCTGGTTTTAGTCTGCCTGTGGGCTGTTCAATGGCTGTGTTTAGAAGCCTTGCCTGTGCAATGTCTTGCAGCGGGACTGAGATGCCTCTGGGGGAGATCCAGCTGACGGTGCGTTACGCTTCCATTCGGCAGAGCCTCGTCGTGCTGGTCAACGGCTGCAGGTAATGCTTGTGATGGCTCGGAGAGGGAAGAGCTCTCTGAGCTGTGTCAATCATCCGGCAAAGCTGGAGCAGAGCCACGTGCAGCAGGAGATGCCTTAGCACTGGCTGGCTTCCAACTGTGCAGCCTTTCTGTGCCCAGCTCTGTTCAGTGCCAGCAGCAGGTCAGGGAGAGAACTCAGCAAGTTGTGCTCACTGCAGTAGAGATACTTCAGCTGTCATCCACCCAAAATTTCCTCTGAACAGCACTGACAACTGGTGTGTGTCTTGGGGTGTTGGGATAGGCATCGTGACAAGGATTGATACCTATGACTGAATATGTAGCTGTTAATTTAGGAACTCCAGAGAGTGGCCACACCCTCAGGAGTAAAAATTTTAACTAAACAACCTTAAAGTTTTATTTACTTATGTTCCAACTCCTGAGATGAATGTTTTTGGCCCAGGAAGGGTTGGTCTGATGCCAAGAGAGCCAAGGTATTAAAACACATAATGGGAGAACCTGCCTTGCTTGTCTGTATTTCTTTTAACAGAAACTTGGTACCCTCTTCCAATCGTGGAGTCGATCCATATGTTCGTATATACCTGCTTCCAGACAGAAGATGGACAAGCAGGAAGAAGACTTCTGTTAAAAAAAAAACTCTGAACCCCCAATATGATGAGAAGTAAGAAAATGTAAATTATTATTATGGTTGGACTAGTTATGATCTCTGTGTAATGACAGGGCTTCCTAAGGTGTGCTGCTGTAGCTCCTAAGGACTCTTGGGAACATTTGCAGCTCTTCTGAAACAAATGGGACTTTGACTGGGATTTACAAGTACTTGGGGCTGGCCTTGCTCTGCCTGTGGTGTTGCAAGTCCCTCAGAAGGGTACACCTTCCCTGCCCCTTCCAGGGCTGCATTTGCTTCTTTGCAAACTGATATTCTCCCACCGTGTTTAACTCCCTGACACGGCAGAGGCAATCTGCCCATTCAGGTACTCCCAGAGCCTACTGCTCTATTCACACTTCTTTGCTTGATGCTTATTCTGACATCTTTCCAAAGGTCCAAGGCAGAAGTACAGAGCCTTTTGAGACTGGACCACCCTTTGGGCACACAGGTGGATGTTGTCATGAAAGCCTGGTGGGAGCAGGGTAAAATGCTCCCACCTCTTTGATGACAATGTCACAGCTCTGCCACTGAAATGGAATGTGTTTTGCATAAATCCAAACACAGTAAGGCTTAGAATTAGAGCTCTTTTGAGAGGTGGTTTTAATCCCATAATTAGAGGAAGGTACACATGAAAATATATGAATATTGGGTGATCCTGGGCAGCTTATATTTTCCCTGTGTTGTATCCTTTCTGTGTAAGTCAGAAATGGAGAAAAGATTTAAAAATATTTCTTCTTAACACTGAAAACACCAAAGCTGAGGATTCTGCTTGTCTATTCTTAAATAACTGCACTGATTTAGTGCCATCCCAGCAGTTGGGAACAGCATCTCCTTTTCCTCATCCTCAGTACTGACGTATCCTGTGCATCCTCAATTAAGGATAATACTTAGCTCCAAAACACACCTGTTTCACAGCTCTGACTGGAGGACAAGCTATTCAGGTGGGCAGAACTGGAGTCATTTAGCATGGACAAAACTCACTTGACATTAGCCATGTATGCCAGAGGCTTGAGTCAGAGCCATTAAGAATTTAATTGCCAGAGGTTTCAGCCTTTGTCTGTTCTTGGTGTGGTGCAAGGCTGCTCTGTGAACTTGGGGGGTTGGCTCATGACTATTTCCTCTTGAGTAATGACTATCACATGGAAAACACGCTGATCTTCCATGGAGGGGGGAAAATTATGTTAAATGGCATTTCATCATGGATGCATGTTTTCCTCCTTCCCCCTGGCACGGTGGACAGTTTGAACAGTGTTGTCATCGCTCTTGAGACCTGGAACAGGTTTCCTGCAATGTGAATAAAATCTTACTCTAGAACTGCCTTTTCTGTATGTTCCTCCCCTGTTAAAGTCCTGGCCGTTGATGCTGTACTCTGTCACTATATTCTGCCCACTGGTGCTTACAGGATTTTAGTTTTTGCCTTAAGTCTCTTCTTTTTAAACTTCATTTCAAGGTTTGAATTTTTTGAATCTTTGGAAAATGTCAAGAAAAGGACACTGGACATTGCAGTGAAAAACAGCAGGCCATTCATTTCACAGGAGAGGAAGGAGCTGGGGAAAGTAAGTTTAAAGAATCTCCACTACAGATATAACAGAGCTAAACTGGACTATTCCCAAAATCCTGAAATGTGGCTCCTGATGTGTAACTCATTCTCAGTAATAGGACTGGCAATCTGGAAACAATTTTTTTCTGCCATATTTTCATCTGAAATGAGGCTGTATCCATGTGGGAGCTGCATGGTCTCATTTCAGAAGGGTGCTCCTGAAGTAAGCCCTGGTTCCTGAGCCCTCGTGCTGCCCGTGTGGGAAATGGCTCCAAGAGCACAAACACGGAGCTGAGAAAGGCCTGGGACTAAACCCCACAATTTGCCAACAGTGCTTTGAGCTTTCTGTGAACAATTTTGATTCTGTGAAAAGTAAACTACAGTTGCTTCTTCGGTGACAGATAAATTTCCAAGTAATGCTATAGGAAACTGAGCTGGCTCATGCCTGCACCATCCTGGGAATGTGGGAAGCTCCATTTTTCCTGGAGCCTGAGCTGCAGCCCAACAGCTGGAAAGTGGGTTTGACTTGGGAGGCGTGGTAGCTTAGCTAATCAATTTATATGCTGAATAACCTACCAATAAAATTTGCTTTTTAAAGGTGCGCATTGACTTGTCCCAGGAGGATTTAATAAAAGGTTTTGCACAATGGTAAGTACTCATCTCCATACTTCCACACCCTGCCCATTGCTTTGCTGGGGGTTTGCCTGCTGTGGGAGTGAGTGCTGGTAACTGGGCTGTTTGGGTGAGCAAAAGTAATATTTGACCTGCAAAGGCAGGATTAACTTGAGCTAATCTGGTAGTTCTATCTAAATTGTGTGTTAATCCACTGGCTGTGCAGTGCCTGCCCTGTGAGACAGCTTTAATGAGATGCCTGTGTCAATTATAGTCTTCAGCATATTTTAAGTTACCATAAAAGCTACAGGGGCACATAAGCAAAATAATTTTGTTTATTAAAGTAACCTTGCAACAAATTTTAACTTGAATAAAGATCTTAATGAAATACTCTGATCAGCAATATATATGTATGATAAAACTTTAATTACAAAGCATTTATAGAAACTATTATAATAAGCCACTTAGAGTTTTGCCTGTATGTTCATTGTGGTTCTGAGGTTTGTATGTTCCTGGTCTGAGGCAGAACAGAGAACCAGGCTTGGGTGTTTTTATCACTTCTGTGTCTTTAGTTAATGGCAGGAGTTCTTCCTTCTTTCTCCTTCAGTGGAGCCCAAGGAATGTAGTGTGGGTAGTCCAGGAGCTTGCCATCTGCACAGGCAGTGAGCCAATATTCCAACAGGAAAACCACATTTCCCTGGCCAGCTTGTGTGTGTGTCTCAGGGCAATTATGGGAAGAGGAAAAAAGGATGCACCCAAAGCTCCTGGTGAAGAGCTGAAGTTTGAGGCCATCTCTGGAGCCTCCTTTGCTGTGCTGCCTGTGAAGCACAAGCAATAAAGCAGCCCAAGTTCTCTCTACTATGCCAGTTAAAACTTTAAAGAAAGTTTTCAACTACTGTAATTACTTATTGTGTCTGTCTTGCAGGTATGAGCTGACAAGGAGCAGACGCAAGAAAATCTGATTTCTTCTCCTGTACATAAGTTACTAATTTTCAACTTTATATGAATGTACATATCTCTTGTAATTAACGTGTTTTGCACAGTCATTGCAAATTTGAAGCAGGCTCCAGCTCAGGACATGCAAATTTAATGATCCTGTTCGGGGATTAGTTCTCACTGAAGTTAAACATATTTTCCCCCACACAGGGAATAATTTGTCCTTAAAGAGTAAGTCCTTTATTTTTGCTATTTCTGGCAAATCCCCCTTCAAAGGACCTCTAAGTGTGAAATCTCTCTTAAAGAAGGGTTGTACCTGGGGAGATTTTAGACTGTCAGGCAAGTATCATTACTTTGTTTGGCAGTCTGATGGCCCTAGGAGCTTGTTCATGTTGTTTTAACATGGAAGTGGTGTACTTTTAAAATAATACATTTTGAAACAGTATTCTTCAGCTGTAGGGCTACAGAACCTGTTAAAAGAGAAACTCTAATAGCTATTTTTTCTGGAGAAACTAAGAAGTTGGTAGTCCACTGTTCATAAGTACCTTAGCAGACTGTGGCTGCAGGTATGTAAATAAAGAGCTTCCAAAAGCAGGGAGATGAATTTACCAAGATGTCATTAAGGTTTTAGTTTGTGACGCCTTAATTGGTTTTGTCCTTTGTTACAGTACATTTCAAAATCTTGTAAACCCAGATTCTGTCTGAGGAACAGCAAAGTTTTATAAACTAAGTCTTAACAATATTGAGGCAAAATATTTTTGGAAGCTTGGTGTACTTGTTTCTGTACAATAAAGTTCTAATTGTCTCGCATAAGAGACTTATCTATTCCTTTCTAAAACTGACTTTTGGAATACAACAATGGTAACTTCAAACCATCACCTGAAGCAAATTGCATGTATTTTTGGCCCAGATTACATTAATCCAGTATGACTCAGTCCATAATCAGAGAAAATACTCACTGAGTAAAAATGTGTTCCCATCCCAAACTGATCTGGAAATGTGAAGAACATTTTAAAAGAGGCTCTCCAGAAAACCAATATTGAGCATTTGTGTAAGTGTTATGGCTATGGCAGTAAGGCCATCTTTTCCTCATACTTACTGTGTCAGCAACACTGAAAATGGTCAGTGGTTAGAGTTTGCCTGGTGGTGTGCTGGGTTCAGTTTCCTGGACTGATACAGAGTATATTGGTTCTCTCGCTGACATTGAGTAGACCAGTTGACAGCAGTTAAAGTTTTTCTTAAATTGACCAAGAATTTAAAAAAACCTTTAAAAATACAGCAACTTTTATTTATGTTAAAAAATCTGGAATTGTTGCTTAGGATAACAGTGCTTGGAGGTAGCTGCAATGTCATGTGCACCAACAGGTACATTCACAGGTAAGAGAAATCTTGCTCAGGAAGAGCAGAGTCACCCATAACCAGCTCCCCATTTCAGGTTTTGCACTGCAGGTAAAATATCATCCACATTACTGATCTCTGCAACAGAAGGGAAAGCAAAAGGGTAAGGCTTATGAACCCAGAACACCTTTGAGTTCAACCAAAATTCTAACTTAAACAGCTGGTGAATTAAATAAACTCCTCAGACCTTTTAATGCTTTTGGAAAAAAAATCAATTTGGCTTAGAAGTAATATGTTTAAGTAAATGCAACCCCATGTTCAATGAAAATAAAGTGTTTTGGTCACTTCCTGAGGAAAGGTGGAAAGGAGAGTGAGGCAAAGGTAGCACCTTCCCTCATCCTCCTCCTGTTTTAGCACAGCAGGAGTAAAAAAAACACTTGTTAACTGCTCAGAGTTCTATGAGGAAGTGTTGGCATGAAGATAATTATTGTAGCAAATATTACCTAGAAGACACAGCAAATCTTGAATGAGAGCTTGAAAGGGCGGAAAGAAGCACTCATGTTCTTCAAGCTTATTGATGATACTGGAATGCAAAGTGAGACTATCAGGTAAGAGGTTCAAGGACATGGCAAATTCATCCCCTTGGCCGTTTTGTTGTTCTGTGCCATGACTTTGTGAAAATACTGCTACTTTGTATATATAACCATGGACACCAATCCAATGTTCTGTTCTCCAGTTCTGAACCCTGCAGCCAATAAGGGAGCTGTCGTGAGAATCTCTGATTTCACTACTAATGCTGTATACACATCCTTCCTTTCCCCCTCACACGGCACGAGGTAGTCTGGGACCTGGAACATAGTCTGTGTATGCTAAATATACTGCCTGGGGGTGGCTGGTATAACTGCCTTGGAGGTGGAGCAAGAAATGCTTTATAAGCAGCTGTTCTCCAGTTAAAACTGAGAAATGTGTCCAGAAAGACTGAGGGAGTGAGTATTGTTAACTCAGCATGTGTCAGACTCGCTGCCTGGTCCCTTTTTAGTCTGTCTGTGAAGCACATGCTCAATGCAAGCCCTTAGGGTCTGCTACCACCTCGATGTTGCTGTCATCTGTTGAACATATAACTGGATTTGTCCAGTTTCTAAAGTATTTATAGACAGCTTGAGGCAAACCCTGCCACAGCAACTAGAACACTTCAGGATTACATCTGAGACTTGCATCACTTTCTCCTCCCCACCCAGGTGCAGGATTTGTCTCCTGATGAAACATGTATCCCACGAAGGCTTGTTTGATCACATTATCCATGCAAACCAGAGGGTGTTTAGGAACCTGCTGGCCTCAATTTTTCCCTCTGTCAGCTTTATCCTTTTGACAGGATTCAAGATTTGTTTCAAGCAGGACAGCAGTAAATAACACTTGTGCTGTCACAGCTCACTGACTTTGCAGCAAATGATGAAAGTTTCTTTCAGCATCAGATTTTGCCAGTTCTTAATTACTACATTTGATGTTTGAAGAATGGTCAGCAGTGGAACAGCCCCCACATACCTGTGGATGTCTTGGGTGCCCAGAAGCTGTTGTACCTGCTCAGTCACGTTCTTATTAACAATGTCACACAGTTTCCCAACAGTATCCACTACCACAGTGGGTGGAGCTGAACTGTCTGTGGAAAAACAAACACCTCATGATTCTTATTACAGTAATAACAGGGAAGTGTTTTAGACACAGTTGAATTCTTGCAGGTGCACAGATTTTATGTGGTTTTCAAAGATCTAGGCATACACATTCCATCACTCACAGAAAACAAAGTGCCCACTGTCAGAAGTAAACAAATGTTAGCTAGGAATGGGGATTCTCTCATAATCCTTTAGTGGCCCAAAAAATTTTGTCAGAACTGTGTTCACAGCAGAAGGTGTACTAAAGTGTACCCTTACAATGTCACTGGAAATCAGCCAACTGAAATTATATACATAGAGAAGGGGTTATTCATTAGGTTCTTGTGACACATCAGACACACTATAGGGGCTAGGCCAATAAGGAACCTGCTTAACAAACATTTTGTTAACACCCAGAACTTGTTTTGGTATTGAATTTTAACCTGTCTGTAGTGCTGTGACTGAAGGTAGCAGCCTCCTTTTCCTTTTCTCCTTCAATTGCAGAAGAACTAGGCTTGGACAAGGCATCCTCTAAGCTGCAGTTATTAGAGGAAGGTGAGGATTCCTCATCTCCCATTCTGGCCACAAGCAGGAACACTGCTTCCCTCCTTGAATGAGGCTCAGCAGCCCAGGAGCCTTGTTCCGGGGCTGGACATCCTACAGCCCAGCCCAACCTTTTCACCCAGGAGCAGCAGCAGCTGCTGTTCTACAGAAGTTCCCACCAGAAGGGAAATAACCAACTACACCTCTGAGTACTGACAGTATTTGACATGCAACAACTTGTTTTGGTTTTTAAGTTTAGCAGCAAAAGATGGAACTTTCTGAGGAGTGGACCCAATTACACCTGAATGAATTACTGAGTAGAAATCTATATCCAAGGCTATGTTATTTTCTTCCTTAAACTTGTTATTTTTTAAGTGGAGAATGAACAACAATTATGAAGTCAGCTCACCGAAGAAAATGCTTTGTGGAAAAAATAAAAATTCTATTTCCCCTGTTATTCCTCAGCAACTGCTAAAGGCTTACAAATAATGGGGATTTGCTATATGAACTGTAAATTGATAGGAATGTATTTTTATCTTCCCAGTGAAGTAAACACCTAGTTAATTAATTTCTCAGTAGCTCAACGTGATTTTCTATGAAGGAAGACAGCTTTTCACTTGTCTCCTTTCTTTGGAATGCTGTGAACAAACAGCAGGTGGTAAGCCTTTACCTAATTCCAGGAGCTCGTGGAGATTCCTCAGGGCATTGGTCATTTCGCCCAGCTTTGTGTAAACCTCATTCATCCGTGGATAAACACCACTCAGAGAATTCACATCAAACAACTTCTGGAAGTGACAGACTATGGCAGACAGGGTTTGCAAGGACTGTGTCTGGCTGCTCTGGAGTAAGCAGGAAGAACTCATCAATGATACTGCTTAACAAAGCAAAGCTGCTTTTAGCTGTGAAACATTCTTAAAACCAGTCTGAAGAACAGGTGTAACTTCCCTTATGAAATCTCAGAGTTTCAAATATTTTTAAATCTGAAGACATAGTTTCAGTAGTTTTCAGGCCTAAACAGATACCAAACTCAAAATACTCTTTTGAAAGCTTTCTTCTCTGTTGCTGAGAGATATAAGATAGAGAGATACATAAGCATTTATATATTCTCAGCCCTGAGAGACAGAACAGGATAATTCCTGAGACTACAGGGCAATGCAAATTCACTGCTGGTCAAGTGCCTTTGATTAAAGCAGTCTACCCCAAGGTGAATTTATCCATTATGTTAAAACAATCTTTGACTATTGAATGCCTTCAAACAGGTATTTCTCAAATGCTGCAAGGCTTTCAAATGCACCGATCTAATCACTGTATGAATAATGCATTTAAGAATTCCCCAGTAACTTATAACCTCTGGTAAAAATTACCTTTTCCTTATGTTCTAATTCTTCCAAAATTGCATCTACTATCAACTGGAGGTCTTCAACTCGTAAGGATTCTCTGTTATCCTGTGGATCTTTAGTATTCCAAGGCAGCAATTCCAGAGACAGTTTTCTTAAGGATCTATGCAAATCCTTTTAAAAGAAGGGAGGGGAGCCAACTTATTCTAGAAACTGCTTAAAGTTGTTTTTATTATAGAAACAGGCATTTTTCTGTTTCTCATATGCAGTAGCAGTCCAGCACTGGGGAGGTTAAGGTTATAATTTTTATGAATTGAAGGACAGTGTCTTGCTGTCATTCTTTGATTTGAAAAGGACAGAGTAAAAAATATTATATTTGCTGTGTATTACAGTTTCAGTGAAATAGGAAGTACTGGTCACAATGAGTTTGGCTTTAAACAAAACTATTTCATTTGTATTTGGATCAAAAAGTCAGTCTTCTGTTCTGGTCAGACAAAAGGAAGGAAGAGAATGCATCATCATTAATGTGTGAATTCCAGACTCTAAAGCCTAAGTTTCTTTTCAGGGACTCAGTTAATAAAATGAAATAAAAGATTTACACAGAGAAATAGCTTCAGTACACATTTCACATGGACAGCAGATTATTTGTAAAATTTATCACCAAGTCAGGCAATAACAAAAGCTACACACAAAAGCCCCCACAACTACACCTAGGGAGAGAAGGAGGAGTAGAGAGCAGATGAAAGGAAGAACAAGAAGCAGAGCACAACAACGTGTTGTTACCTTTAGGGCTATGAGCTGATCTGCCCACATTTCTATAGTGAGTGGAAGGTGCTCAAATCCACATGCCTGTCCATTCTCTTTAATGTAATTTTGCACTGGCCCTTTGCTAGGCCGAAATATTAATGGAGGAGCTCTTGGGCTTCGCAAAATAGAATCAATATGGGACAAAACCTTTAACAACAAATTAACAAATGTTATTGCTCAAATATGTATGATGTTTTGTAATAAAATCCCTATCACAGCCATGATTGCCTAAAATTAAGTCATAAATAGCTCCAATATTACTACTGATGAATTTTACACATGCATTCAACATGGAATAGACTCAAACATTTAAATATACACTAGCTAAAAGATATGTAAAAGTAATGCAAGTATATACTTCTCTTTCAGGGTTAAGATTTACCCACTCAAGGCATTGTAACTTCCACAGTTTACATTTTTCTAAGTTTTATTATACTTAGGCTTTTTAATTAAAAGAAAAATAATCCTGAACAGACTTCAGCTAAATCATATTTACCAGCCTAGTGTCTGCTGCCTTGCTGTGTTTTCAGGTAGTTTACACTGAGACAGAACAAGAATCAGCCTACACCGACTGCCAAATCCAGAACATGACTCATCTTGCATAGAGGATCTGATAGGCATTCTTAGCCTCGGACCAGCACACTCCAGTTGACACACCTAAACAGAACATGTATAATATTTCATTGTAACACTGCTAGAAACATGCAGAACAGATAGAATTTGGGTACCTGCAAGTATTGCTGGCAAGCTGCCTGCAGCTGATCCACCCCTGCAAGTCTCCCAGAGTCTTTCTTTTCTTCTCTTTTTTCTATGGTCCTGCTCCCTGAAAATCTGCACAAAAATACACACAGTGGGTCACATAAGCAGCCTTAGCAGGAGATGCTACCTTCTAACTTGATGGAAGAACCAAGTGTGCAGCACATAAACATACAAAGTAAATACCCATGTTATGATGCTGGCCAATGGAATTCCATCAGACCCAAGTAGCACAGACTGACAACTCAATACCTAATGCGAATATCAATTTTTCTCAAGTCTCCAGACTGAAGCTATGCCAGACTACTTGCTGATTTAGAAGGGATACCACCAGCTTTTCTGTTGCCAGAGTTCTACTATGGCTGAAGACTTAAAATACAGAATTTTACTCTAAAGGTTCAAATTCCAAAGTCAGTTGTTATCCACTTCTGCTGAAACATCTTTCCTGTCTTATCATACAAAGCTCACTACTATTCTTCATCTAAATTATACCTACTGCACGAGAGAATAGACCATTTAAATACATACAATGTGTATATTTATTTTAAAGTTTAAGTGATGTCTTTTTCAGGCTATAAAATATTTAGCATTCAGTATACACATAGACAAATGACTAAGTGAAATTACAGATTAAAACACTTTGTTAGTACTGGATCTTTTATATCTTCCATGTATTTTCATAGCAATATTTCAGAAAAAAAAAATCAATTTCTAAGATTAATAAGGACATAATTTCAGTAGCTGCAACATTTTGCCAACTCACACTCTCACATTCATAATCCATAATGAAATTTCCTTTACACCTTATGAAAGCAACAAACACCACGGATGGCCCTGTACATACTGCCAGCAAAAGAACTCAAATCAAATCCAGAAAGACAAAATGAAATTAAAAACCCCACACTGCTGTGCCCCCATTTGGAGACCCTGCCATCATTTCAGAAATATAGAGGGCTTTAGAGGTCCAGCAGCACTTGCTGCCCATAACCAGGCCCCAAAGAATGCTGATAAGGCACATGTTCTATAAGCTACTCTCTACACTACAGGTTGCAGAGTAGCTTTGCCTTCAGAAGTCCAGAGGATTCATGAAAGTCCCTGATATACTTACTGGGTAGTTTTCTTTAAAGTTTTCTGTAGTTTCTTCACTTGGTGCTTGTAAAATTTTAATTCCTGTGCAGTTGGCCTGTTAGAAAGAAAAAGTACCATGTTATGTGTCTTGCATTGGAAGGTATCCATAAAATTCATCCAAGCAAAACAGTAAGAAAGCTTTGCCAGTTTTCCAAAACATCATTCTGGAAATGAAATTCTGCTACATTTCTACATGACAACAGCAATAAAGAGCAAACTAACCATTAACAGCTGTTGGGAGAAGAGCGTGGTTGTTGCTGCCGTATCTCATTTCTTTGATCACAGATTTCACACTTCACTTTTACAATTGCTGGTGCTTTGTAAAGCAAAGTCTACTAAAATAGCCTTACAAAGGATGATACTTATTCTTTCTCACCTTTTTTCCAAATCTTGCTTGAGATTTGTATTTTCAAGCAAAAGCTGTTCGTTCTTGGCTTTTGTTTCAGTAAGTTGCTTCTGGAAAGACTGCAACATAGACTGGGTTATTTCTTTCATTGCACTCATTTCATAATGAACAAGCTTCAACAATTTATGTACAATATAAAAAGGGTTCCCAATTGGCTGGACAGCAAAAAGCATGGATGAGGAACCATGATTGAGACCAAGAGCCTGGTGCATTAGACCCCAGGTGGAGCACTGTGACTAAACAGATCTATGCAATCCTCAGCAAACTCACAACATTTTGCTGAATCTTTGCACAAGGACAGGGAACTCTGCCCACAGAGGTTACAAATTCAGAAGACATGACAAGAACAAGGCACAGAAATCAAGCATGTTTATGTTTCTATGTGACTCTTGAGGGGTTACCATTGAGAGATCTGCACTGACTTATTCTTGGCAGTTCCGTACCATGAGCAGTGCTTTGTAATTAGGAGTAGCATCTAGATTTAAGAACTCATCCTTGTTTTTTACTTCTCTCCGCACCTCGTCTTCGTCTTTTTTATACTGCCTATTGGGAAAAATAAATTGGTTCAGCTTACTGAAGTTCAATTAGTTCAAAAATTTAAGTTGATTTAGTTAGCAGTTATGTACGATAATAATGTCTCCATAAACTACGAAGTAAATAGAATAGAAATTCTGCCCTAAGATCCATGCTCTAATTTCTGGGAAAGCTGTTTCATATGCTAATGAAGAGCACTTATCCAGAGGAGAAAATCCAGTACAAGCACATCCTACTTTAGCTTTCTCAATAGTAATCTCAAGCTATAGGAATATCTCAGGTATGTGTTTGTTGCTTTGTGCCATGCAGGTACTGGGATAGAGCTGAAAACCTTTAGTTTTTGGAGATCAATCAACTAAGCACAGCTAATGCAGTAATTCTGCCTGTGAACCACGGCAAAAGAGAAAGGGAAAGGGGAAGAAAATAAAAGAAAGAAAGAAAGAAAGACATATAGTTGAAGTATCTGAACTATAACTTCCTAACTGTCCTGGTCTCCTGACTGAGAAGCTACTTAGCCTGACTGCCAGTTATTCCCTGGAAAAATCCAAATTTCCATTACCATTATAACCCTTTGCTGTTTCTTATATGCTAGTGATACCTGGAGCACAGAATATTTACCACTAAAAGATTTAAGAACAGTAAGGGCTAAGAAAACTTTGAACAGTAGAACTACAAGGCATGCAATGAGACCTACCTCAGCTCCTTTTTAATCTGACTAATTTGAGATTCATAATAATCAATTAGGCAAAGGCACCTGAAGAAAGGAAAAATGTTAATTTTGAATTTCAGATATTCTCACAAAACTCATACAGCAACCAACCCAGGGGAACAGGTCAGCTTACACAGCTGCACTGCATTTTGGAAGTGGTTGCTCCAAACAGTGGAGTTTCTCTCATACTAGACAAACATGGTCACACTTTACCAAAATGGAAAAGTAGACACATTGAATCTGTACTAGTTTAGAATAAGTAAAATATTCAAGAGGGGGGAAAAAAGTTAAATCTGCCCACCAGCCTCCCCATCTTAAGCTTGTGGTTACCCAGCAAGATTAACAGAGAGGCACAGTCAAAGTGTCTTGAGCACTCTGAGATTGTGTGGTTTGGAGAGACAGATGAGAGAGGACAGGGAACCAAATTCAGTGATCTTTCCTCTGATAAAGTGAGGACTCAAGGAAAAAGCTGAGCACACACAATCCCTCTTAAAAGCTTCCCCGGTAAACATTGCTGGCCAGGCCTAGAAAGCCAGGTGATATCAGCACAATAAAGCAATGGCTACCTGAGGCGTAGGAATTGGCAAATGTCTGACTGTAGCAGAGCTGTGGAAATCCTACCAGCAAGAGACACAGCCTTGTGATACTTTGGAAACTTACCTGAAAGTACTTGGAAGCTCACAGTAAGCCTGCAGTCAGCAGTTACAAACATCACTTCCCAAAACTGGAAAGGCTCTTTTTTGGGGGAGCTAAGGATGGTGTTCGTTGGGGGGTTTGTTTATTTTTAACTTACATTTTTAAATGAGATCATCCTAGCCGACACTGCAGCTACAGAGCAGAGTGAATCATTCCCTTCCCTTTGCTGACATCTAGTGTGGGCAGTGGGTGGCAATCGTTTAATTTCTGCCATGGATTTATCTGACTTACAATTTCACAAAAGAAAAATATCACTGCACTGAGGTATCTTCTCAAGAATTCATATTTCATCTTGTACTCCTAAAGTCTCCAGTATTAATTTTTTTCACATATAAGTATCAAGAAGCATTACTTTAAAATCTGTTTCTCCATTTAATGTTACAGGTGGTTCAGCAGTAGAAGAAAATCACTTACCGCTGATCCAGGAGACACTTGGGAGCTCTTTTGCAAAACTGACAAAACATTTTGTTTTGAGTGGCAACTCGCTGCTGCTCCTCCCTCCCAGCTCTGCTCAGCTCTTTCTGCAAGCGGGCAATAATCTCTTCCTGTTCTTGCAGCTTTTCCTGCTGCTGTTGGTATTTTACCTGTGAACAGGCAACAGCAGCGTTATTGAATTGTTCTGACCCACAAGCTGCCTGTACTGTGCAAGCCTAGGTACACACTTGGTCACAAGGAAGATAAGCACTTGGGTTTTAGCCATGCTGAAGAGACAGTGGAAGAGAAATACAGGTATTTTTCTAAATTATTTCTAGAAAATTCTGCATAGTTTGAAAAAACTTAGCTATAAACAGTGTACTAACCCTATGACCCAAGACTCATGTTTATTTAGATCAATGTAAATATTCTGACACCTTTCATAAGTCAAAAGTTTGACTCCTCAGGCAGCACTATCTGAATTACCTGTGAAGCCCGTTGCTCTTTTTGAAGTTCCTTGACTTGGTTCTGTTGCTGGCATGCTTTAGCTATTGCTTCATCTTCCAGCTGACAAATTTTGGCCTTAATGTTTTTCACCACATTGTCCAAATCATTAGCCCGTTGCTCTTGCCGAGATGCCCGACCCTGTTCCAGCCGTACCACATCTCTGGAAAAATAAATAAATCCTTGATTTTAAATTAAGCTCACTTCACCATAGACAGTGCAGGAAGCACATACCTGACATTATGTGATGACCTTTGATAACATCCTGTGGCAGCAGGTATGGGAAATGCACTGATATGACAAGAACTAGCAGTTGAAATAACAGAAGAGCTTGAAAAGAACTGGGACAACATTGCTGCATATTGAACAATAACCTCAAGAAAAAGGTCTTAGGCCAACGGTGAGATAAGATCTCCACCAGGCTGGAGATGCACACTGATAATACTTTCACTTTGCAGGTAAATCCTTTCCACTGTGTCTTACCTAAGACATCGATTTGCCTCCATAAGTCCCTGCATCACCTTCTGCTGTCGCTCAGTGTCTTCCACCAGTGTTTTTAATGCAAGCCTGATTTCTAGAGAAGACTGACAGTCTAGGACAATCATATCTGGAGATAAAAAACATAAACAAAGTCACAATGAAAGGGCTTTAACAGCCAAAGAAGGTTGCCTGCTGCCACTTGGAAGTGACAGCTTTGGAGATGCCTTATGAATGTAGGGTTACTATTTCCAAATACAGAAAATACATTTCCTCACCTGATGTATCTCTGCAGCTTTGGGGGGCAGCAAGACTCACAGGTTTCAACCCATGACGCATTAATACCTTGTTTAGGTTTTCCCACTCCGCCTTCTCCTGCTGGATTGGGAGAAAGGAAAAAAGAGGCAGAAACCTGAATTCTTCACATCGGCTGTGCAGCAGAAGGTACCAAATGCCCACAAATTAAAGCAAACCAAGACACCACAAGAGACCACTACAGGAGAGTTGTGAGAAGCTCCAATAGGATCTGCAAAGCACATTGGGGAAATGCGTACTTAACAACACACAGCACGATCAGTTTTCTTGATCCCTATTTGAAAGCAAAACACGCGCAACGGGTTGAATTCGCCTCTTTAGGAAACCCAAACCACCGGCCCTCGGGTCCCTCGCAGCGGCCCCGCCGCGAGCGGAGCCCTCAGGGAGGCAGGGAGGCGGCGGCGGCTCCGGGGGTTCATGGACAGTTCCATCGCGTTTTGTCCCGCTCCGACCACCCCGCAGCGACACCCGGGGCCAGCAGAGTACCTCGGTCATGGCGAGGGCCGCGGGGCAGTAGACGGGCGGCTCCTCAGGCCGCGGAGCCGCTCGGGCGGGANCATTTTGCGGCGCGGGAGGCGAGGCGAGGGGAGGAGACCGGGCGGAGGTAGGAGCGGGGCTACGGCGGGAGTGCGGCGGGGCGCGGGCTAACAAAAACAAAAAATAAAAACAGGGGAAAAGGAAAAAAAAGCTCGTTGCTGGCGGTAACGGTGAGGGGCAGATCTGCCGTCCTCGGAGCTCATGCGCTTCCCGGTACGCCGCCCCGGGATGAGCGCTGCCGGGATTAGGTGGATGGTCTGGGAGCCGTAATCCCCGCCTGGTTTTCAGAACGAACCCTTCCGCGTGAAGGAGTAAATATCGCCTTGTGCTGGTGGGTGAATGGAGGCGGTGGGTGCAGCACTGATGCGTGCCCCTGGTTGGGAGCAGCGGGGGCCGGAGGCTCCTGGAATAGCGCACGGCTTTCCCTCGGGACGCGGGGGGATCGGCTGGCTTCAGCAAACACCCCGGCCTGGAGTCTGCCTGCGGGTTTGGTGGGAAATAAATGCGTATTGCTTCATTGCCATGATTTGAGGTGAAAAAAAACAATAATAAAAAAAAGGAATTTGTGTGTGTTCTGGGATGCTTCCTAACCCTTTCAGCATTGATCCTAAATGATGCCCAAAATCCACGGCGCGGATTGCGGCCTGCCCGGGGCGATGAAGGCTCTGGGCTGTCCGGGACTCCTCTTCTGGCATCTCCTGCGTGCCCGAGGCCGCTCCCTGTGCTGTCCCTGCCCGGGACACCCGGGTCTGTGCCGAGCCTGCTCCTTGGAGCAGAGCAGGCAAACATTCCCTGCCCAGCTCCCACCGTGTGCTGCCTTCGCAGGAACCAGAAACTTCAGCAACGGCCAAAACAACCCCCTCGGCATTTATCATCACGTGTTATTATCTGTTTGTTTATTGATAGGCACAGGCATGAAATTAATGAGTGAAAATAATACATTAAAAACTAAGGTCTAAAATCCTGTTAAGTAAGATATTAGTTCCTTGTGGCTCACATACATTTTATGACTGAATTGCCAGGTCAAATTTATTAATGTGCTTGTTGAAAGCTGCTATAGAGCTTTAGAAAAGGGAGAATGTGAAATTACTGTTTCCCAGTTCCAAATTCATTACGGTCTGGGACTGACATGGGCAGCTCTGGATTGGGTTCCTGCTTTGCTCAAGTTGTTCATTTCCAAGCTTTGTCTCACAAATCAGGCAGCCCATTTTTCCATCCAGTAACTGGCAAAGTTATGAGGCGCTAGTAAAGTTAGGACAAACTGCACTTACTCGGTTTTGTAAAACATAATGTTTTAAAAATACACTTGCCTTTCTGTCTTAGAGAAAGATGGTTGTATTTTAAGTGTTTTTATTTCATCATATATACGACAGCATTGCATGTTAGTTAATGATGCTTTTAAAAATATCCTTTATCTTAGCTGGAAAAAATGATGAAAGTTTAGACCTCAGTGCTTCTCTGCTACTATTCTGCTTTTCTATTTTTTCTTGCTGCTCATTGGATTAAAAGCTCTTTTGGCTTCTATGGCATCCGGTGAGGAGATTACTGTCTGTGACGATGAAGTAAGGTAAAAAATCAGAACTGTGATATGAGCAGATTTGGAAAGATATTGACAGTTCCAGTGGTCGCTTATGACTGTATCTAAACTTTAAAAATTACTTAAATAAAAGGATATCTTGCCAGATCCCTTCCCCTGTGTCTGTGTGTGCAGAGTTGCAAATTCAGATGATGTAGGTAGTGTTTATGAGATTACAGACAAATCTGTTAACACAGCAAAAATAGCTAAACTGGTCATACTGTTTTTTCAGGTCTAAAAAGCTGAAACACTTTCTTTGAGGCCAATCAAATAACGTATTTTAATGCCTACCAAGAAATAGCAGGACTGTCTAGGAGTATCTTAAAACTAAATATAATTTTGTTACCTATTGTCACCTAAAATGGGTGTTTTAGAGATTAGATGGGTGGCTGCTGTGTCTGTACTTCTTGTCAAAGTGAGTCTGTTTAACTGTTTGTATTTTGTGATGTTTTGTCCTATTTGAATGTCTGAAAAACATGAAAATATAAGCAGTTCTGTAAGCTTATTCTTTCAAGTCTCATTTTTTATTTGCAAAAAAGTGACTTGCCCGGAAGCAGTAAAGCTTTGAACTGCAGACATCGGGACTTGAACTTTCAATGACAATTAATTTACTTTGTTGGTTTCTCCTTAGGTCTCGGTACAGCCACTTAGAGAAGATGACAGATTTGGTGGCTGTTTGGGAAGTAGCTTTAAGTGATGGTGTTCATAAGATTGAATTTGAACATGGGACCACTTCAGGAAAGCGTGTTGTCTATGTTGATGGAAAGGTGAAATTGCTATGTGCTCAAAATTCACTGTGATACAGATTTTATAAGTGCACTTCCATGCAACACACATCACAACAAACAAAAGACTAATAAATGCGAGTGAGGCACATTCAGTTAATTACCTAATTTAATAAACTGCATCATTCTCTTTTTCAGTTCCAATTAAGGTGTGAGTATTCATGAAGTGCTTTGCTGTCCTTGGGCAGAGGCACTGCATACAAAGCACCATGTATGCATTCACTCCCAAATAACAGTTCAGTACTGGGCTGTCTCCTGAGTTCCAGTTCAATTTTTTAATATTAAAACATGCACTCAGGTTTCTCAATTAATACACACTGTGTTTGTTTTTTCCTACAGGAAGAAATAAGAAGAGAATGGATGTTTAAACTAGTGGGTAAAGAATCATTCACTGTTGGAGCTACTAAAACTAAAGCTGCTATTAACATTGATGCAGTCAGTGGCTTTGCATATGAATATACTTTGGAGATCAATGGAAAGAGTCTCAAGCAGTATATAGAGAACAGGTTAAAAACAACCAATACTTGGATATTGAACTTGGGAGGTACAGACTATAGAATTGTTCTAGGTAAGTAAACATTGAGTGACTACATGTTGCTGCCTTTGAATAAACTTGTATGCATTTAAAAACTGGTAATTAAGAGAAAGCACAGTTCAGTGGGTAGCTCTGATGCAGTATAAAGTCCTGGGAGATATGGAAGTTTGAAATGAGATGCCAAAGATAGTCTGAAAAATAATGGTCTTGTTATACACATGTGAGCCTATAGCAGCATGGTCTAGATTTGGGGGGAAAAAAATTAAAAAAAAAATTGGGAGGCATTACTGCTGCCCTAGCAAGGCAGTTCTCCAGATGAAGCCTGTTACAGAAGTTTTACCTGCTTTGTGATCAAACTTCATGTGTATCTAAGTTTGTTCAGCAGGTAACCAGGCTTTCCTTTCAAAAATCATCAGCCATGGTTAAGAAGTCTTTGTCTGAAGTGCAACAATGTTATTCCACACTTTCGACAGACTGATGAGCATCCTTTTTTCTGCATCACTTCTTATCTACAAACTTAAATAAAACCTTCCAGTGATGTTCTTTCACTTTCTTAATAGCAAGGCAATACATTGCTTCTCTTCTGCCCCCCTTTTTCAGTTACATTACAAGCAGGTGGGAGGAAGGGATCCCTTGAGGAATTTGTCCATGGCATCTACTGGGAAAACTTCCTCTTGGGCACTGCTGTATGGTTAGAGCTGGAGACAAGAGATCTCAAACTATGATTTCTTCTTAAACCTCAGGACAGAATGAACTGCCCTAAGATGAAGGGGAGCAATGAAGAAAGATAGTTTTAGTGCCAGAAACAGATAAGTCTCTTCACAGAATTTTAATCTCCCTATGCTTACTGGAAAGGCAAGCAAGGTTCAGCTCTCTGCTCATGTTGTATGAATCACAGTGTCAGTAAAGGGAATTCTAGAGCAAAGCAATTTAAGGAGGATGTGCTGGGAGAAGTAAAAGAATATTCTGTTTCAAATGCAAAAAAAAAAAAAATCTAAGATTGATATTTAAAGTGGTAGTTTGTGCTTTCGAGATGTTAAGAATACAGTTTGATGGATGTTAAATAATGCTGCTTTTGAATTAAATTGACCTGGAAAAAGAGCTTTATTGAATAAACAGCACTCAACTAGCAGAAATTACTTCACTTTTCTGTCTTTTAATTTTTTCAGTTTAAGACTGTCAGAGTATCTCTGGCACTATTCAAAACAACACAGTGATAATAGCCGGCTAGGGAGGGGTAAAAATGTATCTTCAAAGCAAAAGTTGATGACAGAGCCTCCTCTGTCTCCAGTGTGGGAACAAACCCTGTAGCTCAGGTACTATGGCTACTTAGGAACTTCTTTTGGGAATTGAAAGTAAAATTCAACAGTAGATTTTTTAAATCCCTAGATCCTTCTTTGTAGGGAGAAGAAAATACCTTGTTCTACCTTGTTTTCCTTTTCCTTCACAGAAAAGGACACTATGGATGTGTGGTGCAACGGTCAAAAAATGGAAACAGCGGTATGTGATCCTTTCCAAAGGCTCTTCCCAGGCTCTGGATTTGTAACCAAAGCTTGGCAGAATAAGCCCCAGAGGGGCACATTATCTCCCTTTACAAAGAGGCCGAGGCAGCCAGGACACTCCTGGTCTGCTCCAAATGACCTTCACTGAATTTTATAATGGGCAGTATTTCAGTTTAGATGCCAAACATCTGCTTGTTTAAGGATGAATGATGCTTTTCTTTACCCTTTTTAGACAACAAAAGGAATTTGATTCAGCTGTGCACAGTTTTTAGGGAGAAAACTTTCTGGGGATTGGGGAGGATTTGAGTTTGATGCAGAGTGTAGAGCCACTGCATCCAAACCTGCTTTAATAGTTGTCCCTGAAAGTTGAACACATGAGTTTGTTATGACTTAGGCTTTTTTCCATCTAGAAATGTTCCTAATAGTTTGGGCTTAAGACCCTCATTGGAACAAGTAAAATCTTTTATCTTGATCACATCTGCATTAGTTTTTAGAGCAGGCTGACAGCTAGGTGGTTTAATCTGTTTGGTGTCTTTCTGCTTATGATGGCTCTCAATATGCACACCAGATAGGCCTCCCCATCCTTGAAAGGATGTGCTTTCTCATCAGGGGGTATCAAAGTTGTTACTGCTGCCACAAGGAAGCCCCTGGATGAGTACAAATAGTAAAATCAACAGTTCTGCTATACCTGAAAGTAGGATGAAAAGATTCACCAAATGTTTGCTTAGTAATCAGTGAAAGAAACCTCCTCTTTCAGTAAATCAGGACTTCTGCTCCTGATGGCTCAGCCTTTTCTATAATGTACTTAAAGCACTCAGAGCTGTCCTTGCAAGCTGTGAGTGCAGGTTTAGTGCCAGACTGTGCTTCCATTAGAGCAGCACAGAGATTGTTCTGCTGTCACAAACATCATGACAAAAACACAGCCATGCTGGCAAAATCTGTAACAGGAAATTACAGAACTGCAGCAGGACATGTATCCAAGATACACAATTTTTGTACTTGATTCAGGGATCTGCTGTAGAAGGCATCCTAAATACTTCACCTTTCACTGCCACTTGAGCATAGGTTTGTGTGGCACCTACTGGCTGTGCAGCACAACTCGGCAGGATGCTGCCTTTTCTGGTTTTGTTTACTGACATGAATCAGTAATATTGATTCACAAACTCCAAATTTACCATTTCTGATTGTGTGAAATTTTCATCATCATCTGATCCTCACAAATCTTTAACTGGGCACCTTGACAGAGCCCTGCCTGAGATTCAGCAGCTTTGCTCAGCTTTTGGGCAATATTTGTCACAGGTACCTAAATCTTCTTTAACTGTGGGAAGTGCAAGTGATCTTGACATTGATGCACTCGAGCTTTTCATTTATTAAAATATCACGTCTTTTTTTTCTTGTCTCCTTTCTCCCAGGGTGAATTTGTGGAAGATGGGACTGAAACTCACTTCACTGTTGCTGATCACAGCTGTTATATTAAAGCTGTCAGTAGTGGAAAACGAAAGGAAGGAATTATTCATACCCTTATTGTGGACAACAGAGAAATCCCAGAGGCTGTGGAATAGTCTCTGGTTAACTGATTATGGCAGGACTAAGATCAGGAATTTTCAATTACTGTGGTAATTATTTCAATATGTACTACTTGGTACATCTAGTTTGTGCTGGGTTATTTTCTAGTTTCTGTACAGGGAATTATTCTTTTTGAGGACCAGATGAAACTAATTATGTATATCTCTTACATAACCAGTTTTTAAAAAAAGCTATATATATCTCGAATATATAGCATATCACTCCGTGTGGAGAACACTGGTGAAATAGAAATTATACATCAGGAAAAAATCATGCTATAATAAAATGGAAGATAAACATTCAGTAACACTGAATCCTTAACTGCAGGTGTATGTGAAGGGAAGAGAAAGCCTGTACTGGGCACCAGAATGTTAAAAGCTTTCTCTGTAATTATTTTTTTCTATTAAACTGACTACAGACCTTTTCACATGCAGTTAAGGGGAGTGACAAAAGTTAATGAAAAGTTAATAATGAAATACATAGTTACCAATATTTGTGTTACAGTATTAAATTAATACTGAGTTATGAAAGCTGTTCTTTATTCCCACTTAGGAGCAAGATGTTACATCATGCCAAAAATAACATTCCTTTAGATGTTCTGAAAACTGATGCTGTCGTTCAGAAACTCTTTACTGAAATTTTTCTAAAAAGAAAACAGAAGGAAAAAAAAATTCCTGCCATTAAACCCCTTTAAAAATTGTATCTCTTGAAGCATGCTGACATAAGAACTTACCTTTGTTCAGTGATAACAAATCTTAAATCTACAACTATGTGTTTTCATGGTGGTAATGTGTGAATCAAGAAATATGAGGAAAAAGGGGACTGAAATGGAAAACAATTGATTACTTTAATAGAATAGTTAAAATAGGAATAGACTAATTCTGTTTTCAGAATTGCAGCATAATTTCTAAGAGCAAACTTTGGATTTCTTGAGAACAAACTCTTGTGTTAGAGACTCACTACAAAACTACCCTTTGTAAGAGCAAGCATAGCTTATCTTAAAAATAATTTTTAAAAAACTTCAAAATATGAATATATAATCTAAAAGTTTCTTTTGTAATGATTTAAAAAATTTCCACTTGTAACCTCAGAATTAAAGTTTTATAATTTAATTTCTTTTGGACTTGTGAGTGGTTCCTAGCACTACAACTACTAGCTTGGGAGTTGCAGGTGCAGTACAAGTATCCTGGGAATCCATTAACAAATTATTTCGAAGTTTTATTAAATGCTAATTTCATCTGTGTTTTAGAGATCAGACTGCTCCCCATCAGCAGGCTTTACTAGAGGAAGTTTCCATGTATCCAAGTGCTGGACTGAATTCCCTTTTACACTGGAATTACTGTAACAGCTCCCGAGGTTTTCTGTGTATTTGCTTCAGGTCACTGCAGAAGCAATGTGGGGATACCTGGCTACAAGGCTGGTAATGTAATCTTTAAAAGATGTTGGTAAAGGTAGATTAATTGAAAAATAATTTCAAGCTGTAGCTTGAACCAGTCCTTCTACTATTTTGTAGCCTTTCAAAGAGATGGAATGTTGCTGAGAAGTCTGAAGCTCATGTACAGTACAAGTCACATTCTTAAGACTATAGAAAAATACAAGTTAACACATCGTGATATTCATACTTTTTATTTTGAATATGTGTATCAACAATGCTTGAAGTAACTAATAAAAACTGTACAGCAACCACTGTAAGAAATCATGAAGTATTGTCTCAGGTTTGTTAAAACTGTGTATAATAGCATGTCCCTAAGTAGAAAACAGCTCTCATCTACTACATTCTCCTATCTTAAGTCAAAAGAAAACTTAAGACTCAAAAGGCACAACCAAAATTTCTTGTGTTTCCCTGACATCTGCAGTATCTCAGATTAAGAAAATGCAGTGGAAGAATGACAGCCTACACAAACATCAAGCATATAGTCACAAGCTGAGATCACTTTAAGGAATTAAGTAAATGACCAGGTATGTTAAATGTTAATGCTAAATGTTACACTGTATTTTGGAATGCTTTCCCTTCTGCATCCATTCACAGGTAATTTTGTCCTAATCTCCTTATTAACTTCCTCTTTTGTTCATTAATATTTCAGAGTGCTTTTCAGGAAGCACTCTGACCATAGTACACTACTAAGCAGAGCATCCTCTTAAATCTAAGCACTAGACTTTGTTCTCAGAGGGTCTCCACCATAGCTACAGTTCAGCTTTATTTCCACTGAGGATCCTGCTTGTTTCCTCCAGGAGCTACATACCTCTCAGTCACTGGGGAACAAGTCAGCAAATACCGTGGAAGGGCTGCAAAACCATTGAAAATGACAAAAATCTCAGGACTGGACAAATTATCTACTAAACTGTCATATAATGTAAAATCATTCTTGTCCATTGCTGGTGGCATAATACAGGATGGGTGGCCTGTAGTGTATGAGCCAGTTACTACATCAGCCTCAAACACGTACATTTTAGAATCCATTTCCCATGTAGCTTTACCCTTGGTCAGGTTCCTTGGGTTCTTTGTAAAGTAGATGCCAGCTCCATATTTTTGTTCTGGAAAGAAAAAGAAAAATTTTCTGAAGACAGAGCATTTAGCAATTGGTTCTTTCAGGGTGGTAATTCCAAGAGACTGCTGTTTGATTCAGATTACAGGTGATGTGACTGCTCAGTGCGTGCCATCCTTCTGGAAGTTAATTTCCATGGAGTGGCTCTGATGCTTGCACTGACATCCCACTGAAACCATGAGCAATCACAGCTGATGGCCATTCCAATTAACTGCTACTCCACTGATAACTGTTCAGATTTATCTGTTAATCAGATTGAATCATCAAGGTCTAAAGAATTTATATAAAATAAATACATGATTCACACTTCAGTCATCATGTATGAGGGACTCTGACAAACAACAAAGGCAGCAAGATCTTAGTAATGCAAACTACAAAACAAAGCTTTGAGCTTTATATGAAAAATGTCACATGAAGTGCTGTTACAGTATCAAGTGGAAAAGTGCAAAGAACTTAGATCATCATATTACTGCTTTTAAAGGTAGAAATGTGCCATGTACATTGCACAGACGAAGAAAGGCTAATATCCACTTTTTGAACAGTTTATTGCCTGAAATCCCATTCTGCAATTCACATGCAAAATATCACACACACTTCACCTACTTGCAGGATGAAGCTACTAAATGCTTATTCTTTCCCTTTCTGAAAGCATCTACTATACTATCTACTATACCGTCTACTATACTGTCTACTACAATATTTCATGGATTCACAACTTTCTCCTAGTGTACTTTACTCCAAATGGCAGCCCAAGCAATGAGATTTTCTGCTGTCTCTAACCACACTTGATCTGAGCAGAGGCCTCAGAAGCCCCTTCCAGCCTCAGTGTTGTGTGATGCCCTTGAACAAGCTGCAGAATGCATGTCTGCAGCAGCTACATAAGGGCACTGACTTCCTTTACAGTGATGCAACAAAATAAAACTTGGACATGGAATTATGTGTATACTAATAATTCTGTCCAGTGTTTGGGCTAGGCTTGAATTCAGGCTTGTCTTCCTACAGCCTTGCTGGCTCTACAGTATCAGGAAGTGAAACCTTACTGTATATAATAAAGGAAGTTCATACAAATATAAATACAAGTAAGAAAGAGTTCTTGTTTAGGAATGCCATTTTTTCTAATTTTAAACTGAGTTTAGTAGTCACTGTTCATTTTGATTAAAGATGCCAAAGCAAGCTATTACCTTTTGGTGAAGAATACATCCTGTGAAATCCAGTTTGGCAAACTGAGCAACAGAACTTGGCAGGAACATCCTGGAACAACCTGTGAGTTCTTTTGGAGCTACCATCTGCATTTTTTTTCATTTGTTGGAATGCAGCAGATAGAAGTGGATTATGTATCTTTTCAATCTGTAACATAAATAACAGCGTAGTATAAGCAGATGGAGACCAATTATGAAATCCCTAAGTGCTTTTATTCAGGCTCTGTTCTTCAATGCAAGAACTTTTGCTTTAGCCTACATGCATTGACCACATACTGGACAAAGTATCTGAAGCATGCAAGTGATCCAAAGAAAACCATACCACTATCCCATGCCTCCCATTGAAATCACTGGGAATATTTCCTGGTGTACTGACTTCCAGCACTTGAGTTTGCTGAGGAGATTGAGTCCACCTCCTGTTCAGTAAAGAAGTGATACTCAAGTATGATTCCAGCTTTAATACATAATGAGATCGGAACTCAGGCAAATTCAGGTGTTAATTTTTGGTTTCAAGCTCACAAAAAGAAAATAGACACTGAAGTAGTGTCCTGGAATAATGTACTTAATTTAGCCTACCAATCTCGTATTTCTCCTATAAAGGGGCATTTGAAGCACGAAGTATGAGGGAGAGCATATAGTACAATTAAAAAGACTTACCAGAATTTAATCACTTTTTGAGTGATTATTTGCATTATGTTTAAAATACTTTTCATTAGGATTAAAGACTGGATCTGTTTTAAGGATGAGGTTGATTTGATCTTAATTTTTAAAAGCAATGCATTGAAATAGTTAATCTGAATTTTTTAAGCTTACTTATTGCTTACTTACGTTATTTTTTAACAATAAATATGTTAGTTCAAATATGTGAGCTGAGATTCAGTTTTTCCATTAATATCCTCTTTACCCTGAGAACATGAAGTCCAGCTTTTTCAAACTCTTTCTGTCTGTCTTTAAACTCCTGGAGGTGACATTCTACCAGTGAAATGTGGATGCCATCAGCAGCACTTGTCATGTGAATGTCTCCTTCTGAAAGCTGGTCTGCTTCTGGTAGGCCTGGATATGCATAAGGGAGCAAAATTTTCATATATTGTAATATCTGAAGCAAAGGCAAGGGTGGCAGATCCACTATTTTAGTTGGTGGTTTAGTTAAGAACAAAGAATGTTACGTATTCTCTGAAGTAATGACAGAGGCTAATATTGAGAGGGACTAGTATATATATAGATAAATGTATATAAATGTATTCTATTTTTCTGCATTTATTATAAAGAAACCAGGAAGAGAAGAAACCAAAGAAAAGCAATTTATGTTCTCCATTACATCTCTCCACAGCTGAGTTTTTATATAAAGGTGTCGATATTGAGTAACTATCCAAACATGAATTGATCACTCACTAGCTTTCTGTAATGCCACTAGTTTTATCAATTGTTCATGACAGCCAAGGACTCTGCAGAACACGTCCACTGCTGAGCCCTGCTGTGGTCCAGCTGTAGCCAGCAAGAGCTCAGCAAAGGCGTGTGTTAATTAAGTGCAAATTTTGTAAATCTCCAGTGGCCAGGCTTTAAATTGAAGGCATCCTGGCAGTACAGCTGGATATGCATCATGGCCAGCCCCTGTATAAACTGTGCCCTACTGGAAATACTGCCACGTGAGTTACCACAGCTAACAAATGGTCTTCCAGGGGCTCACATGATGAAAGTACAGAGATATCAGTAATGAAAGCAATACTCAGTATTGTGTGTGTGAACTGAATGTATGTCTGTCCACTCTCAGCAATACAGAGATATACACTGTTTCATACTTGACCTTGTGTAGGCACTTTTTTACTTAATTAATGTTTAGGCACTATTTACTTTACATACACATTGAGTAGAGCAGTTTCTCTTGTTCAGCTGTAGTCTTCTCTTGCATACGAAGCAGTAATTCTTCAGTTGCAAGCACCACATCAATCAAAACATCAGGAGGCCCCTGAAATTTCAGTCTTGCTTGTCCATCTCTCACTTCTTCTGACACACATACAGTAGAAGGCTGCTTGAGAGAGAGTTCTGCGAACTCCTCTTTACCAAGGCAAAAAATGTAGTTGTTTTCAATAACAGCATGGCGACCTTCCTGAATTTGCACTACATTTTGGAGCCACGATTCTGCTGCTCCCAGTGCTGTGGGTGTGCTCCCTCTAAGTTCAATCACGGGTTCACTGCTTGCAGTCTGACTGCCTGACTCTGTACCTGAAAGATATATTATTTTTAATACAAGTGCATTGGAAGAGTGAGGAGCTTCTAAGGGCTGACGCAAATTCCTAATTGTAATCCCAGCTGTGCAAGAAACACATGGTATGCTCAAAAAAGAGATTAGGACAAGGAGGTAAGGTTTCCAGGATACACACACACATATGGAGAACTTATCTGCCTTTCACAGATTTCCAACAAATTAGGCAATGACAATGGATTTTAAGTCTTAAAAGGGACTGCGCAGTTCCACTCATATAAATGTAAAAATTACAAAGTGCTCACGAGTTTTTGCTTCTTCCCCTCCCCAAGACACATACGTAAATACTAAGTTCCCTATTTTAAAGGAATGTGATTACAGATTCTCAAACTGGGAGTACTCATTCACTGGAAATGCCCCTTCTATTCATTACTTACTCAAAGGATCACTTCTGTTTTCCAGTTTGTATTTTGCTGAATAAAATTTTCTCAGGACAACCTTGAAAGATAAAAGTTTAGGAGCAGTTTGCAATCTCTTATCAAATATGCAATTAATCTTTCCAAAACTCTGTTAGACAAGCAGTTTACACCCCCACCTCCGATTCTGGAATTGTTAACACTGGCATTAGTCAGCTTTTCCCAAAATGTTATTCCTGAAAATATCAAACGCATTCCTGTTCTTCTGCATCTCCTAAGGTAACACACCTTACACACTGAGTGGCACCTTTACCAACTCTTTGTGGTTATGACATTCTCTCATGCAATCCCATAAAATAAGTGTTCATTACTTGCAGTTTAATGCTGATGCATCCTTACTCAGTTTTAAAATCCAGACTATTCTCCTGCCTGTCTACTTGAAATCTTTATATTATGTTATCTCATATAATCTGTTAATAGCGTTTTGCCTTAGGAGCTCCATACAAAAAACCAAAACTGACTGAAAATATTTCCTGAGGAGCAATGTTTGTTCCTTAATAAGTTAAGAGTAGACTATATCTTATACAGTCACTGACAGACATGAGAATTTTAAAGTTCTCTCCCCTTTCTATCAGACTACAGGCTGAAGACTTCTAGTTTAGTGAAGAGAAAATAAGTATTTGCAAAGATTGAGTATCTGTTAATGAGAGTAATAGCTTCATAAAGGGACCTGCTGCTCACAATTGTTGTTAGTACAGAATAGACTATCTTAATTTTTAGTCATCTATGGAAATATTTTTACAGTTTTGTGTTTTTCTTATGAGTAGTTAACAACAAGTTTGTTACCTCATAGGCATCAATGTCATTTGGGCAAATGACAAACTGCACTTCTCTCTTCTTTGTAGGATGTTCCCTGGCAAAATTTAAAACTGCTTCAATCATGGTCTCTGCCACTATGTCAACAGGCAGTACTGGTGACCAATTAACTGGAAAAGAAACTGAGGGAGATGAGTAGTCCTGAAAATGACCCAGACATCTTTTCACTGCATCCTTTAATTCCTGCAGGAAAAACAAAACCTTTCAGTCCTCACATCACCCAACATGAAAATCCATTAAAATCCAAAGTGAGTGATCATCACCTCACACTGTAACACCGGATGCTGGCATTTCAATGCCACGTGCAGCACAAATGTAGAGGACAGCTCACGCCTTTTAGTTACTATGGGGTCCTTAAAATGTGTTGGATATCTAAGATGCTGCTGAAGTTCCTTCTGAAAAGCTGGGCCCTCTTTTTCTAGCAGTCGTCTTGAAGATTGAGAGGAAGGCTCACCCTTTGCATTCAGGGGGTTAATAATGGCTGTATTCTGCAAGGAAAGAGTGCAAAATCCAGTGTACTTCAAACTGATTATTTGCAAGCTTTGCTATTACAGACAGCATTCTTTCTAAGCACAATTCCTGTACAAAGGCCTGACTGCCACAGATCAGCTGCTTGAATTTTCCTTCAATTTAAGTAATGCATTATTTAAAGGCAAGGTGCACATCTGTGTATGTTATTTTCTGCTGTGTCAGTGGTTGCTGAATAATTCCAGTAATGCAGTTATGAGAACATAAATTATAGGAAAAAAAGCAAGGCAGAAAGTAAGAGAATACTTCTATGGAGTGCAGGATAAAGTGTGAATTCCTACATAATAAGAAGATAAACCTTAACATAGAGATGTATTATTAAATCATTCAATCTTTAGCTGCTTCCTATTACAACAGCATGTATACAAAAATGAAATAAAAACATTCTAAAGTTCAATACCCATTTAGACAAAAAAACAACTCCTTGCTACTATGATTTAATTACCATATGTAAATTCTCATCAAATTGAGAAGAAAACCATTTAGTGGATTGATACAAAATGTGTTCTGAACTCTTGGGCTCCAAATCCTGTGAAGACTTTGAGGAAACACCATATTCCACAAACTACAGGACAGACTTACCTTCAGATCTTCAGGGTGTTGCTTTATGATGCGCAAGCGAATGTTCCCATATTTGAGGTGAGCTGGAAACTGACTTGGTGAAGCTGACACCATGTCCTCAAGTACTGAACTGGTATCACCCAGAAACTTTTCACAGGCCTTCTTTACTTCTGCAACCGTAGACTCTTCAATGTTCACCAGGCGGATTTCCCTCAGACAGCTTGGTGGAATTGCCTCAACAAACTCCCTTACAGCCATTACAATCACTTGAGAACACAAGTCAACTGGGAAGGCATAGATACCTGAGCTCACTGCTGGGATAGCCACAGACTGTAAAGCTTTTCCTGGAGCACTAACATATCGCAGAACATTCCAAATAGCTTCCTGAAGTAGGTAACAACATCTATCCTTTTCATAAGGATTCCACTTTGGACCAACTGCATGAATAATTTCCTTACAAGGAAGCTTCCCTCCACCTGTCACTGCTATATTGCCAACTTTGACTTTTCCATTCATTTGAACAAAAAGCTCGCTTTGCTCTTTTATTTCTGGCCCTCCAGTTTTTACAAGGGCAAGAGCAAGACCTCCTCCATGATCAAGATACTCATTGGCTGCGTTCACCACAGCATCAACCTTGTGTCTTGTGAGATCATCCTTATAAACACAAATGTCAATGCCCAACCTTACTTTTTTCCTGTATACTTCAATAGTGCTTTTTGTTGCTTTTCTGAAGGCCAACGTACAAGCAAACTTTTTGGAAACGAGATAATTTAGACACTTGTCTCTTCTGTTAAGAGCTTCATAGGCATCTTTACTGATGGGGATCATCAAATTGACCTCATCCATTACCATGCTTGACCCTAGGATACAGAATATAAAGTGAAATAGAAGTTATTACTATCAAAACATTTATTTTTTTTATCTAGAAGTGTGGTTTATAGCTCTCGATTTTATCCTATCCTATCTCAATTTTACCCTGTCATTGCTAAACAGTATTTTTAATACACTCTAATCTTTACTGTCCCCAGAGGTTTAGAAAACCCAAAAAGGTTCATTTAACTGTGCCACAGAGATCTCATACTGAGTTTTGATTCTGTGACTCTCATTTGGTCTCCACTTAAAGCCCATGAGCAAGTTCCTTCTTTGTATGGAATTTTGTATGAATTCAGAAAGGCTTTTTTAACCACTTTAAGGAACAGTTTTTACATTATTACTATGGCTATACAGCCCTCTCCTGGCAGATGTCAGTAGTACTACAATGCAGTAGTTATGTTAATTAGTTTAAATCAATGTCTGTGAGTTTCGTCGAACTTTCCTCCAGGCTATGCTACCTGCTTGTAAAAAGTCTGACGTTTTGCATTTATACATGCCGACTCATCAAAACACTTCTGAGCTCTTGCTTTTAAAAGAGAAATGCAAACAAGGCCTGTTGAAGTAATTAATAATAATGTTGATTCATAACTGTGTCTATTTCACATTAATTATGACTTTCAGGTTTGACTTTTGTTTTCCAGCTTGCTGGCAGTTTTCGACTTACATACAAGTACACACTTCGCAGATGGCCAAGCTAAATGAGAGGCTTACCTAAAGCGGGCTTCCCTCCGAAGAAACCTGAAACGAAACTCTTGTAATAAAAAGAGAGAAAAGGGAAAAAGAGAAAGTAAATGTTACAAGCAACAAAGTACGTGGGCTGTCTTCCTACAGGGGAGATTCTGTTGCAAATCAAACCGGCAGCATCAACTTCTCAATCCTCCGTACCAAGTTTTCCAGCTTTTAAAATACTGCTGGGAGCCGCGAGAGCTCTGTGGGTGAAGTTGCGCACAGCTTCCTGTGGCTCGGGCGAGCTGGCAGGAGGGAAAGGCCGGGCAGAGCCACTCCCGAGCGCCAGGCCGGAGCACGGCACTGCTCTGTTCCCCTCAACCCCGCCGGGAGCCTCCGCCGGGAGCTCCCGCCGCACCCACAGCCCCCGAGGCTGCTGCTGCCGCCCCTGCACCCCAGCCCCGCTCCGCTACCTGCACGACCCCCATGAGCCGGCTCGGGGCGGGGATCCTTAGCGCTCGGAGCTGAAGCACGGTCTGGGGCAGGGAGCCGCGGGCGGATCGGGAAACGAAAGCGAAAGTGGGCGGTGGAGCGGGAACGAAAGCGAAAGCGAAAGCGGGCGGCGGAGCGGGATCATGGCGGCCGAGCCGCTGCTGGTGCGGCTCAGCCCCGCGCCCGCCGCCAGCGAGAAGGTGAACCTCAAACTCCAGGCGTACTTCCAGTCGGGAAAGCGGTCGGGGGGCGGCGAGTGCAACGTGCGCCCCGGCCCCAAGCCCGGCACCTACTGGGTGGAGTTCTCTAAGGAGCAAGGTACGGGCCCGGCGGGACGGGGTGGCGGCTGTGAGGGGACTGGAAATGGCCGCCGAGGCACCGCTGGGAGTCCCTGGGCAGGGCGGCTCTAGGGCCGCTGGTAGCTACCACGTTTTCAGGTAACTTTATCAGCCTTACGTGCCTTTGTCCAAATCCAGAGGGGCTCTCATTAGTGCATATAAATATCTCCAAGGCGTGCCAGACTTTTCGGTGGTAGCCAGCAACAAGACAAGGAGCAGAGGGCATAAACTAAAACACAAGAAGTTTCACCTTAACATGGGCAAGAATTTCTTTGCATCGAGGCTGGCAGGGCAGTGGGACAGGCTACCCAGAAAGGTCATGGAGTCTTGGTCTCTGGAGACATTCCAGGTGACCCTGCCTTGGCACTGGGATTGGGCAGGATGATCTCTAGAGGTTCCTTCCAGCCATAACAGTTCTGTGATTCTGCCATTCTGAAATTACCACAGACAGGAAGAGTGTGGAATCCCGCACGAAACACACTTTGCAACTGGGTGCAAAATGCGTGGAGATAGTCATCCTGCCAGGAGAAGGGGACCTGGGCCAGAGCCGGGTGACAGCACAGGCCTCTGCCAGCTCCAGCGACATCGCTGCCAGCCCTGCCCTGCCCCAGCAGGAGCGGCGGGACAACGGTGGCCATGAGGCCACAGCAAAGGAAGACCTTACCAAAAAGGTACATCAGGAAAAGCAGTGTCACAAGCTGCCCTGCTTGCAGTCCCATGAGTCTTTTATGTTGTACTTCAGTATTTCATGCAAAAAAAATGTCAGTTATGTGATCTTAGTCAATAAAATGGAGGCAAGGAGTGACATTTGTGTGCCAGACCAGAGATAAATCTACACATGTTTACAGGCAGCGTGTTTTCCAGCTTGATTCTGGCATGTGCCAAACACTATTCCCCAAAGCAGCACTCTGGCAGGTTTCAGGGGTTAGTATGCACCAAGGGCTGCTCCCAAAAGGTAGAAGAATTGTAAGAGATTTGGATCCTTTCCAGAGTTAGTGATCAGAATACCACAGGATTTCTACAAGCAGAATCAGTGTAGGACAGTTTTATAAGTAGTGTAGCACTGTGTTTGATAGCACAGCTTAGCTTATAGTTTCTAGTCACCTGGACCCTCTGCAAATCATGTCAAATCTTAATACTTGGGTTGCTGTATTAATAGAACAATCACAATCTAGACTTGAAAACACATAAAAGCATATGTGTCATCCAGTCGGTCCTCAAAGGAAGCAGAGGGCAGTGGGAGTCTCCCTGGTCACCAAGGGGTCCCATGGGTTTCACTGTCCAGCCACAGTTGTGGTCTGAATTCCCAGTTAGGACTTGTGACTGGTTGATCTTGTAGGCAGTGCCATTAAATCTGCCTGCTCTGTGGTGGGGTCAACTGGTTGGCAGGACTTTCAAGGCCAGTAAGGAGAGCACCAGTCAGCCTGGTGCCCAGAAACCTTGAGGATGGTAGGGAGGGAAAGAAAAAATCTTTGCTTTGTCTGCTTGGTCTGCAGGACTTTTAGGGCCTGGTAATGATGGGAAAAGGGCCTGACACATAATGAGCTCAGCGACAGAAGGTGCCTGCCTTTAGTTATGCTAACCGTGTTGTCAGAGGCTGGGAGCACAGAGTGCTGGTCACAGTCTCAGCCTAAGTAGCAGATTGCTGTCTTTCCTCCTGCAATGCTGGTGACATTAAGACATTTCATTTTTGCTGCTGACGTAGAAGCAGATTGTGTTACATGCCTTTTTGTACTGTTAGTGTACATGACATAAAAGAAATACTGTGTGCAAACTTGTTTGTCATAATCTGACACTACTGGGATGGACAGAGCTTCTCCTTGCTGAAAATACAGAAGTAGCAAGCACAGAACCTTAAAGAAAACTAATGTTGATGTATTTTTGTCTTTTCTTTAGATATTTCTTACAGTATCTGCTACTTTGAATACCAGTATGTTCACTGAAGACCAAAGGGAGAAAATTACCATTATGTGTCCAAACTTAAAAAGAGAAGGAAACCCTGGCATGGATGGCTCTGAGAAACTGACAGGAGATTTTACAGATATTGAAAAAGCTTATCACTACTTTGAGGATATCCTTGCAGGCAAAGACCCAAACCATGATTTTTCACATTCTGAATGTAAGAATGGTTTGAAAGATGAAAATGGCCTGAATACTGAAGAAATGAATGAGTTTACAGTTGTGACAGCTCTCTATGAGTATTTTAGTCATACCCGCAAAGAAGAAATCAAAGAACTACACCAAAGGTTTGGAGCATATCTAGGAATTAAAGGTCAGGACGAGGATAACACATTTATATACATATCTTCTGATGAAAGTCCTGCATTGCTACAAAAAGCTAGTGATTTTTTTATCAAAACTTTTCAGGAAACTACAAAAGATCTGACACAGGAAAAAGTTCCCATAACAAACAGTTACACATTAAAAGAGACAATAATGAAATTAAATCAAAGATTTAGAAATCTTCTTGCTAAAGAGGAAGGGAATCAGTTGCTACTCCGTGGTCCAGGGAGTGAGATTTTAGCTGCCCAAAAATTTCTAGCAGAGGAAGGTGAGAACAGTCAAGCTGAAAAGAATATGAAAATATCATCTGAAAGGTACAAATACAGGAGTGGAATTGAAGTTGATGCTTCTGTGTTTAAATTGTTGGAAACCATATTAAGCAAAGAAATTGAAAACATAAATCACAAATTTGATACACTGGTGGAAATAAAAGAGGATTCACGTGGCCAGAAGGTCATAATATTTAGGCCTAAAACCAAAACTTCTGATATGTCATCACATGCTACTGAAAGTTTCATCAATGAATTTCAGAGTGCCTCTGCAATGTTAAAAAAAATCATCAGCATGAAGCTTGCAGAAGATCAGAAGAAAAATTTAAATAAGCTACCTAATACTAAGAAATTTGAAGATCTTAATGTAAAACTTCAGAAGAATGAAGATAAGTTAATCATAAGTGGTTTACCAGACCATCTTTATGCTGCTGAAAAGTACATGAAGGGCCTTCTTAACACTGAAGACTCAACACAAGCTAAAAATAGGGCACCACTGTCCTCTAATCTCAGCTCTCAAGAAGCTACAGGAGCATCTAAGAAGTTAAGTGTTAGGCAAAAGAATAATCTTTCTTCTGAAGGACAAACTCAGGCAAAGACAGGAGAAAACGAAGAAGATAAGTGTCCAATTTGCATGGACAGAATTACAAATAAAGAAACACTAGAAAAGTGCAAACATGCATTTTGCAAAACTTGCATTGACAGAGCCATGACTTATAAACAAGCTTGTCCTGTTTGTAATTCCGTCTGTGGAGTCCTGACAGGAAACCAACCAGAGGGAACAATGTCATCTGAAACACTCCATATCTCTCTTCCTGGTTATCCCAATTGTGGCACTATTCAAATTAACTATGATATGCATGGTGGTATTCAAACTGTAAGTATACTTAAATATTTCTTAAAGATATTTTTCCCACAACAAAACAGGTATTGAATATAAAATTAACTATTTTCCCATTATTTTTATGCATATTCAGGCAAGATATTTGTTTTGTACAATCTGCAAATGTTTAATTCAATATTTTTGGGTGCAATTAAGTAAATACAGTAGGAATGAAATGGTCAGATGGTCAGCCTCCATTTTATATGCACGAGGGCACATGTCTTTAATTTGTACATTGGGAATAAATGAACTGAAATCTATGCAGTGATATCATATAAGCAAAATTTTGCAAGTATAACGAGCATTTCTGAGGCATTCTCTTTGCTGAGGACACCAATGGACAAAAATAAATAGTGGGCTAGCTTGGTGAGAGATTTCCAGGTGAGAAATTTCCTTATGTGCTTGGATTAGTGACTAGGACTGAGAATGGAGTAAATTAAAAAGTCACAGGTGCAGCACCATGCATTTGGGAGAGAAAAAAGGGAGAAACAAATTTTAAAATAACAATGGATACATGAGTGATGACAAGAAAGTGTGAATGAAATTTGTATGAAAGAAAGTATCTGTCGCTGCGCGCCTTGGGGTGGTGGTGGAGTGCCGTGACCTTCTGAAAAAGTGTCCTGGTGCTTGCTCCCGGGCGGAGAGCGATTTCAGCTCTTTTGTGAGCTCTCCGCTTTGGCCAACAGGAGAAAGAGACAGAAGCCACATATGGTGGTCCAAGGCAAAGCTTTATTCTTCTTTCTTTGAAAGGGTCCAAGGACGAACTGGCTCAGGGAGGTCTGAGGGAGCAGGGTTGATATAGGAAAGCCAGGGGCAGGGTAGACCAGCAAACGAATCATCTGAGGGCTCAGGGGAGGTACAAAGGGGGAAGGGCCAATGGGGTACAGGCAATTTACATGAAACAGGGAGGCATGCTGGGAGTAACTCTTTGTAACCATTACGGTAGGGCATGCTGAAGGGCATAACCTCCAGGCGAGATAGATAGGCTGTTTTGCTGAGAGGCTTTCAGCCTCCACAAGTATCTGAAGAGAAAATGTGTCAGAATAAGTTTTCAGTCATGCTATGTCCTTCTGAATGATTTATGATATCCGATATTGTTTGGTTTTGTTTTTCTACAAAACAGAGCAGCCATCCAAACCCAGGGAAGTATTATGGGCCAGCTCACCGAACAGCGTATTTACCTGACAATAAGGAGGGACGAGAAATTCTGCAGCTCCTCAAAAGGGCCTTTAAGCAAAAATTGATTTTCACAGTGGGGCAGTCACATACTACTGGTGCACAAAGTGTTATCACATGGAATGATATTCACCACAAAACTTCCATGTCCGGAGGACCTACCCAGTAAGTAGACTTCTCCTTATACTGTTGTTACTCAGATGTGTCAGGAAGGCTGCCCTGAATATATTCTACATTTATAGGTTTCAGATTTTGTCACTAACAGAGTGATTCTGGAATGCCCTATGGATCCAGACATTAATCACCTTCCCCTGTTTGGACGGTTGGAACAAGGATGAGCTTAGTGTTCTGCTGCCCCTCAGGCTACTCATTCACCAGTGAGTTTGTAAGGCACTTAGTTAATAACTGTTTTGATTAGAACCTACAGGAGAACAAGCTCTTGATGACACCTAAGGTTGGACTCCTGATCTGTGCCTCTCCTGTTACCTGCTGGTCTGCACCAGGAGGTGCTGGTCCATTATGATCCCGGTAAAGAGGGCACTCAGACTTTGTAAAACATGATTTGAAATTCTGCTTAACAGAGCTCACAGCAGGAAGTGAGATTGTAGTACAGATGTGGTCATGCCCTTTTAGATGCTAGGAACCATGCGTTGTGCAACACCTAGTGGGTCAGAGCACAGGACACAGTGCCAGTCCCATCTGTAAAAAAGGTTACCCCATTTTGGCTGTTCAAGCTGTCAGAGGATTTTCTGAGTAGATGACAGTCCTATCCAGTATTTCTTGAGGACTTGCTGCACTTAAATGAAAGGAGAAATCACCAGTACTGAGTGTGAGCTCCAAGCAGTAGAGACAAGAGGGCGTCTTGGACCTTCCAAGCTTGTTGCAGCCTCTAAGGGGTGGGTGGTGTCCTGCAAGCCCTAAAGGCTTGTGTCCTTTGTGTCCTTGTGTTCTTGTGTCCAGATGCTCCTGACTGTGCTAGAATCGTTAAAAGAGCAAATTCTTTTATCCTTACTTTAGCCTGCACTCTGCAAATTCTCTCTCTTGTTTATCACTTGCTTCATACACAGTTCTAGTGTTGCACTACTTCAAGTCCAGAGGTAGCATTATGTTTCTAGTTTGAATGCTCACTTGGATATGCTTCAGGTCTGATTTTCTTTTTAAAAAGATGTATACCCGTACACCCTATCATTTTGAAGTGAGACCCCAGGCAGCTTTGAAAATCAAGTTCTTGGTGTCAATTTGGACAACAAAATGTAGTAGCTCCTTAAGTTTGTAGCTCCTTAAGTTTTTAGCTTTATGCTGTCTGTATCACTTCTGTGACTGGCAATATGGGTCTGTTTTCTCTCTAGGGCAAGAACTGCATAAAATTCATAAAGAGATTTCTAAAAAGATTTTGATGACATAGTTCTCTAGAATTGTCAAGTGCTTCATTGCAGAAAGAGCCCAAACAATTCTTCTCTTCTCCTAGGTTTGGTTACCCGGATTCTTCTTATCTGCAGCGCGTTCGATCAGAATTGAAAGCAAAAGGAATTGAATAAGGAAATCAACTCTCAACTCTCAAGTGTAATGACTGAACATACAGCAGTTAATGTACTATTCAAGCTCAGAGGGAAGTTACTTTGTTTAATTGATTTAAATGATCTGTTTAAATCATTTGTATTTCATAGTTAGCTAAGAAAAGTAATCTTTTCTCATGAAACAAATGTTCTTTTCACAAATCATTTACTTCCCTATATATAGCCTTTACAGAATTTGGTTATTTTGAGTACAATATCAGTACTGTTTGTGCTTTTTAGATCTTGCTTTACTGGCAAATCTGATCTGCACTTTCCCCCACAACTCTCCAGTCTGATTTCCAAAACTCTTAGAATCCACTACTGGCTTTTATTAGATGAAACACTTCTTTTAGCTTTGCGTTATGATGTCTGTCAGCATGGCTAAAATCATGTAACCCATCTAATGGAAAATGTTTATGCAGCTATGACAGTGTTAGCTGTGATAAGGCTATGGACTTTTGCTTCTTTTCATGGTAGAAGTGGCCTTAGTGATTTGGGTTTTGCATGTGAAATTAGCCATGGATCATGTACAAGTGGGTACATGGATGCTACTGTATTTTTAACTCTGCAAAAGTGCTGAATGCTGGGAGCTGCGGTCGACCAAACAGGAAGTAACAGTGTCTGTGGCCATATCTGATAGTGGGCTCTTGGTTCTGTGCCTGCCATTGTGCTTAAACTTAAATACAACTTTAATTTTTTTCATATTTTCAACTATAAAACTCTGTTCTTTCACTTGCATCCAATATAGGTTTAAATTGTATCATAAAACTACTCTGCAGTGCCTAAATAACCTGCTAATTACCTGTGTGGTGGTATGTCACACACACTGACATCATTTTTAGTGAGTTGAACCATTTCTCTAAGGCTATTGAGCGCAACTAATAAAGAAAATATAAAAATACCGCCTGTGTTTCTGCATTCTTTGGTACAGGTTTTTCCTCCTTTTTGCAATACATATAGCTGTATATTTTTTTTTAATTTAGGAGCTTCCCTGCAGCACCGTGTTTTGGGGCAGTTTGGACTCCATGCTACCCTCCTTTTTAAAAATGTATTAATTTTTTTTTAATTTAAGATTCCCACATTGTGAATAAGCAGTACAATTTTGCCGCCTTGACTTTCAGGTTTAGTACTAGTGGGCACTGTTTGGTTTCCATGTGGGTTGGGATGTCTTTCCATCCCTGGTTCTGTGTCACTGTATTTGTTTTAATAATTTACATTATTCCATGTCCCCTCTCCCTTTTCCATGCAGTAAAATACCAACACTCCAGTTGTTTCTAAGTGACTGAGCTTTTCTGCACATGGAAACAAGCTGTCATTGTGCTTCAACCCCAGCCAGCACCACACAGCCACTCACTCACCCCCCAACCCCAGCGGGCAGAGAATTGGAAAAGTAAGCCTTATGCATTGAAATAAGAACTGTTTATTAATTAAAACAAAATTAAATATACTAGTACTAATACTTGTAATGAGAAAGAGAGATGGGAGAATAAAACCACAACAAACAAGTGATGCACAGTACAGTTGTTGACTAGCTGGTGACCAATGCCCTGCCTGTCACTGACTGGCAATCGTCCCCCTCAGCTGACTGGCCCCAGTTTCTGTACTGAGCATGACGCTCTGTGGTGTGGAATATCCCTCCAGCCACTTTGGGTCACCTGTCCTGGCCATGCTCCTTCCCAGCTTCCTGTGCATCTGCTTGCTCGCAGAGCATGGGCAACTGAAAAGTCCTTGGGGTAAACACTCCTTAGCAACAACTAAACCCTCAGTGTGTTGTCAACATTGTTCTCATACTAAATCCGTTACACAGCCCCATACCAGCTACTAAGAAGAAAATTAAGTCTATCCCAGACCAAGACAGATGTGAGGATCAAATCTTCTCAGCTGCTTTTGGTCTCTCACTTTCTGTCCCTGTAAGCCAGTTCACTGACATCAGCATTTTGTCAGCACCCCATTTTGTCTGCGCCAAAGTTTGCAGGCTGAATTGTGCAGCAGAGCCCTGGTAACTGTCATGGAAAGCTCCTGAAGCCTTTATCCTTTAACCAGCTGTACAGACCTTTATTTTCTTATCATAGTTGTACAGGTTAGGATTAAAAGTACTCAATTTACAATCACAGTCAGTAATTTTTTCAGTGTTACAGCAAGGGAGGAGAGCATGTACCTGGGCTAATTGTGGGGAGGACAGTGCATTAGGAAGTAACAGATAAATCAGTTGCCCGCCAAGAAACAAAGGCATCCCCATGGGTCGCTCAGCAGAGTGTGCAATGATACGTAGGCTTAGCTGGAGGCTTATAATGTTTAATGACATTTGGTTATTTATCCATTTCTTGAATGGACGTTCAGTGAAGTTAGGGGGGAAAACTTCATTTATCTGCTATTTTAGTGCCCACAAGGGTGAAATATACAGCACAACTGAAAACTAACCTTTGCATGGGCAAGTCCTGAGCACTCAGTTGAAAACTTCTCAGCTAGCTGACAAGTTGGTCTGAAGTAAACTCCCATTGCAACCTTCCTGGTTTTGGAAGCATCTCTGGCAAAGAATGATGAAAATGGTAATTTTACTTTCCATCATTAGTTCATTTGAAAGGGTAAGGCAGAGAGAGCGAGTGTTATCCAGTGGTTAACCATTTTAAGTTCAGAGGCAGAAAACACTGTGACACTTGGTTGTGGTACGGCTCTGTGGAGGCACAGGGGACTGCGCAGCCCAGGCGCGCCCCGAGGGCGGTGAGAGCCTGTCCTGCCCCCGTGAGGAGGCGCGCCGGGCCCGGGGCCACCGGCCGGACCCATGGGCCCGGAGGAGGTGGGCAGTTCCCGGTCAGGGCGGAGCCCCAGGCACGGGCGGGATTCGCCGCCGAGAAGCGAAACCGAAAGCGCCGGGAAGAGGGGAGCCGTCGGACGGCCATGGAGGGGCAGCGGCCGTGCTCCTTCCCGGTGCTGGTGCGGGGGGACTGGGGCCCCGCCGAGCCGCCGCCCGCGCTCAGGAAGAAGCTGCTCTGCTACTTCCAGAGCCAGAAGCGCTCGGGCGGCGGAGAGTGCGAGCTGCGGACCGGGACCGACACCGGGACCGGCACCGGACACATCGTCCTCTGCTTCGCCCGCCCCGAGGGTGAGCGGCCGGGCCGGGGCGAGCGGCGCTGATGGCGATGCCCGCGACTCAGGCGGCCGCATCGCCCTGACCGGTGCCTGTTGTGTTGGCAGTGAGGGAGCGGGTGCTGCACCAGCCGGTCCACGAGCTCGTGTGGGGGTCCGGAGGGCGGCTGTCGCTGCAGGTCACCGCGCTGCCCGCGGACGGCGACCCTGCGCAGGTGAGGCGGGCGCAGGTGAGGCGGGCGCGGCTCCGGGTGGGCAGGGGAGGCACCACGGTGACCGCTCTCCTCTCGTTCCCGTGCAGGAAGCGGGACCGGCCGGCGGGACCCAGGCGCCAGGTAGGAGCTGGGCAGGAGCGGCGAGGGGCTCCAGGCTGGCGAGCGCGGCGGGACAGCGGGGATGGGGAAGCGGGCGGAGCCGCCTGCTCGGCCGGGCCGGGCGAGCGGCGCTGGAGCGCTTTGATTCTTCTCCCCAGCGCTCTCCTTCACTTCTCGAATCCCAAACACGATGTAATTCCTAAGGTGCAGCCCCCGAGCCGCATCCCAGGCACCGGATGGACAGACGCACACACCCGGCCAATACACAGCTAATCAATATGTGACAATCAGTACACACAGAATTAATCCTTATACACGGGGCTGATACACACACAGCTCGCTGAGCTCTGCTTTCCAAGTACCTGCTTGTGCATTGCGGGGTGATTGCGAAGGTGAGGGCTGAGGGCACAGGCTGGCAAAACAGTTTGGTCAATCTTACCTTTGTCTTTTGTTTTCTAATGTAGCTGCATTTCCTGTTGTGCTAAACTAGGAAGTCGAGCAGTCATGCTGAGACAAATACATCCTGACAGAGGCTCTTCCAAAGGTCTCAATTTTCGAAGGCACTTCCCTCCCAAGGGTGGACACACTTCTCATGTTCAGAGCAGTTTTTTTGTGTGAGGAAAGTGCTGTAGTGCATTGCAGGACCTGCTCGTGGTGGTTCATGCAGCATGACTGTGTGCTAACAGTATGTCCCAGGCTTCTTGAGCTCAGAGTGTTTCTATAACCAATTCAGCATACAGTTCAAAAAGAGGAATATGCGGAGGTCCATGATTCTGACAGTGTCAAATGAAATTTGACTCAAGCTATGTTAGCTCCTGGGCGTACATTAATGAGTCCATTTTCTTCTTTAAGTACTTAGCAACTGAGAAACCCTTGTCATTTATCTCTAGTTAAAGAACCCCAGGTGTCTCTTCCCATCTGCCAGAATAAGGAAACTCCTGTGTGTACTCAGCAGGAGAAGACAGGTAAGTGTGTCACTTATCCAGTGGTGACCATTGTATTCTTGCTCCTTTGGTTTTTTGTACCCTTCTTCTGCAGCAGTGCCCTGCTCACACTCGTGTCTTGTGTTGTTTGTCTAATGTAGTGTAGGAATTGTGATCCCAGGCTAAAATAAATAAATATTTTTTTTCTTTTCTGTGAGTCCCTTCAGAGCCCCCACTTCACTGTCTGCCTCAGACAGGTCAGTTCCTTAGGGGACAGCAGTGGGTGCTGGCCTTTGTTCTGGCTAAGGCTGTCCCTACCCAGATGTTCCCAGTTGCTGCCAGCCTTGCTGGGACAACCCTGTGCCAGAGCATTGGGAGCTGAGCAGCCGTGGCAGCCAGCAGATACAGACCCCAGGTGACCCACAGCAATGTCTGGAACTGTGAATGGGGAGCACTGGTTCCCCTCATTGTGTGTTGATGGAGAAGCTTTTTGTACCTTTTACTTCTGCTGTCCTTGCCTGGTATGAACTGAAGCATTTCCTTCCTACGTGCTGATACAGCAACTCCCACTCGTCATATGCTTAACTTGTTTGGGATTCTTACCCTGTTCTTCTCCCTGACCTTAAGTGTGATCTGTGAGCATGAAAGCTTGGAAGATGGGAAGCTTGGTTTTTTCCTTAACTTTTGCCTAAGGCATTAGGGTGTGATCTTTTATTTCAGAATCATGTGAGAAATTAGAAGCAGAGAAAGCAACTTCTAGGAATTCTGCTGTAGTAGTAACCACTGCTTTTGGGGAGGAAATAGAAGATGAGATCTTGGAAATGTACTTTGAAAATAAAAGGAAGTCTGGTGGGGGAACCATTGAATCTTATGTCAAAAAAGATGAGCAAGTGATCATCACCTTTCAGGATGAGCAAGGTATGTTATGGGTGTTACACTGCTTAAGCTCCCTTTTAAAAACAGGCCTTTACTGGTGCAGGAGCTCTCTGTGAGCATTGCTCCTAGCAGAGATGGTGTATTATTGCTATTGTTTAACATGCTACTCTGCTGTGACATCTCTGCTTTTCTGTGGAACTAGATGCCCAAGACGTTTTGCAAAGAAAACATCACTTGAATAAAATTGATCTGGTTGTGAGGCCGTGGCAAGTGGAGACTTCCCAGGAGTTGTGCCAAGTGGAGAACTCTGAAGGATCCCTACTTCCCACTGCAGTTGTGCTGGAAAATGTGAAGGAGACAATAAAAGATTGCATGTTAATTATGCTGGTAGAGAATGTCAGTGGCTTGTCAGAGGATGATGGTGACTTCAGTGTGGAAATGATACCTGAGTTATGTGCTGCTGTAGTTACTTTTACTGGAAATACTGGTAAGAAGGAGTCAGAGTTGAAGCTCTTTCTTATTAGCTATGTTTGCATGCGTGTGTGTGAGTGAGATTAAGCTGGAAGTATTTTCTTTCATATTTTTAAGGTTTAATCTGATATTGTGTCCTTTTAAAGGAGGATTTACTCTATAAAGTTAATGCCATAACTTTATCTGTGAGGTATAGAGGCCATTGCAAGTCAGAGAGAGAGCTGGCTCTGGTTTGGATAGTAAACACAACAGGTAGGACTAAAACCAAACTATAACTTAAAACAAGCAATGAAGGATGTGCTTGGTCTGAGAACTGATTGATGGTAAAAGCTGTCCTTGCCAAAAGCTGTCCTTCTTCTGAGAAGGTGTAGATTTTTCTGCCTTAGAAATGATTTGTCTTTCAAGTCATGCTCCAGTCCTAAATTTTTGGTGTAGCCTTTAGGAAATAAGTAGATCTTTGAGAAACTTAATTGTTTTTCCTTGACAGATGAAAAAGTGATTTGACTATCTTTTATTGTGAGGATAACAGGAAGGGAAATAGCCAAAATGAGAATGTATTTATCATAAAATGGAGACAACTTGAACTGTTAACTTGAAAATGTATTTATCATAAAACGGAGAGAATTTGGACTGTTAACTTGTGTCTTATTAGTTGTGTACATAGCTGTAGTCCAAAAATGAACATGATCTTGTTTTCTGCTGGGTTTAAAGCAACGCAGTGATAGTAGTAGGAAAACTAGGGGCAAATTCTGGCTGTGGTCATTGTAGTCAACAATTGTGATCAACCATGAGGGGAATAATAAGTGACAGATACTGAATATGTGGAAAGAAGTAGCTTTGTGGGCAGCTCTGAGCTGATTTTGTGACTCAGTGCTTTGATCAGTGCACACAGTGATAGTCTGCTAACATCGTGGTAGAAAAACAAGCTCTGAGTTTGATCTGTTCTTTTTACTTCTCCTTTCTCTTTCTAGATGCAGAGGAATTTGTTAAAAGGCTTAATCAAAACCCCAGAGCAAGGAAACAAAACATTACTGCACGGTGCCTTGAGCAGACAAAAAGTGTTCGGGCTGAAAACATTCCACCCAACACCCCCAGTCACTACATAACTGTCTACTTTGAAAATGAGAAGTATGGAGGTGCACAAACAGTGGATGTTCAACTGCTGCCTGATGAGGATGCAGCTATCATTACGTTTGGTTACCAAAAAGGTAATGCAGAAATGCAGAGCCCTTACTTCTTCAACAAGCTCTCATTTAAAGACCAAAATGTGGATTTTCTAGAGAAGTGCCTCCTTTGCCATTGTAAAACAGCAGATCTGGTGCTTTGCCTGCAGGTCTCATGCTAACTGGAGTGCAAGCTTCAGTTTTGGACCAGCTGGGCATAAGGCTTGGAATTTTTTCGTTTTCTAAACAGTTTAATTCACCCAGGCCTTGATCCTTACAGAGTTCAGGTTGCAGTTTGAGTTCACAGCCCCACGGGCACAGGGGACTTCCCCCCACCTGCCACCTTGACCACCAGCTGCCCATGGCAACGAGTCCTGTCTGGCTCATCTCAGGACAATTCCTTGGGCAGCTTTTTGGCTGGAGAGCAGGTGCTGTGTGTTGTCCAGTCAGTGGCAGAAAGATGACTGACTGTGAAAAGTGTAGGAAAGGGAGAAGCTGGAGGCATTGCAGTGAAGGGGAGAGATGAAGGGGAGTTGAAGGTCTTTTGGGGGAAAACAGAGGAGCTGTGGTTTGAACTGCTGGGTAATAGCCCAAACAGCTATCACTGTTTATTATTACCAGAGCTGGGCACTTCAAGTACAGCATCTAGGAGAAGCGAGGGCAGAGATTATGCACACTCCTCCCAGAGGTGGATGCTGTTGTGCTTAACTGTCTCTCTTCAGCTTCGTTTCTGGCATTTAAAATAAATAATTATTTAAAAATTTGGAATTCTTTCTATCTGGGAAGGGGAGGAAATTAATCAAAAATATTCTTAAAAATAACAAACATTATTATATAGAAAATATAGTTTAAAACCCCCCAAACAATGAAAAAAAAAACCAAAACCAAAAGAGAAGATCTTAAGTGCTGACATTTATAACTTGGGGGGTTGTTTGTTTGTTTTAGACGTAACAAATATCCTGGCAAAGAAGCATTCACTCAACAAAACACCAATCTTTGTCTATCCTTACTACACCTCACTGGAAACAGCTCTATATGGAAAGGAAGGGCCGCAGATAAAGAAGCCAGATCCAATCACATTGCCTCTGGATCCCTATATCTGGAGTTATTTGCAAGGAGATAGTAGCTTAATTGAGGCAATAGATCATGAAATGGCCAAGTGTAATTGTGTGCCGGCGTGGCCTGACCTCCTCTGTGCAGATCCAAAAGTTACTTTGCATCCTTCAGCTGTTTTTTCTGAGCGGAAGAGATCAGTGTCTCGATTGGCCAAGGCATGGAAAGAAGAAGTTTCCACAGCATTTTCACACAGCATATCAAAATATGAAGCAATTCAGTGTCAAGTAAGCACAGAGGTGTGGGAAGCCATTATGAACAGCTTTCCCCATGATGAAGTTCTGATGATCCCCCATATTTCCAAGGATTTACGTGTTCTAGTAGGTGAAAAAGGCATTGTGAAGAAGGTTGAACAAGAACTGAAGCTTCTGATCCAAAAGGCCACCAGAGAAATTGAAAGAGAAAAGCAAAGAACTGAACTGAAAGTCAAGACAGTGAATCCAGGGGAATATGGAATTTTACAGATTACTGGTCTTGAAGAAAAATTTCGTACAGAGTTCCCAGACCTGCAAATAACTTATGATTGCTTGCAGAAGTGCATTAACCTGTCTGGAGTTCCTGAGGAAGTTTATAAAGTAAAAGGAGAAATACTTGATCATGTACACAAAATGACAAAGAAAACAATTAATATCCACCCTTACATTTTTCAGTTTTTAGAGCATATTGATAATGAAACCCTGTCACAGAGCCTGTTTGTATCAAAACAAATTAGTGCCTTTTATGAGCTTGGTGCAGGAGAGATCATCCTGAGAGGGAGTGATCCTGAAAATCTCCTAAAAGCAGAGGAAGAAATAAAGAAAGAACTGGACCACAAAAGTATTACTTTGGATGATGAGTCAGTCCTGCAGAAGGAGGAATGGCAGATGCTAGCCAAGGAAAACTGCTCTAATGGAGCTGTAGCTGTCATTCAGGCAGAGGCTCAGATCATGATTGCTGGTCTTTCTGAAGCAGTAGCAAAAGCATTTGAGGAACTTTCCAACTTTATAGATGAAAACACACAAGTGCGAAGGGTCATTGAAGGAAAGCCGATGGCACTCATAAAGTTTTTTGAGAAAGAGAAGGTTGATGTTTGGGCTCCCTTAAAAGAAAAAGGTGTGAAAGTTGACTTTATCACACAGAAAATCTGTGAAGTTATATCCTTGAGTGGGCCAAAGACAAAAGTGCTAGAGGGAGTCAGCTTAGTTGAGCAAATTTTGTCTGGCCTGCATTTTAAGCGCGTGGTAATTGACTTGCCAGGAGCCAAGGCATATTTAAAAGAGCAAGCACACTTTTTGGATCCCCATATAAAACAAGTGTTCAAGTGTTTAATCCTACTGGAAGAGCAGCCAGAAAAGCAACTGGAAGAACAGAAAGTACACAGTAACAGAGGGAAGCTCTGTATGCAGGTGACCATGGGTGAAACTGTAATAGCACTTTATGAAGCTGACTTGTGCACTCATCCTGTTGATGTTGTGGTGAATGCATCTAATGAAGACCTGAGACACATTGGTGGCCTTGCTGATGCACTGTCACGAGCAGCTGGCCCAGCACTGCAGCAGGAGTGCAATGAGCTGGTGAGGAAGCTCGGGAATTTGCAGCCCGGCTGCGCAGTCATCACGGGCGCCGGGAAACTGCCCTGCAAGAACGTCATTCACGCTGTTGGGCCCAGGTGGAACGAGAAGGAATCACAGAGGTGCACGTGGTTGTTGAAAAAGACTGTGAAAAAATGTCTACAACTGGCTGAAGCATGGAAGCATCATTCCATAGCTCTGCCTGCTATAAGTGGAGGGATTTTTGGCTTCCCACTGGAAGTGTGTACTTACTCGATTGTGTCCTCCATCAAGGAGACCTTGGAAGAATTGAAGGGGAACAGCAGCTTGAAGGAGGTTCATCTTGTGGGTTTTGAACGGGATAACGTTCAGGCTTTCAGAAAGGCATTTAGAGAAGTGTTTCCAGATTCTTTACCTTCCTACAGATCACCTCATCATGTCAGTACAGCTCCTCAGCCTAAGCAGAGGAAAGCTAAGCACTTTAAGAACTTCCCAGTCATAACAACTCAGGAAGGCCTTAACATCGTGCTGCAAATAGGAAGCATTGAAGATGCTACAGTAAGTGTTCTAAATTATCTCCTATTGAAATATCAAGTGGGTTCTTTTGTGTCTTTTTTAAAACTAATAAACATGAAACCAACGTCATTGGTGAACACTGGCATGAAACATGCAGTTGGTGTTGCACTTCCTGTGGAGAACCAGTGCCATTAATTGATTTCTAGTTGCCTCCTGCACTGAATTTCTGTTAGCTGGCTGATAGATACTTTACTGGGATCGCCAGTACTGGAAGCAACTTTGCCCAGGACCCTTCCTGCAAAACCTCTGAGGAGTGGATGCCTCCCACAGCTTGTACATGCAGCTCCTCCAGCTGGCCAGGGCAGAATATATGTTAAAATGTGTATAGGGGCTCTTCCTGAGGAGCTAAATACAGGTTTTGACACGATGTTCAGTGCCCTTTGTATTTCTCTCATTGATAAGTTACTGCTTTTCTGATTTCTTTCTCCTTAGATTACCCCTGGTTTTGTTTGTGTTCAGTGTGTGCTTGTCCCCCTATACCAGCCATGCTTGGGAGGCCCTGCCTACTTCAGTGAACTCAGATTTTGGTCTGCAAGCCTCTCTTTGAGAGCAAACTTGCGCAATGTTTTTCCAATGGAGGTAGAAAGAATAAACAAGGAGTGCAGAATTGTTACGTTTCTCCCATTAGGTTGAAATTAATTTAATTGTTAACTCGGTTTTGTGTTTCTTTGGGCAGGCTCATGGTATTAGAATTGAGCATAATTTCTGGTTTATTCCAAAACTTTGTTCGCTCTGGTTGCTGTCCCAAAAATTTACTTTGTAAACCATCAGACAGGCTGTATTTGATTATCCAATGCAAAATTTAAATTTGATATTTACAAGCTAGAGCTTTTGCTTGTGTGTTTTTCAGACATCCATTGTTGTCGTCAGTGTTGGCAAAGATCTCCAGCTTGACAAAGGGCCGCTTGGTAAAGCTTTGCTAAGCAAGGCAGGGCCAAAGCTTCAGACAGGCTTAAATAAAGAAGTTGGAGGAAGAGCTGAGGAAGGATCTGTGTTGAAAACTAAAGGCTACAATCTGGCTTGCAGTGTTGTGCTTCATGCTGTGGTACCTGCGTGGTCCCAGAAAAACACACCTTCAAAGGTAAAAGGGGTTTTATTTGCTTGAATTTGTCTTGGATTTATAGCGTGTTTAAAGTTCACTTTTCCTTTGAAATGGGGGACAGTGTGATAGAAGATGAGAGAGTTTGATTTGTTCTTTTTTAACTGGGCCGATCCCCTGTTGACTAAGAAATTCCTTATGAATTCCTTGTGTATGGAATTAATTGTATTTTAATGTCAAGAGATAGCTGAAAGGGAAAGTGCTACATTACACATACTGGGAAAAAACGACCTCCAATAACTGAAAAAGTAATTATGCTTTACAGGTCTTGGGTGACATAATCACAAAATGCCTGGAGATTGCTGAAGAACTGTCTTTGAAATCAATTACTTTTCCAGCAATTGGGACAGGGAATTTAGAATTCCCAAGATCTGTTGTTGCTAAATTATTGTTTGACAAAGTGTTTGAATTCAGTAGTAAAAACAGAATGAATTCTCTTGAAGAAGTTCACTTTCTGTTGCACACAAAAGACACAGCTACTATTCAGGTGAGTTACTGTGGTTTCCTCTCTCCATTATATTATGGGATGTCTGAGTCTGTCTCATGATACTTGGCTATCTGATGATCTCCAAAGAAGCCACGAGGTGCTTGTTCTTAAACTAAAGAAAAGGTTTGTTGACAATCTCTCTCATCCATACAGAAAGTTCTCTTTTTGATTCTACCCCCCATGGTCACCCACATATCGAGTACAGTCCTGCTCCCTTCCTATCCTTTTCTGTTTTCTGGGAATAATACATACAAAAGTGTAATTACTCTTTATCTCATAAACTCACCTAATTCTTCAGTCTGTAGGTCAGACAAGTTTGCTGTAACTCCTGCTTCAGTGCCTGCACCCTTGGAAAAAAAGGTGTGCTTTTAATGGAGTGCTGGTATTTTTTTAGGAGGAATCATTGTGCTAGGATTGCTGTGCTGGTAAACTTCTCCAGTAGAAACATACAAGTATTCTCCATGCCCCTCTCTTCAGTGTCCCATTAGTATAAATTTTCTATATCCACAGTCAAGTTACTCATTTCACATCAAAAGAGAGCAGTCACACTGTGAATTGATGTCCGTATAAGTGTTTCTACATCTGTTGCCTTCTGTACTTTGTGCAAGAGCTAATACATTTTGGAAGGCTAAACTTGAAGGCTACTGTGTCAAAGCCTGAGCTATTGTGCATAGAGAAGGGTGGCATTACCTATAAGAGCTGAGCTAGTATGAGCTACTCACTCACTGTAAGGATGCCTTCTGCTGCTGTATCCCTGTGGAATGGTAACTAGGGCTTTGGCTCAGATATTTGTGATTCTTGTGTGCCTTGCTCTCTGGGAACAACATCTGTCACGACTTGCCATCAGCATCGTGGCAGATGATGTGAAGTAATTTACATTCAGCTCTTTCTAAATTTTTTTTTAGCTTTGCTTTTCAAACCTTTATTTCTACTCTGTGAAGATTTCTACAGGGATTGATTGTAATTTCATTCTCTAGGAATTTTCAGATGAACTTGAAAACAGGTCTGTAGCTGTTAAAGGGCAGAAGCCTCCTCCAAATGATGCCAGCCAAAGCCTGGGTAAGGTTTATTCACAGAAGCTGTGTGCCTACTGATTTTTTTTTCCAAGTATTCCAGGGAATTAATTCATTATGGATATTTAGGTACTTGCCTGATGGGCATGTCATTCCCAAAGTCTGAATGGCTGCTGTAAAGGCAGTATTTTCAGGCCAGGTGTCTGTTATGTCTGAAATAGTGTTAGGGATGCTAAAAAAAAAATTGTTCCTGTGATTCCTTGTCTCAATAGCACCCCTGCAAATTGGAACAGCAGAAGCTATAAGGTGTTGAGGGCATAAGCAGTGCTTTTTCTTTTATTGCTGTAGCAGTATATTGAACTGTGAACAAGTCAGTGTCTTCCTCTGTCCTGGGAAGCCAGGTGAGATCCTGGTTACGTGTGTTGAAGTGGTCTCTTTGAAATACTCTTAAATCTTTTACATGTTCAGATGAATAGCAAAACCAAACTGAAATGTCTTTGGTATTATCCATCTTAATGGAACTGCAGCCTGTAGAAAAATGAGTTACATGTTGAAAACCTAATTATGATTTTACAAATAACACATGGGTTAAAAGTTGCACCTTTTGAAGAAGTAGAGAACCTGCTTGAAAACTCTATGAGACACGGGCAAGGGAGTGAGACTTGGAAAGTTTGCTGCTCTCTTACATTGGGGTTTTGCAATGGTAAAATGTCACTAAGTAGTGTCTGCATACCAGATGTGCAGCAAAACACATTTTCCCTGCCATCCTGCCATGATAGAAATGATGGGAATGAGTGCAGGTTGAGTACAGAAGGAATGAATTTCATTTACCGTGGCAGATAATCCTTTTCGCAGGCTGAGTCTGTAGCCAGACTGTGGTCTCTGTGGGTATTGTACTTAGGAAAAAGTGCCTTATCTTTTACATCATCACTCCTTTCTGCTCAGGGTCTATGTTTCTTCCCCTGCAGCTTTTTCTGCTATCTCTTCAACCTCAGCACACAATGTGCTTGAAGTGACAATTGGCTCCCTCGTGTTCCGGGTGGCAGAAGGTGATATTACCAAGGAGGAGGGAGATGCCATTGTAAACATAACAAACGTAGCCTTCAACCTCAAAACAGGTATTTTAATTGATATTATGTGTGAAAAAAGTATGTGTGCTTGGAAGGGCTGGGAAAGAAAAGGAGCAAGTATTTTTCTTCAGTGCTTTAAACCTTTTTATTTGTTTGACAGTGTAGTTTCAGTTTTGCTCTCAGGGTACAAAAGTTCAACAAGGAAGTGTCTGAAACTTTATTCACTTGTTAATCTATGTTACTTATTAATCTATTTTTCTTCAATGCTTTAAACCTTTTTATTTGTTTGACAGTGTAGTTTCAGTTTTGCTCTCAGGGTACAAAAGTTCAACAAGGAAGTGTCTGAAACTTTATTCACTTGTTAATCTATGTTACTTATTAATCTATTTTTCTTCAATGCTTTAAACCTTTTTATTTGTTTGACAGTGTAGTTTCAGTTTTGCTCTCAGGGTACAAAAGTTCAACAAAGAAGTGTCTGAAACTTTATTGTTAATCTGTGTTACAGGACAGCATGTTTAAGACTCCCTTGCAGAAAGGGAAACTAATATATGTGTATATATATATACATATATATATATATATATAAAATATTTTTATAGAGCACCTCTCAGACTAAAGGAGGAGACAAACCTCAATGAGGTTTTGACCTTAGTGAAACTTGTTAGATACTCAAAACATCAATTTGAATTGAAAAGCATATAAGGCTAAAATTTTGGCTACAGTGTTTTTCATTTATAATATATAATGTTATCAGAATTGAGATGTTTTGTATGTGGTGAGGCATACGGTTCTGCCTCAGATGGGACTTTAGCAGCAGTAACAGTGGATTCATGTTGTTCTTCTCATTTAAGGTGTCTCCAGAGCAATTCTGAATGGTGCTGGAAAAGCAGTTGAAGACAAATGTGCTGTACTAGGTATGGTACCACATTTCTGACCTTTCCAAAGGTGTTAATGCATGGCAGGGAATCTCTTAGAATACCTTCTCACTACTGACTACTGTAGTTCCATCTGTATTATGCACTGTGTTACGGCAACTAGTTTTTAATCAGTTCGTGTGATATTTGTAAAACATATAATGAGGGAAGGAAAAGAAAAATATTCAAGAGGAGACAGCTTCTAAGTATACATATAGATCCAAATCTATTAGTTATTGCATCCTCTTATTCCAATAAAGATTTCCATGATAAAAACAGAGTCAACATTAAACAGAGCCATGAGCAAGGGGTGATGCTGGCGAAAGTGTTAATAGAGAAACCATCTCTCACTGGAAACAACTGTGTAGCTGCAATTCCTTTTGTTATTTCTCAGTGAGAAGATATTTGCTGTTGGCCTAACTAGTAACTCAGTACCACATCCTCTAGGTGACTGCTTTTCAGTAGTGTGAAGCTGGGTTCCTACCTCAGAAGAGGCATTTATTTGTAGGCCAAATACAGCTGTTGGACAGCAACTATAATGAAAGAGGAGTAAAGATGGATGAATATGTGGTTTAAAACACCAGAAAGTAAGGGAAATATGCAGGTGTGGAGGTCAGCTTGGAAGACCAACCAAAGGAAAAGAATTATGTGGAAGAGATCCAAGTTAAACAAGCTTCTCTTGCACAGGCCAAGGGGGTAATTCGGGCTAGGTGGCCTGCAGGTAGATGGTATTTTTTTGTGTGTGTGTGTGTGTGTGTGTGTGAAGACAGAGTGCCAGTCTGCATGAAGTTCTCCAAGTTTACTGAGCAAACCTGACAATTAAGGCACACAGTAAATTTGCCAAAGGAGGCAAATATTTTACAGAAATAAACTGAGTTCTTGTGCCTTGGAAGTGGAAATTGAGCAAACAGTTTGCTCGCTTTATGGAAGGAGACACAAAGCTTATCCTGGGGCATATTTGTCACCATTTCTTATTTCCTAATGAGGATTAGTACACGTCTGTATTGGGGACAATTGTTGATCATTTTCTTCTACTTATGTTTCAGCCCAGCAAACTGGCAACAAATATATCATCACCCAGGCAGGAAACTTACCATGCAAAAATATAATTCATTTTGTTTACCAAGATGATATCAGGTCCCTGGTTTCCCAAGTGCTCCAGGAGTGTGAACTGCGGCAGTACACCTCTGTCGCCTTCCCAGCAATTGGAACAGGTTTGTGTCTCCCTTTTCTGAAAAGGGGCAGTGCATGTGATTCTGCTGATCTCAAGTGATGAGTTTGATTTATCTGGAGAGGTTATTATTTGGTGAAAATATACTTGGAAATATGCAGTCTTTAAAAATGTTATTAGAGGCTTATGAAAGCTAGAAAATTTCACTCCTTACAGTGATCTAGTACATAAAGAGCATGAGTTTTCTAAAGCCAGCACTTCCTTACTAACAAGGATTCAAAGGTATGTCTGTGCTTGCTGAAGAACCTGCAGCCTGGTATGTGTGGGCAGCTCATCAGAGAATAACCAGGGACCTATGTCTCCACTGCTGAAATCAGTAGATGATGGAACAGCCAGCAGCTGCACAAGTAGGGTTGATACTGATGGAACACAAACCTGTCAAAAACCCCAGATTGTTCCTTTTTCTTCTCTTGTTATTTTCAGTTAGTTTGGTAGAAATCCCTGGAGTCAGAGAATCCAGAACTGCACCCCATGCGTGAGGGAACCTCTTGCATGAATAAATCTAGGCTTGCATTTTGAGCAAGGAATGGACTACTGGGCTACTGAGCAGCATTAGTTACCCAAGCCGTATCATCTACATCATAACCTGTTTGGTTGCCAAGCCAGCAAAAGGAAACTTCCATTTTTCCCTTGCTGGAAAGGTGGTCCCCAACTTTCTTTTCCTGATAAATACAAACCTTTCTTAATTGCCAGCCTGATGTTATTCTCAACCTGTTTGTGATCCAGGTGATTGTGGGTATGTTCATAGCTGTTCTTTTGAAGATGTTTTAATCATCTGTAACAGTTATTAGCACTTTCAGAGCAAAATATCTGCAACTTTTTTCAGGAGAGGCACGCCGCAATCCAGCTGAAGTAGCTGACAGCATGATAGATGCAGTAACTGACTTTGCAAAAAGGAATTCTGCTACATCTGTGAAAACTATTAAAGTTGTCATCTTTCAGCCATATCTGATGAGTGTGTTCCAAACAAGCATGCAGAAAAGAGAAAAGTCTACTGCAACACGAATCAAATCATTTGTTTCCAAGGCATATCACATGGGTAAATGTAAGTAAATGTCCCTTAAGTACAGTTATAGATCAGTCTGTTTAGGACTGGCTAAAAAAAGATTAATATTAATGACGATATTTATATATTTCAATGTAGCACTCTGGAATTCTGAGAAACATACCCCAAAAGAAAAAACCAAAAGGGTTTTGGAAAAGAAAATTGACCTGGCTGTTGTGCAGATTTGTGGTGAAGATAAAAAAGAAGTGGAAGAAGCTGAAAAGTGGCTGAGAAATGCAATTTCAAAAGAACAATCTCAAACAGAAATTGTAGATGAGTATATCTCTCATTTCGGTGAAGAAGAGAGGGAAGAACTGGATGACCTAGAAAAGACATTTAGAATTGTTCTTGATTTGAAGAGTACCTCTATTGAAATTTCAGGGATTACAAAAGATGTCTGCCTGGCTTCTTTAGCTGTTCATAAAATGATCCTCAGGGTGAAAGCTGCTAAAGAGACTGAGGCAAAACTTTTACAAAATTCAATTGAGTGGAAATATTTTGAAAAGGATTCTTATGTGCCCTTCAACAGTCTCACAAATATGGATTTGGAAAATGCTTACAAGGGAGAGCAGAAAACTATTGAAGTCACCATTGGTGAGAGAATATACACAGTGGATATGGATCGTAAGACTGCTGTGGATGCCCAAGGAGGACAGATACCCATTATACGTATTGACAAATCTGAAGGTAAGTAAAAGCATCTTTCACACGTTCCCATGTGAAAACCTGGTTGCATCCAGTGAGAGAAAGGAGAAGGGAATGATGAGAATATTTAAAATATATGTTAGGAGCTTTGTGCAAGTGCCTTTCTGGAGAATGTAGAAAGGAACTGAATTGGGAAATAAAAGAACCTTGCAGCTATTTAAAATATTTTGAAAGCAGAGTAATGCATTCTGATGTTCTTAACAGGTTTACTAGCAATAATTTTCTTGTAGCAATTGTCATTCCAGATCTCGGCTCACTTCTGTTCTTGAGCCATACAGTCTTCCATTTGCTACTGGTCCTCTGCAATAGAAGGAGATACCTCATTCTGAGTCATCCATAAGCAAGATATATGGATTTCTAGAAGAATTTGTAGCAGGTCATGTTTAATTTTAAGCAGGGGATTTGGGTGAATATGATTGATCGTGTTTCTTCTGCAGATCAAAAGTCAATAGTGCTGCCTCCAACGTGGGACCCTATGGAAAATGAGCGAGTCAAAATAGTGGAACTAAAACCAGACTCAAAAGAGTATAAAGATGTGCAAGAAAGGTTTCTGCAGACCTGTCAGTCATTCAAAATTGAAAAGGTAAAAGAAGTAATCATTTCTGAGCATAAATAACTTGATGGCAAATGGTGAAGGATACTGATAACAACAGAAAAAGAAATTCTGCCGGGATTTCTAAAGCCGGACAAGTCTTTCTGGCTGTCACTAACTTTATTCAGCTTTAATCAGTTTAATGCTGCAGTTGAGCTATTTGGAACAGCTCTTAAGCAGTCACTTCTTCAGCTCCAAGGAATGGTTTCTGCTGGAGCAGAGCACATCTTTTGCCCACAAAAGCCACATTTTCTGTACAGGCCCAACAGGCATCTATGGCCTGGAAACCTTTGAAAAGCTCCTGTATTGTTTCCCAGGAAGTGTTTGTCTCATGGTTCGAGCTGGGTTCTGCTATCTGCCATGCCAGAGTTTGTAAGGATTTGACTAACTTATTTAATCATCTGGTATATGTGCACTGGAGCTAGGAGGGGAATCTTGGAAGCAGATTGAATGATTGATATGCTGATTTTTTAATGACAGCAACCTACCCGCTTTCTTTCTTTCTGTCTTACTTTCAAATTTCACAGATTGAAAGGGTACAGAACCAATATTTCTGGAAAAACTATCAAATAAAAAAGTGTGAAATGGATAAAAAAAATGGTGACAGAAATAATGAGAGACTTCTGTTTCATGGGACAAGTCAGGAGTCATTACCCTTAATTAACAACCATGGATTTAACCGGAGCTATGCTGGAATGCATGGTAATGTAACTTTCAAAACAACTCTTGTTTTCCTCTATAGGGCTAGGACTGATTTGCCATGCCACGTGTAGAGCTACCTTGTATGCAAAGTTAGTTATTTTGTTGTATCTCCCTATTGCAAATACAAAGTAGAGCTGTTCTGAAATTCACAGGCTCTGAAGGTGACAGATAAGGAATTGCTGCTACTGCAACACTCACAAACCTTTGTTTTCCTGACTACAGCTGCAAACTTTGGAAACGGAACGTACTTTGCTGTTAACGCCAACTATTCTGCCCACGACCTCTACTCTAAACCAGATGTGAATGGGAAGAAGTACATGTACTTGGCCCGCGTCCTTGTTGGAGAATATTCTCTGGGGAAAAAAGGATCAATTACTCCAGCACGAAAAAATGTTAGCAACTCTGTAGATCTGTTTGATAGTTCAACTGATAACATGAGCCAGCCATCCATGTTCATAATTTTTAATGACATTCAAGCTTACCCAGAATACCTTATCACTTTCACTAAGTAAGTATTTTGATTGCAGCCACAACTGCACATCTTTCAGCCTTTATGTAGGATAGAAACACCTGTAACAAAACACACAACAAAAATAATAAAGAATTGTGTCAAATTAAATTCTGTCTTGATTTAAGCAATCTCTGGAAATTTATGATCCCCCTGAAGCTTGTTTACACTTGGAGCAGCTGAATGTATTAACACTCAAGCACAATATTGTACTGCAATCCTCTTTTAGATTACCTAGTGAGCCTTTGTACTGTATCAGGCTTTCCACACAGCCTTAGGACCTTCCTAATTGCTGATGGGGAATTGGAAGGGATAATGCAGCCATGGACCATTTAGTGTTGCATTTCTGATGCCTTCTTACACTCTGTGACAATCTCATAACGAATTATGTTGAGCAGTTTTCACCAAAAGAACCAGTTGTATTTAATGGCTTGTGTTTGTCTAAACGTCTTAGAACATTTAGCATTGGTTTTTAACCAGTGAACTTCAGTGAACTTGACATTACAGACATGGCTTGACTTGTTTTTAATACAATAACCCTGCTGCTTTTGCAGCACCCCCAACTTTGAAAAGCCCTTGGCTTCTCTGAATGTATTGGGTTTGACTTACTTGGTTGTATGATTAAGAAAAAGATCTTCCAATCTTTACATAGTTAGGTTACTGTTAAAATTTTACCCTGGGTTGGTGTGTCCAAATGAGTAACAAGTACTGTAAGGTAACTGTGGCCAAGGGACACCTTTTCTAGGGAAGGTGATGTGAAATAGCATGGATCTGCAAGTGTCTCAGTAGAGTCATAAACCTCGGGCTGTGCATTTGCACCCATCCCATCACTCCTTCTGCAACAGCACTGGAACCTCCCCTTTGGGCGTTTTTGCCTTTTACTATGCTTTTTACTAGTTTTCTAACCACTGAAAATTGCTGACTGTTGAAATCAAGTGTGTTGAAATCAATTTAACCTAGAGCTGGAAATCAAGGTATTGGTATGGGGGCCAAAACTCTTAAGTTTTGCTTGTACAGTGAATAAACATTAAATGCCTGTAACAAATACCTGTGGCCAGTTGTTCATCAGCATGCCAGGAGCCAGTGGAAATGTCTACAGGTGTTTCATTGCTGCTGATGGGTCACCAGTACCAGGCTGACCATTCTCTCTGGGAGCCAGTACTGCATCAGGTCTCAGCTTTCTCAGTGCCACAAGAAGCTGCAGAGGACACCAAGGTGTTTTTTCACCAGTGCTTGCATTACAGGTGCCTAGGGCATCAAGCTTGGAGCAGAAACCTGTCATGCTGGGCTTTGTGCAGGCCATGAGTGACAGATGCTGCTTTTCCAAATGGGTTTATTCTAACAGGCAAAGGCCAGAGGCAGGAATGTACAAAGGGGCCGAGAATCACTGGCCCTGCACAGGACATCCCCCAGAGTCATACCATGTGCCTGAGAACATTTTCCAAATGCTTTTTGAATGCTGTCAGGCTTGGTGCTATGACCACTTCCCTGGGGAGCCTGTTCCAGTGCACAACCACCCCTCTGAGTGGAGAACTTTTTCCTGATATCCAACTTAAATCTCTCCTGACACAACTTGTTCCACCCTGATCTTGTTCCTCTGTCAGCAATGATGCAAAATGTGGAATATGTAAAAACTTCCTTAAGGAACCGTGTTCTTTGGTGTTTGATCTTTGTATGCTTTCAAGTTTAATCAACAAGAAAGGAGATTTCATCCAATAAACAGGTAGCTAGGAAGTAAGCTCTAACTGATGTCCAAGTATTAGGAAAACAAATTACTTGTTAGCAGAATTGCCTTGTTAAGGTTTAGGGCTCAGCATGTCTCAGTGATTTGAGACTTAGGAGGAGATTAAAAAAGCTTGGGAAGAAGGATTTATCACTGATAGTGGGCACAAAGAGTGCAGAATTTACAGGCCACAAGGACATTTGGCAGAAGCCCCAAGAAAAGGAAGAAACTAATAAACACAACTCAGCAAGTGTGCTGAATCAGCTCTTACTGGGTTTAGGTAATTCCAGCAGGGGGAGATCGTGACCACCAACTCATGGACCACTGAGTAAAGAAACTCACAAACCCGAAAGAGGAAGACTGAGCATGTGAACTAATTGGCATGAGAAGCAAGAGCATCATTAATCAACAGCAGATAGAATACTAATTAATAAGAGAACTAAGTAACTTGTAGCCAATGAACATTAATGCCATTTTGTTGCTAAAATGTACTGAGTGAAAAGTTTGGGTAGTCGCCGTGTTGGCTTTGGGGATTTGCCACCCAGCCCCCCTCTCTGTGCAGAACTGTGGATGAATCAAATGCCTCCAGTCTGTGTGTGTGGATTGCGTTTTGCACAGCGTGTGGAAGAACTTCTCTTGGGACAACAGCGAGATGGGCTGCCAGCCCCCGGCAGAGGCGCAAGCAGGACATTTGGTAAGGCAAGGGGGGCGCTTTGGATGTTCTAGGGGGAGAGGAGCGTTAGGCGCAGGTGGAAGCTGAGCCTGGGGGTGGCGAGGAGGCTGCCTGGGCAGGGCTATCGCGAGAGGCGGCAGTGAGGCACAACAGGCACGTGCTTGCCGGGAAAAGCCGCGCCCTGTGCGCAGGGAAGCGAAAGCGATACCGCAGCGGGGAGCGGAGAGCAGAGCAGAGCGGAGCGGAGCGGCCATGGAGGGGCAGCGGCCGTGCTCCTTCCCGGTGCTGGTGCGGGGGGACTGGGGCCCCGCCGAGCCGCCGCCCGCGCTCAGGAAGAAGCTGCTCTGCTACTTCCAGAGCCAGAAGCGCTCGGGCGGCGGAGAGTGCGAGCTGCGGACCGGCACCGGGCATAATATCATCGTCTGCTTCGCCCGCCCCGAGGGTGAGCGGCTGGGCCGGGGCGGATCAGGGTGAGGGGGACCCGGCAGGGGACATGGATTGGTGTGGGGGCTCCTTGCGAAGGTGTTGGGGTCGTAACTCACAAGTCTAAACTTTCTGCAAGTTAAAAGATACGTAGTAACTTAATTGTTGCATACGATGTAATAATATATCCCGTCTGGTTCGTGATGTGCAGTATCTGTAGTATATAACATGTCGTATACATCCCCTACTGTACAATATAGAATTGACAGTATGTAAGTAAACATGGTGTGATTCTTGCGGATGTCCTGTGCAAGTCGGACTCCATGATCTTTGTAGGTCCCTTCTAACTCAGAATATGATATTTACTTACATATATGCTTAGATTTGGTGCTTATTACTAGCTTCTGGATTGTGTTTGGCATAAAGGCTGTAAGTGAATAAATATATCCTAGGAGGATATATTTATACATACATACTCATTTTGATGCGCAGTAGTATTCTCCAAACTGCACTCGGAATAATAAATCTTATGTTAATATAACGATTAGATTAGTTACAGATATAAAATATGACATCTGTAACATGTACATATTTTTATAAACATGCAGCAAGCTGGAAAGGATTTAGCTGCAGTTGAGTTAAATGTATACATAGACTGCACATATGTGCAGAAACACACAGATACCTATACACGTACCTATATACCATTTTCCTTTTCTTGCCTTAACATGCTTCCCAGTTGCTGGCTCTCCCGGCTGGTAAGTTCAGGACATACATAAGGTCACCCCAAGACAAGCCCCAAGACATTTCGGCAACTGTCTGGAGAAAGATGTTCAAGGCGTGGCGGGCCGGTACCGGGATTCTCCGGGTACCACTATGAAACCCGTGATAGAGCGGAGTTTAGCATCTCTGGCGGTTTTTCGCAGGAGTAGCGACCTCTGCTGGTTTTTTGGGGTTTTTTAAGGAAGAAAGCTTTGTGCATACTGCGTCAGTGTTATGAGTTTAAAGCTCTTTCATTTTGCGGGATAGTATATCTGTGTAGCCTTGCTCCGGCCAAGGCGAGGTTAACTTTTCCGGGAGCTGAGAGTGGCACAGCCAGCTCCCTGGGGACATTCGATCCCACCTTAGCCATACCCTGCGGGCACGGGAAGGGAGGGATTTATCCGGGTTTTGGCAGTGCGGGGTCGGGGCAACAGCGGCGCGTGAATCGTTCACCTGTCTTGTACACTCTGTTACCAGTATCGGTGTTGTTCCTGCTCGTTTTTCTTACTTTATTGCTGTCTGCAGTCCATTGTTCTCATCTCGTCCTGTAATCCTTAACGGTTTTGTGCCTTCAATTATCTCCATCCTGCCATGGTGGAGGAGGGGGGAAGGACGGGGAAGGAAAGGGAAGTGAGCGAGCGGCGAGGTCTGGCGTTGTTCAATGGGAACAATAAATTGCGGAATACCATTCCTAAAACCGCGACAGTGTCGTAATGGTGGGAAAGTGCCATGCAATGTAAAGCTGTGTTTCCATCCAGATTTTCACAGGGGTTTTTTGGTTTTATTTAGTCAAGCAACGAGTTCTTGAGAGACAATCTCATCAGTTGAATTTGGGAGGAGAAAGAAAATTGAGGTTGATTGTCACAGAGCCTGAAACAGCACTAGCTACTAAAGAGGAGACATTGGAAGAAAAATCAGTTCCCAAAGAGGTGAATAAGAATTGTAATCCTAACCAGAACTTTGAAATAGTGATAAGAGTGTCTAATCTGTCACTGATATTTGGCTTTCGTTTTATTTTAGGCTTTGGATGCCATAAGCAGGCTTCAGACAAAAGGTAAAATGTTATCTATCACTCTGTGTGCTGATTCTTCATAAAACAAAAATGTTGGTGCTTTTCTTCACACATGGGTTCCAGTTCTCCAAGCTGTCATCTATTTTTTAGTTATACTAGAAAGGAATCTGGAAATCTTCAGATGCTGCTCACGATTGCGTCATTGGGTCAGCCTGACTTTTGCTTTTGGCTTTTTGGTATTTTCTTCATTGGACAGAGTGGAGGAGATGACTCCTTCAGTAGTCTAGAAATTAGTAACTAGCATCTGAAGAACGCTTCTTATTTCTTTAGTTTTTTTTCTTGTTTATGGCAGCTGTCTTCTGGAAGTGTTGTGGGTTTGGTATCAGTAGTTTTTGTACCTCGGTGAGCAGGCAGAGCCAGCCTGTTGATCATTCCAGTTTGGAGGTTCTCTCACACCTCTGCCCTCATCTGCCTGCAAAGCTGGAGATGTGCTTGCCTCTGGCAGACACTGGACTTCTGTGATTCTCTGTTACATTTTCTGTTTGCAAAATGTTGTTGCATCCCTGTCAGCCCTTTGTGCACATGGCTCCTCCAGTGCTGTCATACTGCACTGATGGCAGGGCACAGTGGTCATCAGGAGGTTTTACATCAAGTCACTCAAAGCTACTTGTGGCCTATGGTGCCTGTGGATGTCCTGAGCCATGTTCAGGTTTGTTTTGCCTGCACACAGGCTAGGAAACACATGCAGAGGCTGCAAGGTCTCTCCCAACCTTTACCAACATCTGAGCAGCTGTAGCCTATTATCTCAATGGATTTCAGTTTAGTTAATCTCTGATTCAGAGACATACCAGTGACCTTGGACATGTTTACTCACATCTGTTTTTGTGCCACCAAAGAAGCTGCCTGCAGCCATGCAGAATATTGCATCTGGGCTGTTTTGGATCTCAAAATGTTCAGTGGTACCCTGCAGTATTGTTTTTTGGTTAACAATCTTCTTGGGAAAGGAAAGGAGTGAAAGTGTAAGAAGAATGTGTTTATTCCAGGAAACGTGCACCAACATTTTATGTGGCTTATCTTTCCGCTGCAGACGATACAAAAACCTTGAAGAAAGCAGAGAGTTTTGTTCCAAACAGTGAACTCCAGGAGGAGGTTGACTCTCCAGAGGCCTCACCTTCGGTGGTATTTGAGAACATAGAGAGATGCAATCCAAACCTCTTACAGATACTGTTGGAGAGCATCAGTGGCCTGGATGTAGATGCTGACTTCACTGTTGAACTGATACCTGAAATAAATGTTGCTGTAGCTACCTTTATAAAAAATATTGGTAAGACAGGATGACACCATTATTAATTTCTGTGTATAAGCATGAGTAATAGCTTTCAGAACTTGATTCCTCTCCCATTAGAGATCCAGACTGTTTTTAAAAAGTCCCTGGACTGGGTCTCTCAAGAGAAATGTCTTATATACAGCTCCAAAAAAGTGCCTGTGATCCAAATATCACACTGAAAAAAAGAAAATTGCAGCATGTTTATTAATTGAAATTGAATAAGAATGTTTTGTCATTTCTATCTTATTTTTGATTAGATGAAGAAGAATTAAAAGTGCACTGAGTGTGGGGATTATATAAAGTCTCCTTTAGAGAAGACAGTATACTTATGGGAACAGATGGGAAGATGGGAGATGGGAACAGAGACATAGTGGTAATGAATAGCAGAGAATAACGTGGTTGTGTGCTTTTCCCCTTTTTTATTACAATGCAGAGTTATTTGGCACCAGAGACAGTTTTGTTCCTAATACAGGGAGTATACTGCTCATTCCTCTGCCTTGAAGGGATAGCCAGGGCTCATAATGACACAGTAAAACACAGTCAGTTCATACTGCTCTTCTGTTTACAGATACTAAGGAATTTGTCAAAAAATGTTCACAACACAAGAGAGTCAGAGAATTCAAAATGACTGTCAGGCTTCTTGAATCGACGCAGACCATCAAGGCTGAAAACCTGCCAGACAGCATTTCCACAGACTACCTCACAGTGTACTTTGAGAATGCACGGAACGGAGGGGGGCCCGTGTCAGATGTCCAGCTCTTCCCTGAGGAGAACTCGGCCATCATTACTTTCTGTGACCACAAAGGTAACACTGTCCTTTGCCTGACCAAGGTACCCACAGGCAGATGGCCTGCAAGAAAATTACTGCAAATGTGGGCATTAGGAGAAGCCTGGCTTTCTGTTGCTGAAACCAATGTACACTGTCCTGTTCCTAGGAAGTGCTCTGGATGTAGAAATACTGCTGCATGTCTAGGGCTTCAGTGTCTGTTGGGGGTTTGCTTGTTTGTTTGTTTTGGTTTTTGTTACTAGAGATTTATTTTAATACCTGCCTTGTGCATGGGTTTTTCTCACTGGTATTTTTTCTCCATTTGTGGAGGTTTTTATGTGTAATATAAAAAAAATTGTACTTACAGGTAGAGGGATAGAGCAGAATCTGTCAATGACTTCAGCTTGCACAGTTAACTTTCACAAACTAAATAAGGTTAAATATCCTCATTAAGTTTAATATCTTCATTTTCAGGGAAGAATAGACCTAAAGAACAATTTTGTTACTATTTCTTGCATTCCTCAAATCACTATCCAGTTTTTGTGCCAGTGCAACTTCTGGTAAATATCTGTTAGAAGACTCCTGGCTTAGTAAATGTACTTTGAGAAAAAGGTCTATTAGCCAGATGATTTTCTTATGACTTCTCAAGATTTTCTGAAGAATATTTTGTACATTAAGTTGAAATGTAATTTGGAACATTGTAAAGGGGATTTAAGTTCCTGCAAACATTATATTTTCTTTGCTTAGTCCATTCCAACAAAAAAAGCAAAACTGCACTGGCACTAAGAGTTTCATTTTAAGTTGAGGGTAAGGAGTATTTCATAGTAGTATGTTGATAAGGCCTTGCTCTGTGGAGGAGTTTCCTTGGGAAAGGAGCAGCGTGTAGCCCTGCATGGGAATGCAGACATGAGCACATTTACCAAACTACAGAGTAGTTTAAAAATCAGAAGGACATAAATACAGCTCTTTGTAATGAAAGAAAAAGAAAATGAAAATCAGTGTAATAGTTCTAAGAACAGAGACATCTACTTGATTTGAAGTTAATGATATATGTTTGTTTGTACATATGTGCACTAACTTCTAGATCTAACCATGGTCTTGAAAAAGCAACATTTACTGGATGAGACGCTGATTTCTGTGCATCCATATTACCACTCCCTGGGAACAGCTCTCTATGGAGAAGAAAGACCAGCTGTCAAGATGCCAGACCCCATTGGGGTGCCACTAGACCCGTATGTATGGCAGTTTTTACAAAGGCATGCTAATCTGACCCAAGACATAAACCAGGAAATGGCAGTTTGTCATTCTGAGCTCCAATGGCCCCAAGCAGACTGTGCAAATCCAGAAGTTATGTTGTGCCCATCACCATCTCTCTGCAAGCAGAAAAAGCCAATGATTAAGTTGCTCAAGACATGGCAGCAAGATGCTTCCACTGAGTTCTCACGTATCATGGCACGTTACATAGCTATAAAATGTAAAGTCAATTCATCAGGTTGGGAAGATGTGAAAAAAAAGTTGTTGAAAGATGTTGCTCTGATCATAACTGATGTTTCTGAGGAGATGGTGGTGCTTGCAGGCAACAGAGCAGCAGTGGACAGTGCAGAGAAAGAAGTGAGGAATTGCATGAAGAGAAGTGAAAGGGAAAAACAGAGCATAGAAATTTCTGTGCCAGTGATCCCAGGGAAGTATGCTGTGCTGCACAATGCTGGGTTAGAAGAGAATATTCAGAAGGAATATCCATGCCTAAAGCTCTTTTATGATGACAAACAAAAGACTGTACAGTTGTGTGGATTACCTGCAGAAGTATATAAAATCAAAGCTGACCTACTGGAAAAGGTATTGAGTATGCCGTGTACATCAGTTACCATTGATCCCCATGTTTTCCACTATCTACGGTGTGTAGATAATAAAAAAACATCAGATATGTTATTCATTAGGGAAAAAATTAACACTTTTTATGAACTTCAGGATGATACTGTGTTGCTATATGGAGATGCTCCCAAAGATCTTCTAGAAGCAGAAAAGCAAATAAAAACAGGTTTAGAATACAAATGCATCAATATGGAGGATGGTGAAGTCATTAAAACGGATCAGTGGAAGAATCTTCTTCTCTCCTCGCTCAAGACATATAATTCTTCCCAGGAAATTGTTATCACTTGGCAGTCTGTTGGAAAAGAAAATAAAATGATCATTGCTGGCTTTTCTAAGCCTGTAACAGAGGTTTATCAGAGACTTAATGCTTTTGTAGATAGAAACACAGTCATTGAAAAAATAATCCCAGCTAATTCAGTGGTGAATGTGCAGTTTGTAGAGAATGAGAAGTCTGGTGTTTGTGAAGAATTGAAGAAGAAAGGCGTGACAGTACATTTTGACACCAAGACACCATGCATTTCTCTGAGGGGACCAAGAGCAGAAGTGCTGGAAGCAGTCAACATATTTAAAAAAATTGTCTCATCCCTTTACTCAAAAAATGTGCCAATTGATAAACCAGGCACAAAGGAGTTCTTCACTGAGAGGAAAGATTTATATCTTTTAGAAGCAAAACAGAAATTTGGCTGTTTCATTAGGATTAAGGAAGAAGAACAAGAACAAGAACAGAAGGGTGGAAAAGTTGGTGATGAAGTGAAAAGAAAGGTCTACTATGAAAAAAACCTGCCAGGTGGAGTTGTGGTAGGAGTGTATAAAGGTAACTTGTGTGAATACCCTGTTGATGTTGTGGTGAATGCATCTAATGAAGACCTGAGACACATTGGTGGCCTTGCTGATGCACTGTCACGAGCAGCTGGCCCAGCACTGCAGCAGGAGTGCAATGAGCTGGTGAGGAAGCTCGGGAATTTGCAGCCCGGCTGCGCAGTCATCACGGGCGCCGGGAAACTGCCCTGCAAGAACGTCATTCACGCTGTTGGGCCCAGGTGGAACGAGAAGGAATCACAGAGGTGCACGTGGTTGTTGAAAAAGACTGTGAAAAAATGTCTACAACTGGCAGAAATATACAACCATTGTTCCATAGCTCTGCCTGCTATAAGTGGAGGGATTTATGGCTTTCCACCACGGATATGTGCAGATTCAATTGTGTCCTCTGTCAAGGAGACCTTGGAAGAATTAATGGAGGGCAGCAGCTTGAAGGAGGTCCATCTTGTGAGTAATTCAGAAGAAATTGTTAAGGTTCTGAGTGAGACAGTTAAAAAAGTATTTTCAGCTGAATCATTCTGCCCAGAAAGGCTGATACTAAAAAAAAGTGAGAAAGAGAATAGAAAAGGGGATCTGAATATGGTTACAACAAATGAAGGACTTTGCATCCGAGTGGAGAAGAAAAATGTTCAGGAAGTTGTGGTAAGTCTTTACTTTTCTGACTCCATTCTAATTTGATGGCAAGATCTTTCAATTTGAATGGAAAAGGGAAGACAGTAGGTTTTACAAGCACTTGCTACATAAGGAAAGAACAGCTGTGTGCTAGCTATACAAGGATGCAAGCTTGCAAAACTTGAGTGTAGGTTGAGATCTGTCACTGCAGCCATTTCTAGAGGGCAGCTGTGAATTTCAGGATGTTTCAGTTCCCAGCTAGATCTTTTTTGTTTTCCAGATCTAAGGCGAACATGTAAACTTTTTTACTTTTTTTCCCCCCAAAGGGGAGATACTAAAGTACTTTGTAAAAGTAGCTATCTCAGTTGGATATTATGGGAAGTAGGTACCCGTCTGGGCTGCTGTTTTGGGTATCCACTAGCATCTTGTTTCTTTCGCTGTGTGTTGCTTTGGTAGGGCTTTTAATCTTGGTGCATATTTTTGCTTGAATTCTGGCTGTAGCTATTTTCGTTGTAATCTTGTTGCAGACGGATGTTGTCGTCAACAGTGTTGGCACAGATCTGCAGTTTGGTGTGGGGCCTCTTTGCAAAGCCTTGCTGGGAAGAGCTGGACCAGCTCTCCGAGATGAGTTTGACACTGCAGTACAAAGTCAGGTCCCTGGTCCTGGGCATGTGCTCTGCACCAGCGGATGTGCTATGGCCTGCAAGTCCATGCTTCATGCCATACTACCCAAGTGGGATGGAGGACAGTCAGAGAAGGTATATTTTAATTATTACTCCCCCCATCCTTCCCAGCTACATATTTATTTGGGATCTGTCCTGAAATTACAGGTTTAAACCTCATTAATTTAGATGACTTGACTCCATTTTCTTCCATTGGAGTGACCTTAAAGATGCCTTGATGCACTCAGAGCTGCTTGTCATACCAGTTTCTTTGGAACTAATAATAAATTATGCCTTTAGTGAAAAAAGTACCTTTGCTGTGTTTTACAGGTCCTAGAAGATGTAATCAATGTCTGCTTGAAGAAAACTGAAGAACTTGGACTGAAATCGATCACTTTCCCAGCTATTGGGACTGGAGGATTTGGATTTCCTAAAACCTTTGTTTCTAAGTTAATGTTTGATGTGACATTCAGGTTCAGTAGTAGTCACACTCGGAAGAATCTCCAGGAAGTTCATTTTCTCTTGAGTCCACAAGATATTGATAACATTCAGGTAGCTGTTCTTAGGACAAAGCTGTCTTTGTAACATTCTGCTCTAGTTACACTTTGATAATCTGTTTTACTTATACTGCTTTCTACGGGAATAATTTGGCACTTTCTTACTGCTGTGGGCTATGGGATGTCTTGTGACAATGGGATGTCTTTCCAGTGTCTCTGAAATACAAACTCTCAGCAAGCAGAAGCTGCAGACAAAATTTGCCTTGCTGTTGGCACTGTGAATGCCTGTAGATGCTCCCTCATCTTTTGACAGAGGAGTTTTAGCAATGCAGAACTATCTCTTATCACACTGTCCACACTGGGTCTTCCACTGTTACTAACACTTAAATATGACTATAAAATGTGTGAGGTGCCTCAGCAGGAGCTATGTGACTGTTAATGTTAATTACAGAAACATTCAGTGTACATACTGTGAAATACTATCTTGGGTACTTTTTTTCTCTTCTTAGGCTTTTACCACTGAACTAGAACTTAGGGCAGATGAAAGTTGCAATGCCACAGCAGCAGAGCCAAGTAAGTTGTGTAGGGGTGGGACAGGATGTAAATACTGTTAAGTGGTTTTATGTGTATCAGGAAACAGAAGAAAAATCATCAGGGCAAAGGGCATTTTTTTCCCTCCTAATGGACTTGCATTCTTAAATGTAATTTGCAAAATTCTTAGGGAGGAATTTCTTTTGTTGAGGGCATGCTGAACTCTCAGTGAGGCCAGTCTTATCAAAACAAGGAGGGTATTCTGATAGGACACACAGTAGTTTGTCCTGCTCAAAGAATTATAAGAACTTGTAATCACTTGGCCAAACAAGCCATAAGTAACATGCATTTCTGTAGCTTTAATCTCCTACATATTACATTTATATATATATATAAAATATTTATAATATATTAATATATATTAAAATATGTGTATTTATATACAGAGTGGATAATTTCCTTTCCATTTATTAATTGATAATAGTGGGACACAAAAGCCAAAACATGAGTGTACTGCATCAAGGGTTATTTGCAACGATATAAAGCTCATACTCCTCAGTTACTGAGTATTAGAGAGAAGTTTAGAGTGGGCAGATAAAATAAGAGTTAGAAAAGTTTAGACTAGAAGAAAGGAACAGTTTTGTATCCATGAAGGTAAATATGAAATAACTTACAAACAGGATATGATCTGATCACTGTTACTGGCAACACTTAAGTTGGATGCTCCATCTCTTGTAAGAACTAATTCAGGAAACTGTTACAGAGCTGGTCAGATCAGATAAGCCCTGAAGCCATTTTCTGAATTCATATTGCATAAATTTACAGGACTAGAAAAGGTTTCACTTTCACAGCATTTAAACAGGAAGAATACAGTGCCTCTCAGCTTTCAGAAATTGAATAAAGAAAAAAACAGAGACACTCTATATCCATCGAACTGATCTAGAGCATATTCCTTCAAGGTTAAGTAGAATTTTCTATCAGTGGATGACAATAATACTCCAAACTGAAGGAGAAATGATTCAATGTATTTTTCTTTCCCTTGCAGGTTTTGTTAGGCCTGTTTCTGCTGAACTATTGGGAGTTCATGAAATGAAGATTGGTTCCATCACACTCCAAGTAATTAGCGGAGATATTACCAAGGAAGATACAGAGGTTATTGTAAACATATCAAATCCATCATTTGATGCCAAAACAGGTATTATATTGAATATGTAGTTCCTTAGCAATAAATCTGGGCTAGTTTTTAAAAGGGGGTACAGGAAAGAATTCTCCACAAGGGAAACTTTTATGAAGCCTTTTTCAGATGAGAGACAAAGAGTTGTGATTAGTTGGGAGATACATCTTAAACAGGCTTTTTACGTGTCCTGAATATTTGATTTTGTTTCCAAATAGACGCCATCTGACTATATTTTTCTTGCTTGAAACAAAAAAATCGTTTAAACAATTTTTAGATTAAGTATAATTCTGAATAAATGCTCCTATCCTAAAATGTTTCACTGTAAGACAAATCCCTGGTTAAGTAAATTGCCCTGTAAGAAGCAGAGGGGTTTGACATAGTGAATTATAAGCATGAAAGATACCAAATGGTATAGTTCAACTGTTGGAGAGTTAGTGAGGGGCATGTGGATTTGGCAAGGGAGACAATGAAATAGGAGTTGTTCTTAATGACTTTTAATCAGCAGTGAAGGAAACATTCTCTCTGGAGCCAGTACAATGTGTCATGGACAGTACTTAGGGAAACTGTTAAGGTTTTGAACTTTGTGGTATCTTGCCATAGAGGAATTTAGGGTACGTGTAGAGTACAGAAGTTGGGTAGAGTTTTGAGTAGAAATGGTTAAGGAGACTTCATGAGTGTGTGTGCTTTTCTTGTATGATTTAAGGAGTCTTCAAAGCAATTATGGATGCTGCTGGTTCCCAGGTAGCAGACGAATGTGCTCAATATGGTATGTTAAAGCACACTATTTTCTTGATAATTCTTTTTAGGTTGTTGTCATTCTCTCTGAAAACTTAAAATTGCTTTATAATTTTCTACTCTGGTGACATAATTATTTTATCTGAATAACAGAGCTTTCACTTTTAGGAACTTTGAAAACTCCCCTTCTGGTTTTGACATATACCTTGAGAATTTTTCTTTTCTTTTCATAGTTGTTTAGCAACACCTAAATCATCAGTGTATTACACACTTTATTCTCATACTGGATCCCAAACACAGCCCTGTACTGGCTACTAAGAGGAAAATTAATTCTATCCCAGCTGAAATCAGGACAGCCCTGATCATAAGTTCCTCCATGATCTGTATCCTGCCAGTAGAGTAGTAAAATTCCAGCTCATTGTGGTTGGCCTCTACAAGCAGAGAAAGGGACATTTTAGATGCATAACCAAAATGTGCCTGCTCTGAATCTGGAAACTGGCTTTTAAGATGGAGTTTCCTGGATTATTTTCTCAGCCTTTGGCTCTGTAGGAACATTTGTACAAACAAACATATATCATTAACTTCAAATCAGGCAAATGTCTCTGCTCTTAGAACTATTACACCAATTATTCTTTTCTTTTTCTTTCATTTCAAGAGCTGTATTTATGTCTTTCTGATTTTCAAACTATTCTGTAGGGGACAAGATAAAAGGCTTGATTCCAACTTGTTTGGTAAATGTGCTCATGTCTGCATTCCCATGCAGGGCTACACGCTGCTCCTTTCCCAAGGAAACTCCTCCACAGAGCAAGGCCTTATCAACATACTACTATGAAATACTCCTTACCCTCAACTTAAAATGAAACTCTTAGTGCCAGTGCAGTTTTGCTTTTTTTGTTGGAATGGACTAAGCAAAGAAAATATAATGTTTGCAGGAACTTAAATCCCCTTTACAATGTTCCAAATTACATTTCAACTTAATGTACAAAATATTCTTCAGAAAATCTTGAGAAGTCATAAGAAAATCACCTGGCAGATAGATCTTTTTCTCAAAGTAAATTTACTAAACCTGATCTCAGTGCTTGCAGAGCATCTTAGTCATGATCATCGTGATCTGTGAGGTGGTCTGGAACTCTGTGCTTATCAGTCCATTCATCCTCACAATATGACTCCATTTTGTAAGCAAACATGAGGGCTCTAAGAAATCATAAACATATTTCTAAAAATGCCATACCATTCTTACCTCAGTTGGTCATAGTCTTAGTGATATTATTTTAACTACTCAGCTCTTCTGCAGAGTAAGAATTTGGGCTTTTAAGGAATAAGTGGCATAAGAAAGGTTTTCACATATAAATTAATTTGGCATGCTTTTAAATAGAAGTGATACGTATTCAAAGTCATCATAAATTCTTATATTGTACTTAATAGGAAAATACTTTGTAGCAGAGATCTTAGGAAATTAGAAAACATAGATCTACTTGAATTAATTTCTCAACGAAACTCTGCAGACTATTTACAAAGACAACCGGAATCAAGTAAACCCACAAAAAAATAGCTCACAGTGGATTTCCTTCCACTTTTTCCACTTTTCTTGTAGCACCAATATAACAATCAATATTACCAAAAGAGATTGCCACTTTTTAACCATTATGTCTCCTTCTTCGTCTTCTCTCTTCCAGCTGGGCAGTATCAAAGTGGCTTTATTACTACACAAGGTGGGAACTTGTTGTGCAGTAAAATCATCCATTTGATTTCCAATAACCAGGTGAAGAGTCAGGTTTCCAAAGTGCTTCATGAGTGTGAACAAAAGATGTACAAATCCGTTGCCTTCCCAGCTATTGGAACAGGTTTGTGTTTTCTTGGGAAAGCAATGTGTGATGGGGGTAGTTCAGAAGCAGACAAACTTAATGTGGGTAAAACTAGACTTGCATAAAAACTGTTCACTGATACGTGCCTTTTATTTTTGTTTAGGTCAAGCAGGTCAGATTTCAGCCAAGGTAGCTGATGAAATGTTGGATGCTATAGTGGAATTTACTAGACAAAAATCAGTACAGCATTTACAGACTATTAAGATTGTGATCTTCCAGACAAATATGCTCAGAGACTTTTATGAAAGTATGAAGAAAAGAGAAGATACAGATTCATCCACAACAGAATCATGGTTATCTGTGTTTAAATGTAAGTTGGTGTGTTTTTTCTGTGTGTAGGCAAATAAAACTGAACTTCTTTTATTTACAATTAATAATTGACATATTTATCCACAGCATTTTTTTGGGGCAGAAAACAATCTTCTGAGAAGAAAAAGTTCATGATTTTGGAGAAGAAAGTTAATTTAGTCACATTTCAAATTTGTGGAGAAAGCCAAGAAAAGGTGGATGCAGCTGAGTCCTGGATAAAGCATTTAATTTTAAAGGAACAGTGTGAAACCACTATTTCAGATGAGGCAATTGAAAGTTTTGATGAGACACAAATTAACATATTGGAAGATCTCCGGAGAAGAAAGCAAGTCACCATTCAGTTTTTAAATGATCTTTCTCCCCCTCAAATTAAAATTTCTGGTATCAGCAGGGATGTCTATTCTGTTTCTCTAGAAGTTCAAAATATGGTCCAACAAATTAAGTCTACTGAAGAAGAGCAATCCAAAGCAGAACTTCTTTATAACCTGGTAGAATGGAGGTATCCAGGAAGCAATGATAGCTTTGTTGCTTTTGATAAACTGACAAATGTGCAGCTGGAGCATGCCAAAATGTCTAAAAAACTATATCTGAATGTCAAAATTAAAAAGAAGAACTACAAGGTGGATCTGAATACTTTAAATGCTACTGATGACCAAGGAAAAACTATAAACCTTCAACGTGTGAGGAAGGATGAAGGTAAATTACACTTTTGTTAAATAAAAAAACTTGGGTAGTTATTATTGAATGATGATTCAGATAAATGCAAGCTCAGGTATCCCAAAGAAGTAAAGTATTCCTTAAGTTTTTCCCTTTTTCTTTTTTCCCTCAGCCAGCAGTTATGAATTTCATAATCAGTGGGAAGTGTAAGTGAAATTAGAGCATCAGTTTTAAGTGCAAATATTATCTGCATATATGTGACCGGTGAGCATAGATTTCATGCTTAAGTCTGAAAAAGGAAGTGGTGTATGAAGAATACATAAAATTCTTCTGGAATTTTAAAGCTTGTTTTAGATAGATATTGGTATGGGTATAGTTAGACAAAATGTAGAGCCTTTACAGTGTATTACAGAGCCAGTGATGTTTGGAAGAATGAGAGTACTTGTTGAATGAAGTATTGCAGAAAGTGCTGTCCTCTTGGTCCTCTCTATGCAGGTGGTTTGTAATATGTGCCTATGGAGCTGAGCTAGTTGTCTGTCATAATAATGCAACCTGTGTTTTGCAGATATGCAGTCAATAGAGCTCCCTAAGGAGTGGACAGACATGCAAAATGAACAGGTCAAAGTGGTGGAGCTCCAGCCATCATATCCTGAATATATAACAGTTGAGAAGATGTTTAAGACAACATGTGCTGACTTTAACATAGAGAAGGTGATATCATATGGGGCGGAGAGGGGGAAAAATGTCAATGCTTGGGAAAGAAACAATATACTTCCTAAATATTTGCTTATAAGGTGTCTGCAACCCAATACATCTTTTGTATGTCAGTCTCCCCAGCACTTTACAGGGCGAATATAAATCAAAGCAAGTTTCATAAGAGCTGTTCTGCCATTTCTGCCATCTAATGGTGCAAAACCAGTGACTGTCAGTCTTCGGGCTGACTCTTTGTTCAATTAATGTGGTACTCTCTAGTTAATATGGTATTTCCAAATAGGAAATTCTATATTGAAATGGAGGCATGAGCAAATGCATTCAGGATACAAAGAAAAATACAAAATCCTTGCAGACTGACATAAAGTTTTGGACTAATATACAACTTCTCCCCTGTCATCCCAGAGCCTTTCAGGCTTGGCTGTCAGTTTTAACCAATGTCAATATTAGATCCTGCTTATTTAGAAGTCTGCAACACAATGCACAGAGATTTAATTGCCAGGGAGAAGATGGAATTGTTCTGAATTAAGAGAAGAGATAAACAGTAGAAAATGCAATCAAATTAGGAGTGAGAATGTGTTCAAAAATTTTGCTTCCATCATGAGCTTCAATGAACATGGTCACGAAAACACACAAAGAACAAAATATTCGTATACTATAGAAAAAAATCAAGTAATGACATTATGTCTTTTTCTGTTAAAAATGGAAAGCTGTTAGAGAAGTGCCTTTAAGGTTATACTTGATGCAGAGACACTGCTTCCCCTTAAGCTATATTCACATTCTTGGCATAGGGAGCCAGCAACATCCATCCTCCCACCAAATGATTTTTATATAGTAGTTTCTTATGGGTTGCTAAGCTACACATTAGAGGAAGCAATTTTGACTGGCAAGCTTAGATCTAGAACAAAAACTTAAACTCAACATAATGTTATTGCTACAGTCTGTCCTTTAGTGAGAAAATCATCAGTAAAGATTATTAAGATGTACAGAAGGCATCTTATGTTATTGCCCCTAGCAGTGGTACAGCAGCCTGTTTCTAGAAATGACAGTGCACAGCTACCATGACTGCTGGGTACCTGGTATACTAGGCAAGACAAATTGAGCTTGAAACTCTCTCATAAGCTGCTTTGGTTTGTGATTTTTCAGGAGGCCTACATTTTCAGTTCCTCTACCCAAATCTCATGCTAACAGGACATAGTGAAAATTGCTGTAATTCTTTCAGTTTGATTTCATTTTAATGCTTTCTTGTCATGATAAATATTCATCCCTACCCTATTTATTCCTAGTATAAATATAGTTAATTTTGTAATTTTGCAGATTGAAAGAATACAAAATCGCATCCTCTGGCAGACATACCAATTAAAAAAAAAATCTGTCTGTGAAAAGAACAAAAATCAAAATAATGAGAAGTTGCTATTTCATGGGACAGCTGCATCCTCATTGAGGTTGATTAACTCTTATGGATTTAATCGTGGGTATGCTGGAAAGAATGGTGAGTCATTATCCAAATCAGTTAATTTCCTAGGCATATATGAGTGCTACAGGATGGCAACATTACAGTGCTGTCAGCACAACATGAAAGCTGAATGAAATTAGAGAACACAATAATAAACATCTCCCAAGATTAATCTATATGGACAGAGGAATTATCCTATTCCGTTAATCACTTGTTACTGGATGCCACAATGTAAAGGGTGAAAAAAAAAGAGTTCACCTACTCTGAAATGAAGCCTGGGCAGCTTCTGGGAATTGTTTTCTATCATTTACCTAGAAAAAGGAACAAGGAACACTGTTCAACACCCTCAGCTGAGGTAATAGCTACTAGCTGATGGTATCTCCTCTCAGACAAAGACAGGTAGCAAAGTAGAAATGTATATACTTCTTTTGCCTCCAAAGATTAGGGCAGCATAAGATCCCACATCCATACCAATTTTATGCTCACAAAATCTATGAGATCCATTAGTTAACTCCTAGCCTTTAATAAGGCTAAATATTTAGCATAAATATTTAAAACCTAAATATTTAGCATAAAGATATTCTGCATTAGTTCAAATCTTGTTTTGTCCACTTCCTCTAGTACAGTCATGTTATGTGTATTATTTGGCAGCATTCAAAGATGAAGGACAGGATCCAAAGAAGTGGAACGTGCACTGAACTGAGGTGCTAGTTGATTTTAGCGGCCATGTAACCTCACTTCAAAAGTCCTTAATTTTTGTTCTTAATGTTTTTTTCCTTAAGACATGCCTAGGGCTGATTTGATCTTGAGAGAGGTGGGCAGCTAACTCCAATCTAGTTGACACTTCAGGGTGGATCCAAAAGTAGACCCTTCTTTCTGTCTGGATCCTTTGGAAGTACTTACTCTGAGATTTTCTTGAATAAATGAAGCCCAGCATACACAAAATATATCAGGTTGTGCACAGGTAGGAATGGCAGCCACCACTTCTTTTTAAAACATGGCCAGACAAGATGTAGTTTTGCTTTCCTGCTCTTTAGTAGTGTCAAGAGGTCAGATTTACTCAGGAAGCAAGAGATCCCCATGTTCTCTCTCTGCTTGTGGGTATTGACATCCACCTATTCATCTCAGCTGTGACTGATGATTGGAAGGCACACTTGGCTTCTGTCAGGCTGGGTAGCCAAGCAAAAGTATCCAAAGACCAGGGAAGCCAGGTAGGAAAGACCTGCCTGGCTTGAAATGCTTTTTACCAATGTCAGAAAAAAGAAATCTGTCTTGAACAAAGACATGTGATTCCTCTAACTTGCTGGGAAGTGTGACTAGAAAACTGTAATTACAATAATATAGTCATTGCAATTTGATGGATTGCAGGCTAAACCATGCTAAACAGAGAAGCCCTTTTCTCCATAGGAAAGGGAAGTCAAAACCTGGGTGTTGATACCTTGTATCTATGTGGGTTCATATTTGATTCTGATTTGAAGGATTAGTACAAGAATTTTGTGTTTGAACTCTAACCACATTTATAGCTTCTGCAGAGTTGGAAAAAAAAAAAGTTTTAGAGATTCTTAGGAGAATAAGAACACTAACTATATTTGAAAATGTGGTCTTTTCTAACAGCTGCAGCCTTTGGAAATGGAACCTACTTTGCTGTCAATGCACGTTACTCTGCTCAGAATACTTATTCCGTTCCAGATGTGAATGGCAAAAAACACATGTACTTGGCTCGGGTCCTTACTGGGGAGTACTGTGCTGGGAAAGGGGGACTAAAGGCTCCACCACCAAGGAGCCCAGCAGACCCTACTGACCTGTACGACAGTGTGGTTGATAATGAGCTTAATCCAGCAGTGTTTGTCATATTTAGTGACATTCAGGCATATCCACAATACCTTATTACTTTCAAATAATAGAATTATCTTAATAGTCTAGAAAATTTTAGTGCCTTTTACATGTAAAAATTTACAGGGTAATTTTTAAATTCTTTTTACATATGGGTTTCTTCTTTATTGATCTATCCATGTGTTGAAAAATGTCTTCAAATTATCACAGGACTAACATAAGCAAATATTTTAGATCATGCTATTTTAGTACTCACATTTCAAGTTCAGTTATGCAGAGATGTAGGCAAGAGCTGTGAGAACAGCTCTGACTTCTTCCTACACAACGCAGAGAGGATTGGTAGGTGAGGAGGAGGGGAAGCTGCTCTGCTTTACCTGTGGCCAGCAGTAAGAGGTGTGGGGTAGGTCAGAGCACCTCTTCATGTTCCTGTTTCCAGCAGTCACCATAAAGCACCTTCTTGTGAGGATTTATTTAAATGTTCTGTGCTGAGGGAATCTGCCAATAAAAGCAGTGCTATGATTCTAACCTCACCCATCAGCAGAGTTTTCAGTCATCCTTAGGTATCCACTCAGCCTTGTTGGTGCTAAAAGTCTGGAAGAAAAAGAATTCCAATGTGAACACACACTTTTCAGCCTCCTTACCTGTATGTCTGTTGCCCTGGCATACTTTCGTTATTCCTTAGGTATAAATTACTATATTCATGCCCATTTTGTAGGAGAATTCTCTATAGTCCCCCCTATTACTTCCACAAAGTCATTGCTTTTGTAACTTTCAAGACTGTAAAGAGAGACTTTTAATTTTTTTTTTTCTATACTGAAGCATTAACCCTTCTGTAGAATCACCAATTTGCAGAATCAACTACAGAAGCATAACTCAGTTCACATGCTTAAATGATTTGAAAATTTTTAAAGTTCTCTAAATAAGTAAATAGTGGCATTTTTACATCTTTACAAATGGTGCTTTTAACCATATCATCATCTTAAAACTGCCAAGCAAAAGCCATATACAGGGGTATAATAAAAGTAGTTTCAAACAGCTACATTGGATTGCTGAGCTGCAACAGGAACACACTTCACTTAGAAGTGTTGCTTCACATTTGAGTATGTTACAGTGATGCAATAAAGACTTCGAAGACAAAATGGTTTCCTTTTATTGTCTGACTGACATGACTTGTGCATACAAATTCCAGGTGAAATTATTCTGCCTTAGTTAAAAAAAGACCAGTGCTGCAAATAGCTGCCACAGTGTCTTAAAACTTCATCATGATGTTCTCATTGTCTGCAAAGAGGAAAAGACCTCACAGTATGTGAAGTTTGCAATATAAAGAATTGCTGCTTTTCACAGCAGGTGCTCATGCAGCACTTCAGATGAACGTCCTGCATAAATTCCCATTTAAAGCAAAGCAGATTTTACCCATTCCCACTTTAATCGATTTTGCTCCCTGTGAAAAGATGAGGACGCTTTTCTTCTTTCTCTTCTCTTTTGGGTACTTTTCTATGTCATTGAAACACTTCAGCAGCCAGAGCAACTCGGTTTAGCTGAAAGCACTAGGCATCCACTGGCTTCTCCCACTGCTGTCACCAAGCAGCTTGGGGAGCCAGGACACACCACTTTCTAATTGTGTGGCCTTCTTTATACCCGAACATCTTGGAAAGCAGCCCGTGCTGCAAGACAAAGCACAAAAACCCAGATAACTTTTATCACTGGTGGTGTTGGTGAAAGTTTCTTCAGTCATTTCCATCCTAGAAACTGGGGGATACTCGGTTGTGCAGTGTTTGTGGACTGAGAAGCTGGAAAAAGGCAGTGTTGTGTATGATAAATAAAATCCCAGGTACAAAAGGAACTGGGTGTGCTGTTTGACAGACGGCTGGATATGAACCAGCCTATGCCTAGAAAGCCAGTGACATCCTGGCTCGTATCAGCACTAGTGTGGCCACAGGACCGGGGCAGTGATTGTCCCTTGTGCTGGGTACTGATGAAGCATCTCAAGCCCTGTGCTTATTTTTATCCTTATTTTCGAGCCCATCACGACTATAAAGACATTTAGGTGCTGGAGTGCGTCCAGAGAAGGGAACAGAACTGGGGAGGCTCAGCCTGGAGAAGAGTTGGCTCGGGGTGGACTTTATTGCTCTCTTCAATGCCCTAATAGGAGGTTGTAGCCAGATGGGGGTCGGCTTCTTTTCCCAGATTACAAGTGACAGGATAAGAAGAAACAGCCTCAAGGGTTTGTGTTGAACATTAGGAAAAATTCCTTCACAGAAAGTGTGGTGAAGCATTGGAATGGGCTGCCCAGGGAAGCGGTGGAAGCGTTCACAAACCGTGTAGATGTGGCGCTTGGGGACATGGTTTAGCGGTGATCCTAGCAGTGCTGGGTCGCCGCTAGGCCAGCGCTCGGCTGCCGCCATGAACGAGCTCTGCCCACCCTCCCCGCTCCAGTGACTCCGGCGACTCCGGCTGCCTCCGCTACCGCCCCCTCAGCCCCGACCCCGCCCCTCGCTCCGCCGCGTCCAATCAGAAACTCACGCTCCGCCCACTCCGCCCGCCCATTGGTGGAGGCCGCTCCCGCGGCGCTGCCTCCATGGCGACGCGGCGGCCGAGCAGTCCAAGATGGCCGCCGAGCCGGGCGGCGGGTTCGCCCGGCCCACCCGCTGCTGCCGCCCGGCGCTCGCCGCCTTCGCCGCCGGGCTCCTACTGCTCCTGCCGCTGCCTCCCTCCACCTCCTCCTCCTCCTCCTGTGACCACCGTGTACCCAGCGGCGACCAGGTGGGGTGTCTGGGGGTCTTCAGGCGGCTGCGAAGGGTGTTGGGGGACAGAGGCTCCCTTGTGTGCAGTTCCCGCTGTTGGATCCGTCCCTTCTCGTCTTTCACGGGCCGGGCCGTGCCGGGTCTGGCCCCGCCGCCGCGGCTGTGGGCGCTAAGGACGGCGGGCGGGCGCGGAGCATCCCAGTGCCGCTGAGGGAAGGGTTGGGAAGGACTGGAAGGAAGGGGCTGGCACGGAGCGGAGCTGCCGGGCGAGGAGGAGCCGAGGGCCGGCGCCGCGGGTGCTGTGTCAGTCCGGGCGAGCTGCTTCATCCAGCGCCTCTCTCTCCCTGCCAGGTTGTCTATCAAGTTCCTCTAAAGGAAAACCACGTCTCTAAGAGAAACGTGGATCAACAGCTGAGAATTAAGATTGTATACGACAGAAGCGTTGAGGAGTGAGTATAATGTTGCGGCGGGTTCTTTTTTTCGTGGCTGAGAATGGAAACTTTGTTAACTAAAGCTCGTTTGTCTTGTTTTATAAATATAGTTTGCTGCCTGAGAAAAGACACCTTATAAAGGTATGTTATATTTACTTCACCTTTTTGTTTGTATGTAGTTTATTACATAGATGAAGTTAAGTTTAAGGCCGGTTTAACTAAAACCTTGAATGTCAGCAATTTAGTATTCCTCTAGTCCAGGAAACCAAAGCTTTGTGTATAGATTACACCTCCATAACAAATAATTGCAGAGTTCTTCTGCATGTTGTTTGACAGGTGTTTGTTATATCCCAAGGTGCAAAGGTATCAGTGAGAAATGTGTATGTAGTTTTTAAAAGCTTCTTTGAAGCTGTACATTCAAATTAATACTGATTTCTTTCCCATTTTCTCATTCCAGTAACAACATATGGGAATAGTGAAACAAAGTATTTCCTAAATATGTTGATAATAATTGAACTTCTTAAAGAGTCAGGCTACCCTCTATGCTGCTATACCACAATATCTAGCAAGTTTCCTGTAACTTGGTAGTTAATGCCTTTGGGGTGAGTTGTGTCTGCACTGCTACTGAGTGACTGTGATCTTTGTTCTTTTCAGAACAAACTCTTCCCACAAGCTATATCTTACTTGGAGAAGACATTTCAAGTGCGCAAATCTGCCGGTGCTATATTGCTGAGCAGGTGTGTGAAAGTCTGTTGAAAATCACTCGCTATATTTGATATTTAACGCTGTGCTGCATAGCCTTTAAAAGAAGATTAGGGTTTAAGAAATGCCCTGCCGAATCAGATCAGTGACCCATCTGATCCAGTGGCAGCAGCAGATGCACTTTTACAAATCTGCCAATCTTCCACGAGCAACACCTGCATTTGTTGTAGCAGAGATATTCAAAGCTATATATGCTGCCAGTTTTCTTTTATGTATACCCCCATTTATGAACCTAGTCCTAATCTCTCTCTGAACCTATGGATGCTCCATTAACAACTGGAAGCATTATGTCTTCCCTGCTAAGGTAATTAACAATTTTCAAAGTGAAAGTTATATTAAGTACCAGCATAGTGCTGTAGGACTATTCTATAATTCTACTTTAATAATAAAAGCATTGACTATCTCATGTTTCATTGAAGGCAATGTGTGACAAACCAATATTTAAGGAGGAAAGCTGACCCTCACAGATATTGCCAAAAAGCTTGTGCAGACCATACAAGGTGTGGGCCAATTATAGTTCCTGAGAAACACCTCCAGGTAAGCTTAGCTGTCCAACTGTTTCCTAATCTTCGAAATAAAACTGTTTGTGATAATTAATGAAAGAGTGAATATTGGTAATTGTGCATAAGTGACCTGTTTGCTGGATATCGCTAAGTCTGAATGAAAGAATAGAAAAACTAAAATTAGTATGAGTTTCTGTAGTTTCTGTTGTTGAATGAAAACTCAAATAAAAAAACTGGAACTGATCTTCTGAGCTTGTGTTCTTATGGCCTGTACAGAGAGGATGAGGTTTGGAGCTTGCTAAATTGCCACTAGTCACTTTGTTATTCACCTTGGTCAATGAGTTGGAATTTCACAGAGTTAATAGTTGATTTTTGGAGACCTAGTTTGAAGAAGTTATCCACTGACTCAGGAGCATGATGCAAGAAATGCTTCAGACTTGTTTTCTTGATTCAACTACAGTATGTGATCAGTAGATTTCTGGTTTTCTTTCTTTAACTTGGAAGTTTCAACTCTATCTCATTACATGAGAAATGCTATTGCTACTTATGTATACTAGTTTTGTAAGCCAAGATTTTTTTTAATTTGTAGGAAATACAGGCTGCTAATTCTGGGAAGCTTGGCAGGCTTTTTATTTGTTTGTTTTTTTAAACCTGCCACCTTCCTTGTGTCTAATACATCAAAAGAGTTAGTCATTTGAAAGTTATTCCTTGACTCTGGTTTTGTTTACTGTTCTTCACAGGGCGTTTTCTTATCTTCTGCTGTCTTACAGCAGGATTTATTCTTGGCTTCAAGCTAATTGAAATGTGTCATGCAAAAATTTGTTCATAAGTATTTTAATTGTTCCCTTTGAACACTGTAAAGCAATGCAGGGTGTACAATGACAGTGACTGGCACCGCAGGCCCACAGGATCGCCTGACCAGGAAGGGGTTCGAGATGCTGACTTTGTGCTCTACGTTAGTGCTCTCACTACTGACAGGTGTGGCCATGAAAATATCATTGCATATGCAGCCTACTGCCAACTGGAAGCTGAAATGGACAGGTAAGTATTCCCTCTGTTGAAAACTCTCTTTTTAATTCAACTTCCAAGTTTTTTGATTGTTCAGATGTGGAATTTGATTGTTTTTGCCTTTGTTGTATAACAAAGGAGGAGTCATTATTGAGATGGACAAGCACTGCATTTATGTAAAACTACAAATCCATCAAATAGTGCTTAACTTGCAGAGTTGAGGCACAGGACTCAAAGCTGATCCTCCACTGTTAATGCTTAAACTTTATCTCAAGATCCTGTTTCTATTGAGGCCAATGTCATGATTTCACAAACTTAAAGAATGCAAGTTCCTGCTTATATTGCTTTTGTTTCCATTTCAGTTGTAGCCACTGTCACAGACTTTGTATCTCCCTAGGATCTTACCCAAAATTCAGGTCCCTTGCACTGTTGTCACTGACACCTGTGCAGAATACTGAATATAGAGATTAATTGACCCCATCGCACCCCTCCTGATCCCAACAGTAAACTAGTCACTGTGTTGTTATCAGATATTTATAAGTGATTGGGAAGGACATATTTTTACGTTAGTCTGTATCTTCTTTAAATCTTCTGCAAGTGAATAATGATTTTAATTTTGTAGTATTTTACCGAAAACCATTTCACTTTAAAACTGTTTTCCAGGCCAATAGCAGGGTATGCGAACTTGTGCCCTAACATGATTTCAACGCAAGCTCAGGAATTTGTTGGCATGTTGTCTACAGTGAAACATGAGATAATCCATGCACTGGTAAGGGTTGATAAAATGTTGCCCTGAAATGAGTGCCTGCTTGCTCACATGCCTCCAGCTTGTTGCCAAGAGAAGGACGTTTGGTGGAGGAAAGCTCTTGCTTTGCCTCCTTCAATTTGTGTTAATTGCCTCGGAGTGTTGTACTTCCAGTGTGTCTCTGGTGGGTGTGGGGACTCTTTCATGGTATTTGACTTTGTATATGAATATCTTACGAAAGGTTTCCATGTGTTTGTCTTTTGACTTGAAGGGTTTCTCTGCTGGACTGTTTGCATTTTATCGTGATGATGATGGAAAACCTTTGACACCAAGATATGCAGATGGCCTTCCTCCTTTTAATGAAAGGTATTACGTATTCTTTGGACCTCTTGGTACTCCCACTGAAGGATGTTTTCATGTTGCTTTTATAGGATGTATTCTTGCCTGTTGAAAATCAAACTTCGTTCCATTATTGGAGTGACTTTCCTTTCTAATGTTCAAACAGTGGTGTGTGGTGACTCTCTAGTCTGCCTTTACATTGCCATTAAGCACATATATTATCCGCATATACTATAAATTAAAACAGGATTTCATTTATCAGAAGGCTGGAAGTTAAGCCTTACACTTATGCATGCTGTCTAATGTCAGTGCAGTTCATTTTTAAGATTTATATCAGCCAAGATTGATGGTTATGCAGAATGGATGATGTTTGTAATCTGCTGTGTGAATTTTCTGATTTGTTACAGAATGAGCAGTTTGCATTTTTTTTCTTTTTTTAGTTGATATTGTAGATATTCTAGGAGATGGAAAGGTAGAGAGCTTTTTTTTTAGTAATAGCAATACTGAGGGGTTTTATTTAATTTCTTACATTTTTGGTAACTGTAGAAAATGCACCTTGAGTCTATGACTAATCTTACTTTGCCTTGTTAAATCAGTTGTGTGTGTAATAAACACATCTTAAAAAGAAGAAATGCTGCATAATAAAATCTTTAAATTTAGAAAGCATGAGGGTGTATAGAGATTATCCATGATTCTGTTTCTTATGGAGATAGATCTTTGCACAGTAACATGTCTTTGTGGGAAGGATTTGTAACCAAACCTTGTCCTTACAGCCTAGGTTTGTATCAGTGGAGCAATAAAGTTGTTCATAAAGCAGTGAGGCTGTGGGACATACATGGTGGCAAAATGCTGCGCCATGCTGTTCATCTTCTGGTGACACCTCGGGTAGTCGTAAGTGTGCATTACCTTTCAAGCTTTGTATGCCAAGGTTTCCAGGACATTCTTGAGTCATAAATATCTTATCTTATACTTCTTATCCTAGAAGAAGTAATAGCCTAACACTGAATACCCTTCCCTAAAAGTATGGCCCAAAGCCTGTGCCATCAACATTATGTAACTGAGAGGATGTAGCTAAAGTAAAGTAGAAAATGGGTGACAGACAGTATGAAATTGACATAGCAAGAGAAAACGAAGGGACTGGAAGGTAAATTATAAAAGGTTAAGCAAAACTGATGTTGAAGAAGTTCCTTAATCCCACTCTTCAGATGTTTTCCTACACACTTAAGACACCTCTCGCTCCTTTAATGTTAATATTTTGTCATGTTTAAAAAGAAATTCCTCAAGGATTTTTGGAAATCTTTCTTGCTTCCCACGCCTCAGACTCTCTCTTTGTGCCCCCAACAGTACATATGCTCAAGTGTAACAAATTGGATTTGGAAATAAATCTTAGTGTTTATCACATTTGGCCACAAATAATCTTTTTGTTTTAAATCTAAGACAGTATATAGAGAAAACATGGATTTATTACCCCTGGTTTTGCTCATTTATTTCTAGGAGATGAGTAAATAATGTGATAGGCTTGCTGTTGGGATGCTTGCTTAGTCAGCCTCTGGGTAGAAAAACAAATAGTAGAAAAAGAAATGCTGAAGTACATTTAATAGATAATTCTAGAGCACTAGAACTGCATGTGGGTATCCATCTCGGTATTTTGAGAGTTGTGTTGAAATGTTTTCTTTCTAGGAAGAAGCCCGAAAACATTTTAATTGTCCAATTCTAGAGGGAATGGAGCTTGAAAATCAAGGTGGCATGGGTACTGAGCTCAATCACTGGGAGAAGAGGTTGTTGGAGGTTTGTGCTGATACTAAGGAATGGAAGGGGATGTGGCCATGTCTTCTCCCTGTGCCTTGATTTTTAGGTTTATTGTGGTACCTACTGTAGCCGTGAAAATGCAGGAGTATCAACCCTCATTGAAATAAATCACAAATAGTACTTGATACTTAAATATTTAAATGTCCAGTTTCTAGAAGCCTTTTAGCCTTCTTGCTAAGTCTCAGAGTATGAGATAAGTGTAATTGAAAAGCTAAATGTCTCTTACTCCTGTCTGCCATTTACCCTTTTGAGAAGGTTTGCTCCCGTTTTAGGGCAAAGGGGATATTCCTTTGAGTCAATTGAGTTTTGTTGCCCTCTGCCTCTTAAATACTTTGTCATTCTATTTATTACCTTGACTTCATCTTTATTCACGTGCCATGGCTTTAGCTTTTGCCGTGCCTCCTCCAGAACCTTTCCTGATCAAGGAAACACTTATTTCCCTCTTAACATTTAAGCTAATTTTTATTTGTAACTTAGCGCTGTGTGATATTTTTGGCAGAGGTACATTGTCTAGTCAGTTTTTTATGTAGTGAGGTAAACAAGAAGGGAAATGTTTCAGGACAGTCTTTTTATGAAGAATTATGGGATTTGATTTTCAATATAAAAAGACACCAGAAATAAAATGCATCTTTTATTGTAAGAAAAGAAGCATTTTCTTACAATAATGAATGTGAGTGGCTTACCAATCATAACTGTCAACTTTCAGAATGAAGCAATGACTGGATCCCACACTCAGAATCGAGTCTTTTCCAGGATCACCTTAGCATTAATGGAAGACACAGGGTAAGAATTAAGACTGGGAAGGTGGGTTTTGGTTCATTTGTGTTTGTTTTTATTGTACTTGATTTTAGTTCAAATTGATGCACTTGCACTTTATCCCTCTGCAGCAGAGTAGATGGTCAGCATAATTAGCTTTACATTAGACAAGGAGTCATACTTTGTACATTACTTTTTCTTCATGTGTTTTAAAACCCATTCTTAATCTAGCCTTAAAAAAGCCAGGCATTGCAATGCAAAGTGCTGTTTTTAGCATCTATTTACTTTTTCTTTTAATGTAAGTCTTCTTTCAATTGCATGCAGTACATATTGGGATTTTTTTCAACTCTTCTTGCAGATAGAAAGCAGAAATTGCCTAAGGTTTCATCTTTCTGTGTGCACTGTTCCTTTGCAGATCACAGCATTTTCTTCTAGTTCATTGTGACTTGAAAAATAGCAGAATCATAATGTATTTTCTTATAGGCAGAAGGGGGTGCAGTTTCCCTTTTTCTTAATTTGAAAACCTTACGGCATAATATGAAATTCTTTGAACTGCTGTTTTATTAATCAGAACAGTAATTTTTGAAGTAACTATATTCTCATTTCAAAATACCTTTACAGATGGTATAAAGCAAATTACAGCATGGCAGAGAAATTAGACTGGGGACGCAATAAAGGCTGTGACTTTGTAATGAAGAGCTGCAAATTCTGGATTGACCAGAAGAGACAAAAGTAAGAAGAGTCTTTTAAAAATATTTAGAAATAAAGAGGAAACCCTGATGCTTGTTTACATTTGTCCTTCAAATGTAACTCAGTGAAAAGAGGTAGAGGTCAGTAGAGATGAAAAAGGGATGCTGCCCTGCATCCCACCCAGTTTCAGTAAGTACAGAGGCAAGCATCTTAGGGTGTAGAATGCATTTACACTATGAGAAGGCTGTGCTCTAGAGAGACAGGTAGGACTTACTCTAAAAGTGTTTGCCTTCTCATTTTTTCCCTTTTAATTGGGAATGCAGCCTGTGTAATTTTTCATTACTGGGCTGTACTGAAAGCAATCAAAGGAGATAATAGCCATCTTCAAAACACAGCCTGCCTTGTTTGTTCTTTACAATCCTCATGCATTTCTAGGGCACAGCTGCATAGTGGGCCGGTTTTGCTTGTATGCTTTTTTCTTTAAAGTTTGCAAAGCAGTGTCATTAAAACTAAATAGGTGAACACGTTGTAACTTTGTTTGCTGGCTTGATATTCTTTCTAATCAGAAAGGTCATAGCTAGGTGAATAAGAAAAACTAGGCTCCAGAGAAGAAGTCAGTGCTTCTTTGTGTGATTGACTGAGTCTAGAGGAGAATGGGAACAAACAGTCTTGACAGGCTGCTTATGTAAAGCAGTTTAATTGATCTGATGTGATTTTTATTCTGTTTTTGTTTGCTTTTTGTTTTTGAGGAAGCAATTAATCAGTCCATACTGTGACACTTTGAGGAGTAATCCTTTGCAGTTAACCTGCAGACAGGACCAAAGAGCAGTAGCAGTGTGCAACTTGCAGAAGTTTCCAAAGCAGTTACCTCAGGAATATCAGGTATAAGGGATCCTGCTTTACAAATAACTGAAGTGTTTTCATTGTTGAGCTTTGCAGCCTGATCATTGTATTTGTTTCAGGTTTTTTTTTTCTGAACTGTCAGATGACAGTAGATACTGTGAAAAATGTCTACCTGGTTTATTACAAGGAGTCTGAAGTCTGATAAAAACCCCTTGTGAAATTAATAAAAGAAAAAATTATGTTGCTTGGCTATCTAGCCAAATACCAGATAGAAATATTGCTGTGTAACAGAAATCCCCCAAAATGTCTTGTTTAGGGGATTTCTTCCACCAGTCTTCTGCCCTTTGTCACTGCACACTAAGAAATCTTTTTGTTTACATCCCAAAGAATGAAATTATTACAAAAGGGGGAATTGGGGCAGAAGTTGGGAGTGATACATGCAGATATGAATCTCTGCATGTTTGCATATTCTGAAATACTTCTGTCTCATCTGGTTCATGGGTATTCTAAGGTGCTGTTAATAGCATTCCTGACTAGTAGCAGCTGATGTTCTTGCAGCTGTAATGGTTTGGTCTATTTAAAAAACATCTGTACACTTGCCTTTGCACAAACTGTTTCACTACTGTATTTTGTTTTGCAGTACTTTGACAATCTTAATGGAGTACCAGCGGAAGAATTGCCTTACTATGGTGGCTCAGTAGAAATTGCTGACTATTGTCCCTTTAGTCAGGAATTCAGCTGGCATTTAAGTGGTGAATTTCAACGCAGTTCAGACTGTAGAATAATTGAAAACCAGCCAGGTCAGTATTCAGGACTTCAGGGTGATATTGCAGAGATTGCATTTGTTAAATTGGAATGGACTTGCTGCATATTCAAACTAATTGCATGTGAATTTTTTCACTCATGAAGTTTCACACCATCGGCTGTGTAAACACTGTGCTGTGGTAAGAATCATAGCACAAGTATTCTGTACACCTGAGGCAAACTAACATATCTAATGCAGGAATTGCATAAGAATGAACAGATACTTACCCCAAATGATCCAAATACAAGACAGAGGATGGGGAGCTGTGGGGTTGTTTATTGAGTCTCTGAAACATAATTGCACTTTTCACTTTTGTAGGTTTTTTGTTTAAAGCCAGGATCTTTTTGAGTTACCAGAACATGGGTTCGTCTCCTAGTGTAAGGCATGGATGTTCAGTATTTCGGAGCTCCACAATGCTGTAGGATATTACCTGTCTGTCTAGTTGTTTCAAAATCAAACACCCTCTGCCCTCAAACCAGCAATCACAGCTGGCATTCCCTGAGGGCAAACATAACCACGTAGCTCTGATGGAAAGTGCTTGCTCGTTGGGGTTAGTTGATTATTTTGTTCCTTAAATCTTGTGTTTCTTCCCACGTTATTTTCAAGGTGGTATAATTTCCAAATTGATAATAATTCGGGGTCTGAAATATTCCAAAAGTAAACCTTGAATTGCGTGTGGGAACATTGATTAGATAGCCTTTTTAAATTGATGTGGGCTTTCTGTTCCTCTGGTTAAGTTGTAATTCAGTATATTCCTTCTACCTTAGATCCTACCAAAAACTATGGTGCAGAGAAATATGGACCAAACTCTGTATGTCTTATTCAGAAATCTGCATTTGTTATGGAACAATGCAGGAGGAAACTCAGTTACCCTGACTGGGGTAGTGGATGTTATCAAGTAAGTATTTGTTGGGTTTTTGGTGGATTTTCTTTTTTAATAACCCTAAAGGGAAAAGCCAGGCTTAAAATGTCAGTTGTGACTGTTAGAACTTTGCGCCTGCACAGTGGACATTGTCATCTGTAGATCATATAACATACTTTGAAAATAATCTTCCAACCATAAGCCTGTAATTTAGATATGTTAAGTGCGCAACTGCTGGGATGGTTTCAAGTCTCATTAGGGACATCATCTGTCTTACCCTATGACACTTTATCCTCAGCTAAGAAGGAATACTTCCATGAAATGTTCTGTTGTTGAAGCTTAATATTAATTAGTCACTCTGATTTTTCAGAGGTGGAAAGCACTGTGCTCCTGTCACTTTTTTCTCATTATCCTCGTTTTCTTTGGGACTATCTCACTAAGGGTGTCACATTCAGTAACTGCACAACTCTACAAAAGTAGTCATTAGCAGAAGCTAAATTTTACTCATTCTCAGCTGGTTATCTACATAATTGCACAAAGAGAGTATAGTCGGTGCTTCAAAGCATTCCTGAATCTCGTAGTTTCTCAGATTGCATTAAAATACTTGCAGTTAATCTGTGCTTCTGATAAATCATAATACAGGCTTGACTCTTTATTTTAAGGTTTCTTGTTCTCCACAAGGGCTGCATGTGTGGGTCAAGGACACTGTGTATTTGTGCAGCCGCTCAGGCCAGGTGTTGACTGTGAGCATTCAGATGAATGGCTGGATACACGTTGGCAATCTGATTTGCCCAGCCTGTTCGGACTTCTGTGACTCCTGTCCCCCAGAGAGGGATCCTCCAGCTTCTAACTTAACAAGAGCTGCACCCATTGGTAGGTTGCCTTTTTTTCTGAAGTGAAACTTCAGTATTAAATATCTGAAAACGTCAAAGATTTATGTCAGCTCTGACTGTTGGGGACAGGAAAGGAAGGCTATGGCTATATTAAGGTGTAGGAGGTGTAGGTGTAGGAGATAAAGGCAAATAGCAAAGGTGCCCTGCTTTTTGCTGTGCAGTCACGCAGAATAGTGACTAACACAGGAGAAATGTGTCTGAAACATAATACCTTGGTTTCGTGTCTCCTTCTGGTAATCATCCCAGAAATGTAGCTTTAGCCTGGGAACTTACCAGGAAATCTGACCTGTGTTTTGAAAGGCCATATCTTTACTATATTCTTAAAAATTATCACCTTGGTGGAAAGTGAGTTCTCACTTGTATAACTTCCTATACTGATAATGTTCATGTTGTAATGCAGGAAGATCAGAGTCAGTTTTCTTTTTCAGGGAGGTAAAAATCTTAATTCACTAAATACTGGTTAATGTTTTGTCAAGAAGTTCGTTTTAACTCTTTGGTGGATTTTAGTGTTCTCTTTGTTATTTTATCTTGTCTTTAAATGTAAATTTTTTTTTTTTTTTTTAAATTTTAGACTTATGCTCCTGCTCATCCAGCCTGGTTGTAACCCTTTGGCTGCTGGTGGTCAACTTAGTTCCTCTGCTAACAGGATTGTTTCTCTGCACATAGACTTGAGCTTGGGGCAAGAAGAAGTTCTGAGATAATACCCATCCTGCTGCACTTCCTGCTGTGGAGCACGGGGGCTTTGTCTCTACAGCAGCTCTCTCCTGCTGAACCTCATCTCCCCTGGCAAGTATCATTGCACACAGTAGTCAGGGAGGTGCTGATGAAAGCGGGCAGAGTTTTGAGAGGAGGAAAATTTACCTTGTTGTCTCAATAAGTGCCAGTATTTTCCTGAATTGCAACCTATGGGTTTTTTTTGACACAGTAACAAGATCCACTTTGCCAACTATCTTAGACAACCTGGCAGCTCAGTCAAGATTTGAAATGAGAACTCTTCTGTAATAGAACTGAAGGCTGGTGTTTTTTGTTATGTCTGTTGTGTGATTGGTAGCAAAGCATCCTCAAACTGGAAATATACCTCAGTGGTTTAGTCAAAAGCCATGTAAAAATCACTTGTCATCACTGCTGATAACCAAGGCCTAGAGAGGCTGGTAATTTATTTGTTTGTTTTGTTAATTCTTACAATTTGTGGGGGAGGAAAGAATGTATTGGGATAGACCAGTGGCAGCTGCCTCCACAATTGTATTCTGCAGCTTTGAGCCCCCTCAGAATTCATACTGGGTAAAACAGCTAATTCTTGGGGTTCATTGCATCTTCCTACATGCACAAAATGGAATTTCAGACTGGTAACCAGTACAGCTGTCTAGAAATCCCATTTTCATTTAGCATGTGCCAGTTCTACTGTGAATTTTAATATATCACATTTGAATATTTTCTAGAGTTTGCCATGCAAATGCATTTCAGTACTGATACTCCAACTGTAAATTTGGGATAGGATTGATGATTATTTTTTATTTTGTTGGGGTTTTTTTTTCGAATAATGGCATTATTGTTTCAAAACTAGTATGAACATTACTGCAGGTGTTCTCACTTCTTGTTGAAGAGCAAACTAGTAGCAATGGCAGCTATAATCTTACAGGATCATGCTGATGTCTCTAGACCAAAAACTATATTGAGTGTGTAAGGAAAGCCTAATCTGTTCTTTTTTTTCCTTCCCTCTACTTTTTTTTTGGACATGTAAATACTACAGATTATTTGAGTATTTGTAATAAGTTGAAAATCAGATGGTTTGAGCCACATGAGGGCACACCTTGCTACAAAATTAATCGCTTGATGACAAAATATCTAAGAGGAAGGAAATTAGTAAAATCTGCCAAGGTAAGGACAGCTGCTCTACAGGACCCTTGTAAGGGTGTTTTTTATTTATTTCTGACTATAATGTGTAACAAATAATCCTGTTCAGAGGTAAAGAAACTCTTTGTGGTTCAATCCACTGTCTGTCCTTTTAGGACAATTTTCACTCCTGGAAAAGTGTTAAATTTAAGGGAGCAGACATGCTCAGTGCGTTAAAAAATGCAGATACAGGGAGAAAGATGATGTTACTCTGCTTCTTAAATGTTCTGTGATATTATAATTGTCAGTGACTGGGTCCCTTTCTTAAATGGAAGGTAGGGCAATGGAGTAAAACTTTAGCTACAATTATACTGTAATAATAAGACTTCCATCATGATTGTAAGAAATTCTTTGTGCCTACTGGACTTGATTTTGTTGGGGTTTTTTTTATTTAAGGAAACTCTTATGACACTGCTGAGGCAAGTAAGGTGCAAACTTCAGCTGTCTGAAGACATCAGAGTTGAGAGCAGCTTGCACTGGGCTAGTTCTCCTTAACTGCAGGTTAAGCTTGCTGTGAATTACACAAGGCCTTGGCTAGCCTTAGATCGGTGTCTCAGAGAAGCAATACAAGTCAGGACTCAAATGCTTTAAAATTGTACAAACTGAATCATGAAACACTCAGATTGATAAGTGAACACTAATTATTTTAATATATCCACAAAATAGTCAATGTAAACTGGTACTTGGAAAACATAAAGGTTTAGGAATACGTAAAGGTTTGAGGTTAGATACCTGGAAAACATAAAGGTTTGAGGTTAGGTCCCAGAGGCTGATATTGTATTTTTTGTCTGCTGTGCAATAATACAGTTGAAATGGTATCACTCAACAACAATGCTTTTGATACTTGAAAAGAAATTACTGGTTATTTTTTCTTACTGTGAAATGTTTGCACTGTCTGAACTTTCTGGTTAACTTTATAACTGTTAAACTTTTTAACTGGTGTTAATTTATTGTGCTCAGTATTTGATATGCTGGTCTCCTGTCTATGTGTGAAATTTGTCATATTTCATTGAATATTTTTATCTTCTACACAGTTGTTTATCTTGAGGGCTTCTTTTAATCTCTCTTCCTGAGAATTAACTGAAAGACGGCTTGGAAAGTTGATGCTAACCTACTCCTGAGCTGTATGCATTAATTAAAGAAAGGGGATGTAGTGCTTTGTATTGACAGGGAAAAATCTATCGGCCTGTTGTGGTCAGGTTCACCAGTACCTGCTAAGTAGCTGCATCAGTGAATCCAGTGAAGTAAAACTGCTACTGCCTTAATAATCTGAGATTTCAGTTGTAATTCCTTTGTCATGCAGCCCTTCAGCTGCTTATGAACTGCAGAACTGGACGTGACTTTGGGGGGTCGGGTGCAGAAAGAACTTTAGTCAGAAAAATGCAGCATCTTCTATCCCACCTGTGGGTTAGCAGCTGCCAGCAGCTGCAGCCTTATGGGAACTGCCAAGGAAAGCGGCAATGAATTGGTAGCTGTCATACAGAATATTGGAGTAAAGCTGACTACCTCAGTTCTGTTTGTCTTTGCGTTCAGCTTTTAGCCTGCTGTGAACTTCCAGATCTTAACATGAATTAAGTAAAATTATGTCTCAGGTTTTTAAGAATAAAATTACTACAGTAGGAAGCATAAGCCATTTTTGAGTATAGAACACAGCTAAAATTGTAGCTTAAGCAGATCAGTTATGTAGCCTTAAGTGTAGTTTCTGCAGTAAAATTCAGAATTCTTTTAAGTACATGCTAAGTTTGCTGTATTAGGTGTCCTGACCACACATGACCAGTCCCTCTTATTGCATCTCTTATGTGTGAAAACTTGGAAATACAGCCCATTTAAGCCTTTGTGTTTCCACCAGAGAAGATTGGGCAGCAGGAGCCCTGGAAGTTGTGCTGTAATGCATGAGTTTGCTCATCTGTAACAGAAACATTTTCAGTGTATAGTGTCCACAGTTTTAACTTTATAATTTTTAAAAAATATTCCATGTTTGCTTAGGGAAGTAAATTAGTCTTGGAGTCTTTTTTGATCCCAGTAGTTCAAACAATTTCAATTAGAAGTTGAAGCAAGTTATATTTTAGGAACACATTTTTTCTAGTCTTGCAATTATAATGAGGAAGGATAGCTTTTGGCTGGAGAGTGCAGCAAGTAAAATCACATTGAAAAGCAGCAGTTCATTCCTCCTGAAATGAGTTGAGGTCTTGGGATACTGTCACGGCCCTTGGTGTAGGTTAATTTCTGGAAGAGAATTATATCCCCCATTAATTGCCTGTCAGTCCAACACAGCTCATTCTTTCTGCTGAGCACTAATAAACTGGAGAGACTGATGTCTGAGAGCAGACATATCCACAATCCCTTATGAGGGCCAGTTGTTTTTAAATCCTCCTGTTGCTGGGTGATATTCAGTAGAGGGAGGTGTACATCCTTCCTTCCCCCAAATTTCCAAGGAGTGACTTTCAGCCAGCTGAGCAGCTCAGGGTGTTTTCCCTGCAAGAATGAACCCCTGTTTTTAGCTTGTCTGGATGTGTGGGTGCCTGATTGCATGTATGTACTGCTCTTCAGGATCTGAGGCTGTTTGTGCACTGAATAATGTGATCTTAAACTACCAGACTTCCAAAGTGCAAATGTTGCCTTTTTAATGTGAAGCTTACCTTGGAGATAAAACAACTGTTTTGAGAGAACTGGCTGACCTTGAACATGTGTTTCCTATTTTGGTACAGAATGTAAATACAGAACTAACTATTTTACACAGATTTTGGCTGGACTGAGATATAAGGGCTAATTTGTGTTATTTATGGGGTAAAAATTTCCTTATTTTACTGTAAAAAAGGTCATGCAACAGAAGAAAAAACTGTTCTTCAATAAAATATCTGTAGAATATTAATTCTTCTTGTTCTTTTCTTGGAGAACTGATGGTGATTAACTGCAAGAATAAGTGCAATAAAGGATCACTATTACAACAGTCATTTATTTTGTGAGAATGTTGAAAAATGAAATTACATCAAGTCTGCATATTGATCACTTTATTAAACTGCTATTTGGTACACTTTGAATTTAAAATATTCTACGTTACTATTATCTCATACATGACTTATCAGAAATTCAGCCTGATGGTGAAGGAAGGAGGTTCCTGAATTCTCTATCCCATCCTCATGTATTTGATACTTCAAACTGTGCAATGAGTAAGTATTTTTCCACTTGAAATTGAAGATCATAAATTCCCTGCTTTGTGTGAAGGATTTGGCCACATGATTCCCATTTCAGTGGCAGGAATGTTGGTATTGGTCTGCAGAGCCCCAAGCCATTGACTGTGACTGGAGTCTGAGCAGGAGGAGCTGAGCTACCCTTGCTGCTGTTCAGCAGGATCAGGGATGCTGCAGCCACTGGTTTTGGTACCCAAGCTAGCTTTGCTAGCTGCGAGACTGAGATTTTTATAATATATTTGTAATTACAATACATTATTATATATATATTACTCTGGTAAATGTGAAAGACCTATTATTCTTCTAAAATTAGTTGAAATTATTTTATAATTAGCTCATTTTTTTCCTCTAAGCAGTATGACAGTGAGTACATGGTTTTAAAAAACTTGCCTTCCTCTCTGCTATTTCAGAAAATCTGATAAAGCGCAGCAAAAGTAGGTTATTCTTCTGGTTTTTTTTGCCTTCTCTCAAAATAGGAGTATTTCAAAAGGGGATTAAAGCTTATAAAATGCGCCACTGTTCATTTTGTAGATGGTTTTAACTCTGAAAAACATGAGCTATGTAAATTTACCCAAGTACAGCTATAATGTTTAAAAACTTCAGTGTTTCTAAAATTTATGCCACTGGTAGCACAATAAAAAACTCCTGGTCTGTGAACCCAGTTTGTGTTTAAAATTCAGAAGCAGATGGAGAGCTCTCTCCTGGAGTGTAAGATGTGCTGCTTGAGCAGGGTCAGGACACAGCTCTGCAGCCTGGAAAGGTGCAGGGAGCTGCACTGGTGTCAGGTCAGTGGAGATCCCTAGTGCAGCTAAAATGCAGCCTGGTGTGAAATGCCAGTTTACAGGAGTTCTGTGCGTCTATAGCGGTCATTTCCATACAAGTATAAAAAGTCAAGTATCACGGAGTGTTTGTCACTGTTACTGGTTGCCCCCTCAAAATATCTGCAAGCTGAACCCTGGGTACATCTCCCTGTCAACCTCCACCTCTCCCCTCTTAGCTGGTACCAATTAACGATGAAGACTTGCTGAGTAAATGTGATACCAACAAAATCGTCTTTGGTAATTACAGATTTTTTTTTTCTGTATTTTAAAGGAATAGAGTAAATTTAATCAAGGTCAGATTACTACTGAGGATTCCTAGTGTCCCAGATTTGAAACAAACAATACACCCATCCCAAACCCTGTCTCCTTTCCCCCACCCCTTGAAACTGTTTTATTTATACATCTGATGAACATTCATATGTGTCTGAGCACAGTAATAGCACCTATTTTTCCAAAGATGCTTATACTGGGAAACGAAATCAAGGAAGGCCTAAATGTCCCAAAATGCAAAATGTTATTTGTGTTTGAGGAGAATTATGGAAATCCTGCATTTGCCCATGCAATTGCATCTAACTGCTCTTGGATTTTTAACTACAATTTATCTGTTTGGATGAGTTCTTTGATTTTTCTATGTTTTGTGCCATTCTGTAAGTAACTGTAAGCAAAATGTTGAGATTTATGTGAGCTATTTAGCTCTGTTATAGAAATTACAAGCGGAACTGTTCTCAGTCAACAAGAAAAAAATTATAGGGGAATACCCACATTACTAACTCAAATTAAATACTGTTAAGTTTTACATTTGTTTCCTGTTCCTTAGGTATAATGTCGAAATTAAAGGCAGATGTTTTTACCCCCAGGAAAAGGGAAATGAAATACATTCTTTGTTACTTTTACAGCAAGTGTCACACAACCTGTTTCTCTACTTTAATTGCTGTGGAGTGGACAGAAGTCCCAGGAAGGTGAGAATTCAGCCAGGTGAGGAGAAGGGATCTCTACATGTGCTCTGGGTGGTTCTGCAGGCACATGATGAAATCCTGGATAGATCGACCCTCGTAGCAGATCTTGTAGATGGTTGTAAATAATGGAAACCTGAAAGAAGCATGTAGGATTTAGAATAATAATATATGATAATAAATAATAAAATAATAAACTTTAAAAACTTTATATGGACATTTCTATTCCATTTTAATGGAAAGAGTTGTTTTGTTCTGATGAAAGTGGAAACATTTTGTCTCTCTTTACAATATAATTTTAGCTTGGGGCTGCCTTTACTGGAAGACTACTGGGTGAAGAAGAGAAGCTAAAGAGGGGCAAATCATGGGAGTGACAGCAGAGCAAAGCTGTTTTGGAAACAAAATACCTATCTAGTATTTTTTATTTAAAAACTATTTTGAATTGCATATCCTCTTTTCCTGCTGTGTGCAAAATGGATATATTATTTGCAGTCATTACTGGTATCCACAGGACTAAAAAGAATGAAAATGTCTAATGATTTTCTTTTCTTGGCTTAAAGGATTCTTTTCCTTTTACAAGCTGTCTTAGTCATTATGTGGAAAAAAATGAGTCCACTGAATGACTTGGAGCTGAGCATGTAACAAAGTGCAATTATAGGATAATTATTAGATCAGACTGTGATTTAAAGCTGCTGTCAAAATGAGCTTTCCTTTTCTCTCTCATTTTTGAAAGATAATGCCACTTGAATCTTCTGTAATTGTTCCAATTCTAGTAAGTTTTTAAGGATTCATTTGGCAGTGTTTGACTTCTCAGTACTGCTGATGTTTGAAAGAAAATGAGATGGAGAGAAGTTTAGCTTTTCTGTTGTGTAAATTGAGGCAAAGGTTTCAAATTATAAATAATCTTACATCATCCCAAGGAACTAGAGGTGCTTTTCACCTCAGCAGTATTTGTGGCACTAAAGCATTGATATCAGCACACATTACCTGTTCAGTGCATGTAAAAATCTTTGATTAGGAATATGATCCTGGCATTTTTACTGAGATAACAAAGTTCAGGTTTGCACTGAGAGCAGGACTGCTGCAAGCTGCAATGGTGGTATACTGAGAACAAGAAACCCTTTGGCCCATAAATTATGTCTGCAAGATGATTCTGTATACAGCCTTAAGTCTTACTTGGGGGATGGGTATGTCTGGGAGGCTTCTTTACATCATAATTTCTTTTGTTTCCTGTGTATGGGCCATTCACTTAAGAGTTGGTGATGATATCTGTGGGTCCCTTCCAGCTCAGAATATTCTATGATTGTTTTCCCTGCTGTTCCAGTGTAATCTCATATTACTCTGTCTTCTATTAGGCACTAACAGTATCCCCTGAACCCACTCTCTGTCTGTGACTTGTTTCTTCTTACACTGCCCAGCCCTTAGCCCATGCAACTAATTCTGGCAATGAGGAGTCAAGCCAGGCTCTAGCAGTGGCCCAAGATGTAGAAAGCAGTTGTTGCAGAAATGAACAAGATAATTAAACACAAGTACAGTTAAGGAGGTTATGAATCACTCATGATTTGTTGATTTTGTTGGTTTTTTAAATCAAAGCACTTACTTATGGAGCATATTTTTCTGTTTCAGAATTTTGTAGACTTCAGCTGAGGTCTGAGGACCTTGCAGCTTTTGTCCATTCAGCATCTCATTTTCCAGCTCCTCAATGGACTAGAAGAGAGAAGATTGATTACTTGGGTCAGAGGGGATACTGCTGTGTTACCAGCAGTTATCAAGAACATAAACAATTAATGATGCCTTTGTAAAACACAGAAGGACTTCTTCACGCATTAATGTAAAATATTTCAAAATCCTTACTTTTCCTGTGCGAGCAAAGGCTTCTGCTACTTTTCTGTTGCGTCCCCCATAGCAGGTGGTGATGAGATCAGCAACCCCACAGCTCTCCAAAAAGGTGGCTATTGACACTGGTCCCTTGCAGAACATCTTGGCAAAGGCCACCATCTCCATGAGGCCCAGGCGTATCACTGCTGCCTTGGTGTTGTCCCCAAAACTCAGTCCATCGCAGAACCCTGCGCCCACCGCCACGATGTTCTAAAAATGGGCCAGTGCAAAAAACAGGGAAGGAAGGAAATGGTCAGCCAAGGTGTGCAGCTCATCAGTGTGCCCTGAGCTGCAGGGAAACCCCACAAATCTGTTTTTATCAGAACAAGGGTCAATTTCCAATGGCTGTGAGTATATCTTATGAAGAAACAGGTCACATAATATTGAACAAAAGTCGCTGGACTTTAAGAAGATTTTTATTAAGTGTATACTGTTACTCCCATAGGCAAAAACCAAAGCAGTGTTCTATACACTAATATTGCAATCACATACCATGTATGCAATTAGTGTTTTGTTTTTCTGTTAGTTCCAAGTTGGATCTCACTGACCTTTCTGTTTAACTATTTAAAATATCCCACACAGAGTCATACCTTTCTAGGTTTTCTTTGTGAGTCTGTGATTTGAGCAGGCATAGATTCCATGAAAATGCTGCAGTAGATCAAATATTGGGCTTACCTACAAATATCAGTAGAACTACCCTTGTCTACAGCTCTAAACAAATCTCTCAGGATCCTAAACATCTCCACAAGTCCTCACCATTGTTCAGCATGCTTCCCTTAGCACCTTTCAATTCCCAACTCCTAAATAAGTCCCTAAATAAATGTAGTTCAGTGTATATGAGTAATATGCCACCTAGTGCTATCACTGGGATGTTTGCTCCAGACATGTATGTACCCCAGTGCACATGTTTAATTTTTTAGGTTTTTTTAGCAGAGGAAAACCAAACCAATGATTTCAATAAGTGCAAAGATTTATCACAAAATAGAAAAAACCTCTCTCCCATCTGTTCCTGCCCCCTGTTCTGCTCTGTGGCCAAAAGCAAAATCAGCAGTGTTTGGTTTTGTATGTCAAGAGATTTTATTTTTGTATGCGAAGTTAAACAGGACCAATTCTTTCCTCATCAGTCATCCACCTCCTCCATGGAAAGGTGAATTACTGAAGTATAAATGACTAAATGTATAAAGAAGGAAAAAGGATCACAGGCTAAAAGTCACTTTCAATTCATATAAAAGCAAACTCCAAATCTCACACAATTGTCCCCTCATTGGAAATTTTGTGACTCTGGTGTAATTTCTAATCCCACCTGGATCTCCGTGTGGGCATTGCTGAATGCCACACAGACGAGCTGGCAACAAGAGCATTGCTTCTGCTGTGAGTTTTTCAGCAAGTTAGTACTTAAACCATAGACATAATTATTAGTGGGGCTACTCTGTGTAGTGAGAGTCTTTGTTTCATGTGCTCACAACATGCAGACAGGAAGACACAGTGGACTAAACTCTGCTCTCAAAAACAGATGCGCCTCTGGTAAAATAAGGATAAAAATACAAGTATTTTGAAATGCTTTGCCTGCAGCTACATTTTAAATAAATTTTCCATTTTGGGAGAAATTTATTTCCCAGGTTTATTTTCCTGGTTGGAAAACTGGCTCATGAATGATGCATCTTGTCTGCACTCATTTACTCACATGGTGGCAGACCCCGTGGCTTACAGAAGACTCAGGTGAGGTTAGAATTTGGCCCTAATAAAACATATTGGCTTGAAAACACTCACTTTTAAGGCTCCACAAAGCTCCACTGTATCGGAGTCAAGCACCACAGTAATCCTGAAATTGGGGGTCTGCAGTAATTCTTTAAAGATTTCGCCTTGTGTTTCGTTTTTGCATCCTGTGGGAAGGAAGTATAAAAGAACACTTTTACAATATTTCAGAGTGCACACAGTTAACCTGAAATAAATTCTAGGGACTGCTTCAGCTTTTGTGATCCCAGTCCCAAGGTGTTGCTAAACCAGGGGTTTGTGCAATAGCAGTTTCTGCTGCTGGATGCCAGTTTTAAGTGTAGGCAACTCCAGGGCATTGATCAACATTGCTTAATGACACTTTAAAGAGCTTGAAAGTAGATATCCCCTAATGGATCTTTCTGCCTGAGAAAGCCTGTACAACTACAGACCTTACAAAAGACATTATTTACAAACAATTTCCTTCAAGACAATGGTATAATATCTGCTTTGAAGATGTAAACCTGTGTCACTGCTGAGAGCTATGATGGGGCACAAATGACTAATGGCCAGTTACAGGGGCAGTAGTCCCAGTTACAGGGGGATCCACCCAGATGATGAAATTGAAAGTTGGCACTGCTAAAACCTTTTTCCTACCAATTCTACAGAGGTCATGTATCATGTTGTTACAGTGCTCAGCCAAGGAGAGCCCTCTTCTTCAGGGGGAGCTCAGCTGTGAGTTTTATTAGCCTGTGGCACCACACTGGTAGCTGGGAGGTTTCTCACCAGCTCATGAGAAACTTTAAGCTTGCTTCTTGTTCTTCACAATACCAGTTCTCTTTGAGGTGGCTGTTTCTGGGCTGCATGGCTTTCCATGAGGACAAAAGTAAGGGGCAAAGCTCTTTGCACAGTCATTATCATGTCATGGCTTCAAACCAGGCCAGCAAAAGTTAAATTCCCCCAGGAGAATTAATATAGCTCAACTCTCCTAATCATGTCTAGTCCTATTTGCGCCTAGTTGTTCTTTTAGTAACAAATGCCCATCTGGTACAGTTTGCACCATTACTGTAATATTTGCAAGGCAAAAGAACATTATTGCAATACAATTTATTTTTCTTTTGCCTTTCCTAGCTCTGGAGGGATGTAACTTTAATGTTGACTGACTTAAAAAATCTCTGAGTTTTAAAAACTACTGGATGAACTTTCCAAATCAGTCCTGGGAGGATCTGAGGCTGTGTCTTGGCAAGCAGTCCAAATGGGAGAGAGGAACAGAGTGTTACTAGGTTTTGTTTTCCAAACAAGAAATTTTAAGATGAAGAAATACACCTCTGGGAGTGTGAGCACACAGCAGCTTCTGATTACACTTCTTTATCTAGACTGTATTGTGTATCAACTGCTGATGTACTCCATATTGAGCTCTACAGACACAAAAGGTGGCTCTTGCCAACTCCTACAGAAACAGGATTAAGCTGTGATATTTTCAATGGATTAAATTAGCTCTCAGCACTGAAACTCACTGTCAGTTTGAATCTGATTCTTTCAGCACCAAACTCTCTGGAAATAATCCTGGCTCCCTGAAGGAGCTCAGCAGGCACTGCTCCTCTTGGGAACCACTTGGGACTAGTCACATCCCCCTGTTTCTTCTAGAGGTTATCCTGTCACAGATGACTTCAAAGCCCAGCTCTAATTGGCTCTTTGCAATAGTTACCAATGGTGGTTTCACAGAACTTCTCATCAGCCACTTCTTTGGCTATGTTGGCCCCCATCAGCACACTGATCTCTATTTTCAGTTGCTCTCGAATGAGGTCAGAGATGAGCTTCAGGCCATCAGGACCCTCATCAATCCCCTGTAAAGAAGATAGTTAAAGCCAGGGTATTAGAATAGGAAAATGACAGCAGCAGAGCACTGGTAAAGAAGAAGGTGTTCTATTGCTTGCAGCTCTCTGGTTTTGATTGAAAAAAAATAAAGGGTTTTATAATCACTAGTGTTAGCCATTAATACAAATGTTCTGGGTTTGTACTTTGGTAAGTGCAAATTCAAGGCAAGCTCAGGGAGAAGGGGTGACAGTCAAAGTAATCCTGCAAGAGGCCTCACATGAAGTGCTGCTGTCTTGAGGCTTGCTTTCTTTGATGTTGTATTTTTCCTTTCAGTTAAATTTCTGTAGTATAGGATCAGATGTTTAAAATTAAGCCTATAAGAAATGGCTTTTTTGCAAGATCTAAGTATTAATCAGAGTGCTTTTTGGGTGTTAAGGAGTATACTGAACTGCCTTGGGTTTCTTAAAGCTAAATTTGCAAAAATTTCCTTCTTCTCCCTTCTTCTCTTCTTACTGCTGCTTATGGGATAGAGGGGAATTTCTATAGAGGGGAAGAGCTGGTATTGAATTTTGAAAACTTAAATTACATTTCTTTCATTACATTTTTAAGTGGGATATTTCCTGTAATGCAATCAAGAGAAGAAATGGTAAGACTACATTCCTATGCTTTGCCTCTGGCTTTTAGTTTGACATTCTCCTAAAATATTAATTCTTTTCAAGATTACATTAATCTGGTACCTCTCGAGCCTTAAGAAGAGATTCCTCAATTTATGCCAGATTGAAATTGCTTCAGTTTTGCAAAATCATTAGTGTTATTATGCCATTTTAATGCTGTCAAGAACAGCTTTATCATGTACTTGAAAGAGGCACTTTGACTCAGAGTTCTCAGTTAGGAGTTAACTGAGGCTGTAGTCTCAGTATTTTTTCTGGCAGCAATGCCAGCTTTATGCATCCCTTCCTCTGCCCATTTTCACCTCCATGCTGGTCCAGGTGGGAACTGATCCAGGCTAAACATGACTAGCAAAGACAGATACTCTTAGCCTGCATGGGTTGCCCAGTCCTTCCCTCTCCACAGCCACGACAGCAGCAGAAGGGCTGGCAGAGCTAGGCAAGTTTTAACTCTTGCAGAAAGAAAAGCTCGTGTTTGTGCAGAGCGTGCAGCTGGAATGTTTATTTACTCCATATTGACTGGGTACTGTGGAGACAACAACTTACCTTGATCAGGGAAATCCCAAATGTCCCAGGTTTTATCTGTCCTGCAATCTGCTCACAGATTCGTCCAATAAATTGATGTGGCAGAACAAACACTAAAATATCTGCCCCATTTGCTGCTTCAGCCACGTCTGGTACGGCCACCTGGGATAAGAGGGACAAACAAAATGAGCCCCAGGTAAGAATCATCAGTCCTTGACAAGACATCATCATGCCAAAGCCATGGCAGATGCAGTACAAATGTCCTTAATTTTAACTGGCCCTGTGGCATAGTTGCCAGCTCTCAACACAAGCAGCTACAGATCTCTTCTGAAATATCCAAAGCAGCTGAACTGTTTTGGGGTTGGATTTTTATAATTTTTTTATGATTTAACCCTGTGTGGATAATCTGGGGAAAATTATATACTTCATGAATTTATGGTGTGCTGGGAGGCCCCTTTGCTAGTTCAGCTTCTTGATCTGGTTCCTGAAGATAGCTGAACAACCCGATATGATTCTTCTGGAATGAGTGGTAGCACTGGGGAGCACAGGAGAAAAATGGGGTGGTGGGACAGAGGCTCTTCTGGAAGTCTTCAGTTTCCATAGGTCACCAGCTGAGTTACTGAGGAATAAACTGTATCAAAAGGCAGAGATTATCATCATCTTTGGGTGGGTATGTGTCTTTGTTTTAAATATACAGTGATTTTCCCAAGAGTTAAAAAAACCTATACAACATGCTTAAAAACTACCTAGCTGTATCTTCCTCCAAATTCTGGCATTTCTCAGAACAGCAATTCAAGCCAGGCTACAGAGGCAACAGCAGGTGAATTTGAGCCTGCTAGAAGCAGTTTACAGTAGGAGAAAACATCATTCTTGGATGCAGCCTTGGAGCATGCAGCCTTAAGCAAGTGGGATTCCCAGCAAGAAAACCAGAGCTCTGCCAGCCAGGCTGCTGCTCTGGGAAAACAGTGGAGTGGGAGCAGGGCAGAGGCTGGAAGTGCTGCACAGGCTGTGCTCCTGTCTCTCCAAAATGCTGCAGAGCAATACAAGGAAAAGCTCAGCTTGTCTGGTTTTTGTTTTTCTTGGTTGGAGATGGTCTGAGGGTCCCTCTACTGTAACCAGCTGATTTTTGCTGGTGAAGCCTCAGGCTTTGCTCTAAACAGGGTGAGACTGGCCCCAAGGGATGATGACAAGTCTGTTGATCTGCTAGAGGGTTGTAAAAATAACAGTGACAAGTCAGTTGTAACCCTGGAGAACTGTGTGCCAAGTTCAAACACCAGGAGTGCAAATAGGCAATCACAGCACAAAATGAAATACTAAATATAACCACTCCCCAAGCAAGGAGACCCCCCACATGAAGCATTTTAACTTTAACTTTACAACTGCAACTGTTACAATAATGTGGCACTACTCACAAAGCAGTGGCATTTGGCAAAATCTTGAACAGCCAAACCCCCTCACCTCACTTGCTTTGGTAGCAGTAAATTATCTAAGGTGATTAATTTAAGTAGAGATGTGTAACTTGGTATTTTAAATGTCCATGAAAACAAATACCTTATATTTTTTGGTGGAATTTAGAGTTTTATTAACTACAGCTGTCTTGAATTCACCGATGAGCTGATAGCTCATTATTCATGTCCCTGTAAGCCACAGTCTCCACTTTAGATTTCTTTTTTTGAAGAAAAGAGAACAGTGGCTTTGCCTGTTTTTTCCAGAAGATGCTGTGGGTTTGATATAGCTCTGTGTAGACAGATCTATGCCTGCCATTTCTAGAGTTGTGCTGATCTCTGCCAGGGAGGAGGAAGGTGTGACACCAGCACTGACACAGTTGGTGTTTGAAGTTGTGTGTGACATAGAAGACAAGCAGAAATCACAGAACTGAATTATGTTCCAGGGACTTATAATGGAGTGAGTTAGGTGGCGAACCAGAACAAAGCAGTGAATTGCTTCCTAATTTTTTTTTTCAGATGGTGTCTCCCTTACTAAGAAAAAAAAACCCCAAAACCAAACAAATTGAGTGATTTTAATTTTTTTTTTTTAACTTACCACATTGTGGGGTATCTTGTATCCAGGCAGATATTTAACATTTTCATGTTCCTGGTTGATGATTTCTGAGAGTTTTCTTCCATTAATGATCTCTTCAAACACCCACATCTTGACAGTGGGATCAAATCTGTTGGACTTCTGGACATTCTTGCCAATGATTCTTGCTATGGCTGATCCCCTTTAAAATAAAATAAAAATAACAAAAAAGGGGAAAAGTACTTTTATTGTGAATTGGAAACACAAGTTACTTTAAACATCATAACTCATAAAAAGCCTGTGCTATAAAGCTGTCTAGGTGCTTGCAACATTTATCAGAAAGCTTTATCCACTATCCTCCGTCAAGAGCCCCTCGTGTTTAAAAACAGAGAAAGTAGAACAGGGGAAAAATATAACTGCAATAATGGAACTGAAGTAGTATCAAAGGTTATAGAGCAGGAGTGTGATGTGCCATCAACAGCACTAAAAATATATTATCTGAGATTAAAATCTTTTATAGTCCTCAGATAATTCTGCTTTTTGTCAAGAACAATAAATGTAGAATAATCCAGGTGGTAAATAAGCACTGAGCAATCTTGCTGTGACAGTCTCTGTGCATCTCATGTGAAATAGATGCATCCCACTTTCCTATCCATACCCAAGCAGTTACAATAAGGATTTTACATAAGAGGTAAATGCTCAGAAAAAACCAAACAACCCTTCAACCTGGTGGTTTCTCTTTACTTATTGTTCTAATTAGCACTGTAGCAGGACTTTGCAGCCTGAGGATATTTTAACCATCCAGTTTACTCATCTTGAGTCATACTGAGCATTTTTAATTTCAGGTCAGACAATAATTTTATTCTGCTATTTATCACTGCAGCCTTGCAAACACTCACATGGCAAGAGAGAATTAGAAACCTCACAGGAAACATTGGAAGTATTGTTTAATGAACTTTAAATTATTTGGGGAACAGGGGTGATTATTTTTACTCCTCTCTTCCTTCTCTCCATTTACTACTTTAATCTCTCAAGTATTGGCCACTTTATTAACACAAGTGAAAGAGAAGCTCCAGTTGCAGCACTCTTGTCCTCTGACTCACTTGTAACAAGGAGTATGAACAGGATTTAGCTGTGGTGTCTCTTCTGGAACTGATAAAGTTCTTGGGGATATCAAAGTCCAGGTAGGTCTGTGCTGTCAATGATTCAAAGTGAAACCACATTGTAACTGACCCTCCTTGGTTCACCCATATTTTTAATGTAACAGATTTGCATAAGGTTAAATTGCTCAATAACTAATAAGTTCTTAATCTTTAATGATAAAGAAATCTTGCTGAGATCAGGTTTCGCCTTGCTCAGTGTTGATTATATGCTATATCCTGAGCTGCTGTAGTGCTTTTTTTGTTTAGTTATTTAGTTTGGGGCTTTTTTGTTTGGTTTGTGGTTTTTCTTTTGGGTGTTTGTTTTATTTTGTAAGGGATGGTTTGGTTTGGTTCTTTACAATATTTAGGGAAGTGTTTTAAGGGTGAACCTTTACTGTAGGAGTTCTGCTGTTTTGAAAGAAGGGCATGCAGTTATACATTCATATTATTTATAAAATTGCTGATATTCTGGTTCTCTTGCCCTGCTATCAACAGAGGGCACATTCAAAGCTTGAGCTGAGGATGAATTTTGGCTCCACACAAGAAGCGTGTGTTAACAAGAAAAAGGTTTGGGGTTTTTTCATAAACTTGAGATATAAATTCATTGTCCTGATTGTCCAGCACAACCTGGATGATGAACTTACACATCAAGCCTACCCATAAAAATAACTTTTTTAGGTAAGTACCAAGAACATACGATTTTCTGTTGAAAGATGCAGACTCCAGCTGTAATCCCTGAAATCCTGAATGGGACTCAGTAGATAAACACAAACCCTCCTGCACCTACTGGCAACCACAAAATGCAGTGCAGCACTTGCTTCGCTCAACCATATCACTCATGAGCCTCCTGGCATTGTTGACTTAGCAAGTCCCCATGACCTGCTGAACTTCTGCAGCTGACATGAGCTTTTGCAACATTGCTGTGTCACGTGTCAGCCACGATTCTGAGCTGCAGGAAAGCCTCAACAGCACGGATCTGAACTGCCACCCAAATATTTATGAGGAACAGAAGAAAAAAAAAAATGTTTGCCAAAGGTAAACATTGTATTTCTCTGTAGCACTAAAACAACCTGTTCTGCCACCAAGGCTATGAATAGATGTTATTCATACATCGGCACAGTGTTTATGTCCTCCCTGAGGATTTTAGAGTTGATATATATGGTAGGAAGCAAGAGATGGGCCCAGGCGGGCAGGCAGTATGGGTAAGTAGATGGTATTGAATGGGCTGGGGTCTCAGTATCTCTGTAGCATAGCTCTTTTCAAGTTTGTAAGTACAGGTGGAAAACCAGAGAATTTCCTTGAGTACAGATCTGAATACAACTAAGTGACTTTAAATGATGTCTCATGGGAAGTGGGACAGCCTGGGAAAAGCAGGAGGTCCCTGCTTGAGGATGCAGCAAGAGAACGATGAAGTTTGTGACTGTGGACTGACCAAAGGTAAAAAAAGTTTCCTTCCAAACATGCAGTCATGGCTGTTTAGGGCTTGGAAGAGACAATGAGCTGCCTGCACAGGCAGGTGAGGGAAGAGAAGGTGGCAGGGAGAGGGATGCCTTCCCTGAAAAAACATGTGAAAGCAGCAGTTGAGGAAACAAATGATGGGGCTAGAGAAAGCCAGAAGTGTGACAATGAGGTCCACAAGAATTGGCTGTGCAGTTCCATGGGAAAGGCTGTATCTGCGAGATGTCATGCACAAAGAGAATGCATTGAGGGCAGTGGACTGTTTTTACAAGGCAGGAAGGCAGAGAGCTATGCACAGCAGAGAACTCTGCTGTGTTCTCAGCAGCTCACAAGCAACCACTCCCTCACTTACTGACTTCTGGCATTACTTCCACCTAGCTGTCAGATATTTTTAAAATCTTAAGGAGCTTGCTGTCCTTGTACAAAAACAATCACCAGAACTACCTGGAGGCTAGGCTTGCTAATCCCAAATGCATGCACATGCATGTTCGTCTGTTTGTTTGTGCTCAGTATACAGAAAGCATAAGAAAAGTAAGATCTAAGTCCTGTGAGATGGATTTACTGATCTTACTGGGGTCTGTCAGACTCAAGGAGCTCTGGAGACCCGTGCTTTTGTCCAGGCTGGAAAGGACTGAGCAGTAGCAAGCATATTCTTGAGAATGAAGATAAATGAGAGACCTGAACACCATGCTGTGTCCACACCAAGATGCAAAAGGACATGCTGAGGAGGATGGAAGTGAAAGGTACCTATAGATTGTGGCTTTAAATAGAGCCATTGCCCCGGTTCCTTCAGAGGAACACAAACAGCATCACCACCCTTCTCACTGCCGAACGCTTCAACCTGCACTGCCGGGGCCCTGCCGCAGGCACACACAGCCATAGCTGCAGCTCCGGGCCTCTCTGGATCCTGTCGCCAGGCTTTAAGCGGCTCACACACCTGGGGTGATGCTTCTCCAGCTCTCATTGACTGGCGCATCTCTCGGGCGGATGGTCCCTGCCCAGGGGCCCAGAGCCGCGGCAGGACGGGGCCGGGGTCGCGGTTTCAGGACCATGGAGACGCTCCGCGCCCCGGCCCCGCTGCTCCCCGCGCCGCACCTGTTGCGGAGCCCCCGCCCTCCGCGGAGGGAGGAAAAACCGAGCAAGGAAAGACATGAGGAAAAAAACGGAGGAAGGCAAAGGGAGAGCCCACTCCGCCCCCCCCGCGCTGCGGCACTCACCAGTTCCCCGAGCCGACGATGCAGACGCGGAGCGGCGACATCCTGCGAGCTGCGTCCCGCCCGCGGGGCTCGGCTCGGCGGGCTCGGTCCGTCCCGCCCGCCAGCCCCTCCCCTGCCGCCCGGCCCGGCCCCCGGCGATGCGGGAGGGACGGGCGGGAGCGGGCGGCGGCCCCGCCTGCGGCCCCGGGGATGCTCTGCCCCGGTCGGTCCTTGTGCCCAGAGTCGGCTGGGAAGGGTGGGAGTCAATGCCCCGGAAGGGGGAATGGGGAAAATGGTGCCTTCTCCGAAGTGTACGGGGATAAAGACCTGCGTGGGGAAAGTGGGAAGCCCTGCATTTCTCGTGGGGTGGGAGCTTCCTGCCCACCCGCAGCACCGAGGGGTTAGGTAGGGTGGGTAACGTGGCAGAGGGACATAAGCTGGGCTCTTCGGGACAGTGGGAGACATCTCGAGGTCCCACCTGCCCTGTCCCACAAAGAGGAATGGTACAAATCCTTCAGTCACATTAGGAACGCGCCAAGAAAAGGCTATGAGTGCATTAGCAGAGCCAAATTCAGCTGATAAATCCTGAACTATATCACAGCTCTTGATACGGAACATCAAATACAAGTTGTCTGCAAGGAAGAACAAAAAGAAGTGTTGGTCCTTTTCTCCTACATTGTTTAATCATGCATAACACTCTACAAATGACCACATTTTACCTCTCAGCCCTCTAGTACACCCTGTCTCCTCTTCAAAGTATCCTTCTCTCATTTTTGAGCCAAAGGACTGCATTTGCCACCTCTCCTGCTCTTGCACTCCTGCTTCCCCTCATGCTGCCGTGTCCAGGCTCTTGTTGCTGCCAGGGGGCTGTGGGCTCAGCAGTGACCACATCTGCTGCCCTCGCCCGAGAGTTTGGCTCAGTGGGTTCCTGGCTCTGTGGGATGTGGACACCTGACCCTGTGATTCATAGAGGGAGGCTGGCTGCCAGTACTGGAGGAGCCTGTGGGTGTTTCTGGAGGTACACATATGTTCATCTCGCCTGCTGTCAGCTCCATTGGCTCAATTATTTGGTGCATCCTGATAGTGATGACTGTGGTGGACTTAACAACAAGACTAGGGAAAAATCTTGCAAAAGAATATTTTGAGAAAATAACCAGGACAGCTTGATGAAAAGGAAGGTGTAGCTAGGACCCATGGCATGTGTGAAGCCTCATGGGGACTCTGCAAGAAGATGCCTTACTTGCAAGCAAAGTTTGACCACAGGCACAAGAGCCTCTCTATGGTTCCAGGTACATTTGCAGTATCCTGCTTGTTCACCATGATTTACTTCTTCCTCTGTGTCCCTTCATTCTCTTCTTGCTTTAACTCACCTTCCCCTTAAGAAGAAGGTCTAAAGTGGAAGTGAAGAGTAGCCATCATCCTTCTTGCCCTGTTCCTCTGCTTGTTGCAAGCCCTTCTGTCCTGGTGAGTTCTCAGGTCCCAGGGAGGGGACATACTCGCTGAAGGACAGGCTTCTTCAACTGATGCATGCCACAGAATACATCCCTGGTCTATACAATACATAAGTATTGCAAGCTGTGTAGTGGTTTTTCTCTAAATTAATGTGGAAGCTTTTTTTTATTACAAAGGAAATTACAAAGGAAAACCATAACAGTTTGGTGGCCTCTGGACTGATTTATGTGGCCTCCATGTCATGATTACAATGACCATTTGGTCGGTGCAAATAAACTGGCAGGGGACGAGCAGGCAGATGGATACAGCAGCACTTGCGAAGAGCAGGGGACACAGCCTGGGATGGTGAGTGCACACATTAGCTTATCCATCTGTGGCACTAATTGGCTGTGGAAGTGTATAACTTGTGCTGCTGCTGAACTCTCCTCTGGATCTGTGTGCTTACTGCTCCGTGGAGATGGATAGGGAAGCATTCACTCCCTAAGGACGGTTTCAGGTGGTCTTCAGGCAGTTTTAGATGCCAGCTTCGGATGTCAAGGTTATCTCAGCGGCAGTGTTGTGTGAGGCCCCGAGAAATGGGTCCTTTGTTAGATTCCAGAGCCCCAGAGCCCCGAGCACACACTGGCAGGTGCTGACGACTGTTGTTTTGTCAGGCAATGGGAAGGATCTGCTCTTTCCCATGCAGGCTCCATGTTTGTTTTTCACATAAGCCCAGGAGAGCTAGCTCAGATGTGTGAGTCATCGGGACATAACAGACATAAAAGCTCAGTTGCCATAAAGGGAGGCTAAAGACAACTCTCTCAAGGCCACCTCCACCCAATCTCACCTGATCTTCCACACCTAATGGGTCATGCACACGGCCCAGAGATTACACAGCTGAACCATTTTCCCTTGCAAACAGAAAAACCTCCACATCAGTGCAGCAAAGCCAGAGCAGCAGCAGGAGATTTTGCTAAGCCTGGTGTGGGGCTCTTCCTGTGGTGGCAATGGAGTCTTTGAACGTCCCAAAAAAAGTGACTGAGAAATGCCAAACTCAGTATCCCTCTTAAGACTGGTTAGGGGTTTTGCCTACTCTTCTCCTACTGAGAAGCTATTTGAGGCCATTACTGCTCTCGCAGTGAGAGCCCTTCTTCCTGTTTCTTATCCAACTTATGCCCATCTACTCTAGCATGAGTGCTGTCTGTAAATGTGAATGATTCTTCTCCCCTGATGCTTATTCCCCCTCTCTGCCTGACTCAAACCTCAAATGTATTTACAGAAAGGAATCAGATCCCATCTCACCATTGATTTTGCCAAGCTCAGCAAGACATGCTCTCTTAGCTATTCCTCTGATTATCTGGATGTCACTTCTTTGTACCTGTTCCAGGATGAATTCAGGCTTGCTGAACACTGATAACCTGAATGATGCCCAAAAATTTCAGCTGAATTTTACTGAGTGTTTTCTATCTATGTGTTTATTGTTTCTGAAAACATAGGGCTTGCTACATGTAAGACTCCATTTATCTTTCTAATAACTACACCACACATATGATTCTCCCTCTTCTAATGTTCATAGTAGATAAATTCTAATTTATGGCAGAAGTGTTACCAATCTTTCAGTATGTGTCTCTGCATTATATGCTGTTACATTTCTTCCCATGTCTCTTATTAGGGCATGATAATTATATAATTCTTTCTTTAGGATTTTGTCTCTGTTGAAAATATCTCCTAGATTTGTTGTTAGCAAATTTCATTATCTCACTTGTAGTTTTTTGCATCAAGCTAACTAATGAAATTATTTAGATTTACTGGTTACTCCAGTCCTATAATTTTGCTCTCAGCCTCATCAACAGTTTTCACTCCCAATTCTGTTCCTTCATCATTTTATAGTGTCTATGTTAACCCTCATCTTCTCAAGTTTAACCAATAATTATCTAGGTAATACAAATCAAATACTTTACCAAAGTTCAAGTTGATAAGATTTATTGTTTTTCCTTTGTTCTGCTATGCTATTATCTTATCAAAGAAGGACATTGAGCTGGTCTACATATAATGTGCCTAATCTACACTTTAACCCATTTTCTGCTTCAATTCATGTCTTTTATTACTCATGGCTGATATTTGTTCTAGAAAGCCTGAAGATGTCATTGATGGAGATTATTCAGTATTCAGAAGTGAAGGGTAAAGAGCCCTCAAGTTTTGTGGCTGTATTACACAATAATTTCCACATCTGCACCCTTTAGCCTCTTAAGTGTGCTGCCTCTGCTCTCTGGGGTTAGTTGCATTTTTTTCCTTACGCAGTCTGAAGCAATATCTTCCTTTAGCTTTTAGGTATCTGTCCTGCTGCTATTGCGGTCAGTGCTTTCCTTCATTTCCATTGCAATCATGCATTAAACCCTTTATGTCCTCATTTTCCTTCCCTGTGCAGGTCTGGTTTGTTTTGATTTTGAGTAGTACCTTTAATTTTGGATGTTTGAATGACTGTTCTCTCTGCATATCACTCCCTTCTCCTTTTTTTTCACTAGACTTTTTGCATATTCCTGAGATGCCTTGCACTGTTTGCATCATAGTTCCCATCCTATGCAGGCATCTGGAGCTACTGGTAATATTCAGCCTTATTTTGTCTGATCTCTTTGGAGAGAAGTAAGATTCAAGGACCTCTTCCATCTTGTGACTACTTGAAAGCAAAGCAGAATATGAATTTTGCATTCCCTCGGGTGATGATCAGATAGTGTTGCTCCTCAGCATCTTAAGGAATGAAGGCTTTGGAGTTTAGGGAAAGAGCAGCTGAAAATTGAGGTATGTTTTTATATTTTTCCAAGCCTTTTGGGATGATGTCAGTAGGAGTCACACATTCAGTTTTCTCACCTGTGAATCTATAGGTAAAGTTTGGGGTAGGTCTGGAGTTTAGAATGAGGGTTCCCAATGTCAGCCTTGGTATGTGAGAGGAGCTCACCTGCTGTGAGTGTCCAGAGAAATCTCCCCCTGGTTGAGGTCTACAGGCCGCTGAAAACCTACAGCTTCAGCTCTACCCAAAATGCAAGTGCAGTGCCTGACCTTCACCTTATACTAGAGAGCCTGGTGGACTGCACTGGCTTTGGAATTACTCAGATACCATCACGCTTCATTTTCCTCTGGAAAATTTTTGCACACAAGCTCTGCCTGAATTACGTCCTAAACAGAAGATTTGCATGGTTTAAAATGCATATATAAACATTAAATTATTATGCTTAATTACTTTTAATTATAGGTAGTAAATAATAGCCATTTATACCGAGGTAGCATATAATATCTCAAAAAGACTCTTAAAGGATATTAAGTGCAAATAAACAATGTCAGTTTGCATCCCTAAAAGCTGACAGCCTAAATTGCTTACAGTTTTACAGCTTCCACACGGACTTCTTGCAACCTATTTTTACTCACTCATGGGATCTAGAAAACAAATCAACAGTGAAGCTTTGACTCCACTCATTTCATTTAGTTGAATTTTCTGCTGCAGGTTCTGATCAGATTATATAGGAAGAACTTTTTTTTTCACACTTAAGTTAGTTTTCCAGCAAGGTACTTAGCAGAAAATGAAACTGGATTTTAGCTGTTTAGAAATCTGTGTAATTCCAAGCAATTTAAGGAATTCAAGCAGAACAGACTGAGAGGCCAATTGTAAACCATCTGTACTCTTCAGGGCTTTCTGTAATACAACAGAGAAAGTTTTCAGGACAAGAAATAGGACTATAGCAGAACTGAAAAATGCATTTGACAGAAGAGAAACAGTATTGGTAACTTAATTTTCTATAAAATAGATATCAAACCCCAGGCAATAGACCAAGAAAGATTTTCCAGAATCCAAATATACCCACTCTCTAGGCAGCACAGGCAATAAAAAGAAAGGATATAATTTGGAAATTCAGAAGTAAATGAGAATCAGCTAAAGTGGGCAGGTAGTGTTCTCATCTGGTGATGAGAACAGCTCAGTATCAGCGTCCCTCAAACAGAACTTACATGGAAACACAGTAGCCAAATTATTGACTATGTAAGTTTACCTACAAAAATTACCAAGTGCTTTAGTTTGGTTTCCAAACGGAACTTGTTAACATAATGCACCTGGAAATGGCACTTGACAGTGGGATAACAAGCATCTAAGCACGATAATGGAGATCTACAGCAGGGAGAGATACACATGTTGTCATAGAAACCGTGCAGGAAAAGTGTGTAGGAGTAAAGCATGGCACAGAAAAGCATCTGGGAGAAAGGGCTGAAGAGCTGAACTTACTCAGCAGCTCTTAAGGTTAGATGACACATTAATAAAAACACAGTTGTTTTTCAGCATATAGAGAATCACAGAGGAAAGGAGTCCTAACAGCGAGCTGCAGAAAAACTGAAGGCAGCAGTGCCGTGTTGTGCCATAGTGTGGGGCAGAAAAAGTCTCTAGAGAAAGGTTGGAGATGGCCAGGAGATGGATGAAAAAGCTGGGAAGCCCCCCAACCCCAACCCCAGCATGTGCCCCCCTGTGCCTGCTGAGCATACCAGGACCCACGGGGGTGATAAGGCCACATGCATTCCTTGGACCCCTCTCCCAGCAGCAAGTCCATGGAGGGTGACCCAGCCTGGCTCATTCAGAGCCTGCAAACTCTCTCCCTTGCATGGAACCACTTGGGTGGTCCCACAGCGCTGACTCCTCTGTGATGGACTCACATGTGTCTTCATTTCTTGAAGAGACCAGGCCTTAAACAGACAAATGAGTATTTTTGAATTACAGAATTCCCCACACAAAGAGCTTGAGTACGGGAATATCTGGAGGAAGCTCCTGCTTTACTCTGTTGGGGTGAGTGACATGGCAGTAAAGATCTCCTTGAGCTCAGGGAGAGGAGTCACCCGGAGGTTGTTGAGGCAAGGCAGAAGGCAAATCCTCCCATAGTGCAGAAGGACCAGACAGAGGTTACAGGGTCCAGCTGCTGCACTTTGTGCTAGAACATCCTGCACTCAGCCTCACAGCCTGTGAGGCAACACCCCGAGCTCCCTTCCTGCTCACAAGTTGGAGAGAAAAGGGCAGGGAGGCATCCCTGTGTGGCTTGAGCAAGCAGGGGGCTGGAACTTGGAAAAGACCCAGGACACACATCCAGCTGTCAGCAGCAGCTCCGTCACATGGCCAGATTAAAGCCATGCATGCTGAGAAGTAATGCAAGGGCAGGAAAAGGGACTGAAACATGGGGCTCATCAATGGTGTGGCTGTGGAAATGTCTCAAACTCTGATTGTAACACGGTTATCTCCTGCTACTGCTGCTGAGCTGTACCTCTAAGATAAAAGGCAATGCGAGTGTGCTGATTGCAGTTTGCCAGTGTGGAGTGGGATGGGGTGGTGTGGGCTTCGCTTTTGTGTGGCGGCTGCAGAGCAGAGTTGCTTCTGACACTTTTGCAGCTCCATGGTTGCATGATGAGGATGACAGCTCCCCGCTGTGGCTCTGCATACAGAAGCATTAAAGAAAAATTACACAGGCAGCAACTCCCAAGAAGCCTCTCCAGGGACAGATACAAGGTCCTTCAGCTCTGTTCTTCACTGAATTCTCAGGGCATGGTCCTTTCCTTGGAGGGTGTATCTCAGAGGGGAAGCTACTGTGATTACACTCCCAGCTTCCAGCCAGACTGAGCCTTTGCTGCTGCTCCAGTTTCCATTTCCACATCAGGATTGTGTAGGGTTGAGGTAATGCCGGACCCCGGAGCATGACTCAGTGCAAAGTCACACTGTGTGCTGCTCAAAACGGAGCCAAATGTGAGTGTGATGAACGTGAGTGGGTTGTGGACAGGGATGGAAACTTTGTAAGCAATGTAAGCTGCTGTCATGTGTGAGTGTGCTGCTTCCAGCTGGACCTGAATTACAGCAAGATATGACACATAGGGACTGATAGAGAAGAGTGAGGAAATTAGGGGATGACTGACAGTGATTGAAAAAAGATTTTGACTCCTTAAGACTACAGAAGAACAGATGAATAACTGTTCAAAGCGGGTACCAGCACTTCATACATGTTAAATAGCAAAACCAGAGACCCAGGGACTCAGTCATGCCCCTAAAAAGCTCCAAAATGAAGACATTCTGTCAAAATGTAGTCACAGTGTGAAGTACTCTAGTGGGTGAAATAGTTTGTGTTACATTTACCTGACCTACTGGCCATTTTCACCTACAGTCATGAGAATACAGCCATGTGCTCAATGTATTGAAGGAGAAAGGCTGTTTATTTTAAACAAATTTCCTTCCTTGTTCTTGTATCATGGAATCTACAATTTTAGTAGGTAGGTATCGTTTATACTTAGTAAGAACAGGAAGTTATTTCGTGTTTATTATCCAGAAACATTGTTTCCCAGGCTATTAATACAGTATCAGTTGCCTTGAGAAGGAATTTAACCTCAAGAACAATTGTAGGATTAAAAAGTGCAGATATGAAGCTCCATCAGTGACATTACTTTTCTGTCATTTTCTCATTGTCTGGCAGCTCCCCCAGTTCAGCAACGATTATGAAAAGTTGCACTTCTCATGAAGTAAGGGCAGGCTGCACTTGTGGCTTTCCTTTCCCAGGACTGATGCCATTCCTCCGTATGCCTGTAGAGGATGTAGTTCCCTTAGCAGACAGAAGCAGTACCAGTTTAGTCTTCTGTGGCCCAGCTACCAGAGGTGGATCCAGATTTAAGGCTGTTTAACTTGGTCTCATCCTAAGATACTAAGCCAGGAAAAAATCCTGAATTAGGCCAACAAGAGAGTGATAAAAAATTTGTATAATTATATATATATATTTATTTTAGAAATTTGCACTTTTATTTTAAGCATGCAGGTGATGAAAACTATGCTGGAATTCAGAGCTTTTACTCTTTGAACCTTGCTGCTCTGAAGACACAATATTCATCTGAAGAAATGCTAAGTATGTTAAGTGGCTTTAAACTGGAAGAGAATAGGTTTAGATTAGATATTAGAAAGAAATTCTTGACTGGGAGAGTAGTGAGGCACTGGCACAGGGTTAGGGCCAGTTTGAATGGAGCTCTGAGCAACCTGATCTAATGGAAAGTGTCCCTGTCCGTGGCAGTGGAGTGGAATAAGATATCTTTAGGGTTGCTTCTATGGCTATTCAATGATTCTATACATAGCCAGACTATAAACTTTGAAAGAAATAAACAAGAGTTGTTTTAGTGTTGTTCAGATCCTGGACAGTTTCCTGAAATTAGCGGAACAATTAGTTGTGGGGAATTTGCTTGAGTTTTGATAAAATACAACCTACTTCAGGTAGTAGCTATATCTGGGCATACAAGGATTTGATTTGACAAATGTCAATAAACATTTGTTATCCTATTCACGTGTTCCTCCTCCAGATCTGCAGCTCTTCCTCATCTCCTCCTCCAGAGCCAGGAATCCCAGGCAGTGGTGAGGCTAGGGCTGGCTGCAGGCAGGGCACAGCTGGGGGGACTCACCCTCTGCTGCTCTTCCAAGGACCAGGGTGAGATCCAGGTCATTTTGAGTCACTAAATTGTAGCCGGGGAAGGAGACTGAGAACAGTGAACTGAGCACAAGTTATAATTAGTAACATCCTAAACTAAAGAGAAAAGGCAGATCAAGCTGTGTAAGGTCTTAGCAAACGTGGTTTAGCTGTCAGCCTTTCTGTGCTATTCAGCATTTTGTCAATGCCATCTTACGAGAGCCTCTGGTACTGCACATGCAGCACCTTTTTTAACATAAAAAGGCGACTGCATAAGAGAAGCAAATCTGAGTTTACCATGCTCAGGGACCAAATACTGAGGGGCTGCAGAAATATGCACCAAGGATTGCTGGCCTTTCTGGGGTGCTGGAAATGTTCTGGGTGGAGGAATATCATACTGACCACCTGTGATGGTTACAAAGGTCAGGCATGGGTGAAGCTGTCTCTGCTGGGACTGGTTGTCCTTGAGCAGGAGTGAAATAAAACACACAAGTGGAACTCTTGCCTGAGCTGTTTTTGCTTCAAATTTTCCCAAGAAAATTTCAGGGTTATTGGTATACATTATGATACCATGCAATGATATATTTTCAATTAAAGTTTCAAGGGGTTGGTAGAGCAGGAAGCAATGTGTTTGGAGGGCAAGAGGAGTGCAGTTCTGGCCCAAATTTTCTTAGACAGACCATGTTACTCTGCTGGTTCATTCACCTGTAGGTTCCCAAGAAAAAATGCAGGGAAAAAGCCCTTTTTTTTTTTTCCCCTGCAGTGACAAATATGCTCCTAAAAAGGTAGAAGTGGTTAATTTTATGTCTGTGCACTGGTAGTACCTAATGTCCCTCTAAGGGAGATGCTAGGCATAGATGCAATAGGCAGTCCACACTGCTCTGCTGGAGGAGACTGCGTGTGCTTGGCAGGGAGGGAGGAATATGTGGTAATTTAGAATTAGATTAAAGTTTATAAATATATTTTAAAGACACAATGCTCGTAATGTGCCATCGTCATTTGCTGACCAAAGGCAAAGGTGTTTTGAATGTCACTGGGAAAGTTGAAATATGCTGGTAGGAGGTAGGAAGGCCAGGGCAACTTTCATGGGGTAAAAAGCTGCTACCAGAGGGGTGCTGTAAGTAAATAAACTATTTGTCTGAAATATGTTCTCCTTTAAATGTTTGCTTCTATGTATGATTCTCACATAGGGAATTTTTAGCATCTTTTGCAACACGGTTGTTTACAGTACTTTAAGTGCATAATAAATGCACTTTGGGTGAGATGAGGAATGGCCTCACTAACCACGGTCATGTCTGGTTCTGCCTTTGTCTTCTTCATGTGCGGATTGATTAAAGTCAGAATGAGGATCCTCTGCCCCTGATTTTAAGAAATAATGCAGCTGCAGTCAGTGAAGCTGTGGTTGGCCAAAAGCCATGACTGGCCTGAAAGATTTCACAGAGCCAGACCAATCTCTCCCAGTTAGATATGCTGGCATTCCATGAAAGAAAAATGCAGTAATTGGAGGAAGAACAGGAGGGAAAAAATGTGTTTCCTCTCAAGGCCATGTTGTGGCATTGCTCAGTGCATGGAGTGCTGGGTTTGACCCTGCTCTGTGGTCTCAAGCAAGATCCCAGCTGTCACATCCCTTCTTGTGTATGGAACAGCTGGATCCCTCACTCGTCTCAGCCTGCTCTTATTTTGCAGGGAGAATTCCTGTAGCCCTTATGTGGGGAGATGACTGGAGGTAAGAAGAGAAATGTATGGAAATTATAGTGGAAAATATGGTAGCTACTCCCTGGATGGAATGTGGTGAGCATCCCCCATCTCCCACTCACAATCTAAGGAGGACTAAATGGAGGGTGGAGGGGAGTGGAGACAGGCTCTGCAAAACCCTTGCAGATGAGGGAATTCTATAGTACTTTCTAGCTGATAGCCCCTGCAGCAGCTGAAAACCAAGGGAGATAAAGGAAGATATCCCACTGTTGAATCAGCATCCGTGACAAAATCACTGTCCTTGGACTGAAACATATCTCCATCCAAGGGTTATTGCTGGTGCTACTGTGATACCCACCCAAAGGTACGAGCATGCCTCACTGAGATGTATGACTAAAGTCACTCAAGCTCCACCTGAATGCGAAGAAATAGCGTAAAAATTATATGAGGTAGGAATATAAATATAAAAATATGGAAGGATATAAGTTAATAAGTGGAGAGAAGTTAGGGAAGACTCCATTGTAACTTCGGTGGGAACCTGAATTCTCTACCTCAGGGACGCCTATAGGGTAAGAACCGCACTGTGAGTGCTGAATTATTGTCTCGACCTAACTTTTGTTAGGAATTAGAGCCTGTTACTATGTTGCTTTGAATTCGTGCACTGCTTTGAACCCGTTTTTGCGGTCAGATACTGTCACCGGCAATCCTCGACCCTTAACCTCCCACAATTTTATTGTTATTCCGTAACCTGCTGACGCGAGTCCTCCCCGAGCGCTGACAGCCTGATCAATTATTAACGCTTTGAGGAAATGTCATTATTAACGCTTTGAGGAAAGCTCTCCTTTTCCACGTGACACACGACTTTCAGACGGTTCCGAAGGTTTGCGAGCGCCGCCCGCACTAAAGATGGCGGCGGCGCTGACCCGGAAGGGGCGGTGGGGCCGGGCCGGGTGAGGCAGCGGGAGGGCGGGATCGCCCATCCCGGCGCGGCCGTGCGGTAGCCGGGCCAGCCCAGCACGGCCAGCCCGGCCCAGCCGAGCGGGGCGCGGGGGTGCCGGCGGCCGCCGTCATC